>JAQPPZ010001683.1:0-367500 GCA_028583015.1 Wollemia nobilis
GGAATCAACACCAGATATCAACCTTTTTTTTTCTACCTATATGTAAAGAGGCTTCCCCCTAAATCTTACTCAATCTTGCACAAAGAGAACCCAATGAAGGATTGGGGGAAGAAGGCTTACCCAACCCACTTAAAACAATTTTGGTTGATACTTTTTTAACAACATGCTTAAAGATAAGAAATATGAGGTCTTGGTGCATGGGTACCACAACCTTCTTTCCTTTTACATATTTGATCAATTTCTCCAAGGAATGATATAAGAATGCAGGGATATTAACAATATTTCTATGGTAAATTAGATTAATTATCACCATATGGTAACCATAGACCAACTTCAAGTGGCCCTTCAAAGTAATATATTTCATAAAATATTTTACTATATTCACCAAAGGCTTTGGAAAATATTCTCTTTCAATTTTGAACAAGTATTTGACCACTTTTCACTAGGTACAAGGAAATTTGAGAGCTTTATTGTTTGGTTTTGCTTTACATAGAAGAGAAAATCCCCTCATCGGTAATCTAGTCACATCTACAATAAGAGAAATATTAATCTAAAATTAAAGACAATTCATTCTTACAACCCCATCAAACAAGGACTCTCTAATTTGCATGGAAAGGTCATCATTGAAACCCTTTAATTTTTAGAACTGTAATATACCATCCTCCTCTAGAATTGACTCCACATCCTTCTCCAGATTCAAGGATAAAGACTCTATCCTCATACGAACATCCATTACGTTCCCCTCATTAGGTTTTTCACCTGCTATAGGATTTGTGCATGCAGAAGCATACAATAAACTTGGAACTTGGAAGATGATCCTCTCTTTGGAATGTTTACCCATTTTGAAGCTCTAGACAACTATCAAATGAATTACTACCCATATCCTTATCTCATATTGATAATGGAAAATCAAAGATTTATCACGTGGAGAGGGAGACGTACCTTCATTAATGGGACTTGTAAAATTAGAATTCAGATCCTTCAGTCTAATCATGTCTCACCAAAAACATGAGTGCACTAGGAAAATGCCTCATGCCACAAAAAATCATCTACACCCATGATTTGGTTGTCATGTCCATCATAAAAAATACATCAATCCTTGTTGTACCTGGTGTTGGGATAACTCACGCAAGAAGAATGCTTCATACCTCCCTCTCTCTCATTTTTCATCCCAAATTAGGATTCCCCATCAAGTAATGTATACATAATTTCTAATATATTTTTTTATTAATTAAGTGATGAGGGTTTTGAGAGGGAACCACAACCTAAGGTGAGGGTTTTGAGAGGATCCCATAATATTTACATCAAGCTCCAACTAGATACTTATATCTAACAACCTCAAAGGGTTTAACAAACCAACAACATAGCCTACAAAAAATATAGCTTCCACATCAAAGGTACCAACCAACATCCCAAAGAAAGGGTCAACAAATCCTTACGGAGGTAAATATTTCTAAAAGTATAACATTAAAATCCCATAGGTGGCACAAAACACCACAATTAAATCCCTCCAAAAAGAATAATTTGAAATTTAATATTTGGAAAAACTCGCTCCAAACCAGATTTGAAACTTTGAAGCAAGCAGGCCCCAACAGTGAAAAAAACTAGTGAAAATAAAATTCCTACTCCAAACTAGCTTTGAAACTTCCTATCGAGCAGGAACCATGCACACCAGCCTTCCAACTCAAAAGTCGATGCCATCAAAAATTGGGAAACTATGATCCCTTACAATAAAAACCATCCGATGAAGAGGACCAACCACCCCTTGAATCTTGGAAACCCCAAAAAACAAGGATAACAAATCCAACAACAAAGTAACACCAAGCCCAGCGGACACATAGGAAAGCACAAGTCATAAAAATCACTTGAAAAGATACTTCAGACCAGAAACCAGCTCTGGGATCTAAAAATAAACTAGATACCTAGAATCCACCCAAAATGGAACTTGGAGATGAGAACCTGGTCTTGATCATATTTTTGTAATAGCTCCAAAGAAAACCCTCGTAGGCCCTAAATCCTTACATAGAAAACACTAATTTCTTGCATAGAAAACTAGCCAAAGTTAACAATATCTCTACACATGAATACACCAACAGAAATGAGTAGTAGAGAACTAAATCCTTGGCACAAAAGGTAGATCTGATCCCCTAGAAAAGGAACCCCAAACTTGGAGAAAGCAATCGATGGAAGATCCTTCATTCTCGACCATACAACTTCAACGTCTCATCAACTCCACAAAAAAAATCTACCATGGCTCATCCCATATTGAAGGGGACTTGCAATTGGAAAGAAGATGGCCCATAAAACACGTTGATTAGAAACCCTAACACAGAGAAGATATCTCCAACTAAAATATGTAGGGGAGATCAAAATCTGAGCCTTAAACTTGAAAATAAAATATTTGACTTGCAACCAACCAATCCAACAATACAATACTCCCAAAACCCAAAAGAGTAAAACTTTTACAAATCAGTTAATGGTATCAAGAATATGGGTTTTGAGAGGCTCCCACAACCTTAACATCTAGCTCCAAAAGAAGACTTACAAGCATCATCCTAAAAAGAGGATACCCAACCAAATGAGAGTTTTGAAAGAAGTCCCACAACCTTTTATATCAGCTTCGAAAGGAGAAACCAACCACCAATTTTAAAAAACTTGTAGTCTCTTATGGCCACCATCCAAGGTTTTGGTAAGAATCCAGAACCTTGAGACCTCCCAGGAGAGTAAAACTTCAACAAATCAGTTAAGGGAGTCAGGAATATGGGTTTTGAGAAGCTCCCACAACCTTAACATCTAGCTCCAAAAGGAGAATTATAAGAATCATTCCAAAAAGGGGATACCCTACCAAATGAGAGTTTTGAAAGGAACCCCACAATATTTTACATCAGCTCCAAATGAAGCAACCAACCACCAATTTTAAAAAACTTGTAGTCCCTTGTGGTTACCATCCATGTTTTTGGTAAGGACTTAGAACCTTGAGACCTGTGGGTTCAAACCCCACAGGCAACTGATGAGAAGAAACCTCAACCCCTATGGGTTCTAATCCAAATAACACATAGAAGAACAAACAACACCCTAGGTAAGGAATATAAAAACTAAGAAGCAACTAAATACTGTCCCTCAATCGAAAAATCTCCCATCCACCACTTAGCCAAATGCACAAAAGTGATTTGGACAAAGCTGAATCAGGGGACTCTGGTACCAACACCGGGTCTTTGCTAGGCAAAAATAAGCTCTGTCACTGACCAAACCACTATACAAAAGCATACTAAAAAAATTTGGAATAGGGGACTTTGGCACCAACACAGAGTCACCACTTGAAAAGAGAAAATATTTGCCACCATCACCATACAAACCAATGGACATAGACCTTACTTGCAAAACCTTTTTTGAGAGGTAAATAGGGACTCCAGCTCAGCTAGAGAAAAATAAGACTCCAATGAAAAATCAATAGGATAAAACTGAGGAGGTTAATCTCCACTGTAGAAAATCGATAACCCAAGGAGAAATCAATGAAGCCATCAAATCTGGTCAAGCCATCCAACACCAAAGTTTCCATCACTCCTATTCTCCTTTCCTCCTTGGGTATTATTACCTTTCTAAATATATAGCTTAGAAATACATAATTTCTAAGCTATTTTAGTATTACTATGTAGTGATAATATAATGTGAGTGAGATCTATTAAAAAAAAACTTGAACAAACAATGTATAATTTGTTTCACACTCTTAAATGGAAGTATTAATATAATTTCAAACCACTATAAATTCACTTGGAATTTGAAGGTATACTTTATGAACCAAAGGTTATAGCCTATAAAGCAAGTATTTCATGATGTTGATCAATTAATGATAAAATAAAACAAGTGATACAAACAACATGTAATTTGTTTCACACCCTTAAATAGAGGTATTAATATAAATTTAGACCACTAGAAAGCCACTTGCATTTTGAAGGTCTACTTTGTGAATCAAAAGCTATATCTAGTCAAGCAAACCACTCATGGTATTTATCAATTGATGAGGAATGTGAAGTTAATGTTGGAGAATATTACATTATTTGGTACTTGCAAATGTACTCCCATAATACATTTATGATACAAATAAAATTATGTAATAGATTAGGGTTTGAGTTTATAATTTAGGTGAGTGATTTATATTTTATTTTTATGTAAGTGTTTATTTGTAGGATATGCACAAGTCTCATGTCAAATTGTAATGTGCAGAAGATATGCACAAGTGTCATCTAATTAAGAGTACAAGTGTGTAAGAAGAGAATGTGCACAAGTGTCATGTATGTAAGTGTAAAAATTTTTAATGTGAGTACATGCACAAGTATCTTGTATTAGGAGTGCATGCAGGAAAGTAAGATCCATGTAGAAGTGTGCAAGTGCCATAGAGTTAAGTGTGCATGTAAATAGAGAGTGAAGATTTTTGTATACATGTGGCAATATGATCAGTCAAAGGTCATGGGAGCTATCATATGGAGAGCAATAGTCAAGTACATGAATATTCATCCTCTATGTCTATATCAAGGAGATAAAGCTCCATACAATGTAAGGGAAAATGATCTATAATGATCACCATAACAAGCATTGATAATAAAGCTTATAATATAGTTTTTGAGTAATATTATTGGAAGTATATTTCGTGCTTGTCCATGAATGATTTTGGCCATTTACATTAATATTTGATATTATAGTGAATGCTATTTTATTTATATTGGCTTGGCTATATTTGATTGTTCATATATTTAATTCTATTCTTTATTATTGATATTGAGACCTAAGATATTGTGGCTTAATTATATTGGATCTTGAGATAGTTTTTCTTAAAATCCAATAGTTAACATGACATTTTCATGAAAAAATAAGAGAAAACATTTCATGATGATGATCAATTGATGAGGAATACGAAATTAACATGGCCTTTACATGAATAAATGAGAGAAAATTTTAGCTCTAAAAAATAAGAAAAAACATTGGCTCTAAATAATTGATGGATCATATCTATAGATATCATTATAAATTGTAGTGATTTATAAACTTCCAAACCCACAATATGCTAGGGAAAGCATATGTTAAAAACCAAAAAGTCTAACTTGTTAAAGATTGTAAATGTTGTTTTGTATTGGGTATGATCAATTTACTATGGGGGGATGTTCAATTTGATTTCAAGGGAAATAAAATATATTTTAGATTCTATTCTAGCATTACAAAAATAACATGGCTATGTCAATACTACATTTTCTTGTTAAAAAAATCAATAACTTTTATTTCAAAATTTGAAAAAAAGTTACAATGAGATGGGTATTTTATACCCTTAATAGGCCTTACTAAACAACCCACTAGGACATACAAAAACACAAAAAGTATCCTAAAACATAAATTTTATCAAAAGAAAATAAGTATTAAAAGTGATTAGACTGCATAAAACTTCCATAACGATTGTAGATGGAAGAACATACTGACAAAAAAAAACCATATAGAAAATAATGAGTAAAATAAACCCATAATCAAAATAGGACCATAAAATTGTAGAAAACACCCATAATCACACCCCCTATAGGCCATCACTTAGGAAACTAGAATGCAAGTTAGTTTCCATATGACAACAATGGAAATGATCCATCAATGCAACTCTACCCATTGGACTCAAGAGCCTATAGAGAAACCATACATTGTTGGATCACACCATGTTGAGTGGCCATCATACATAGCATCAACTAAATAGCACAAAAATATCCTTGGGTGACCAAGGAGATCCATCCCTTAGACATCAAAAAAAATTGTTTACCACTTGGGCTAGAACTCTATCAAATAAAAATGACATTCATGAAAGAAAATAGAAAAACTAATTCACCATCACTTAATCCCATTGTCATCAACATGAGCTAAAGTATTTAGAGAAACATGACCACTACCTTATCTATAACCACCATGGTGGTGGTCCATACTACTAAGCCTAAGTCTACATCTAATACACATAAACCCTAGCAAAACCACTAGTAGAAAACACATATAGGCAATAGTGGGGAAAATAGCTCCACAATCAAAATAGGACCACAACAATTATGGAAAACACCCATAACTGTTGGATCATTACTACATCATGTTGAGTGGCCATCATATGTAGTATTTACAGAACAACACAAAAATATCCTTAGGCCACCAAGAAGATCTACCTTGAAGACATCAACAGAAGCCATCTGCCGCTTGGGCCAAAACTCTACCAAAAAAATACAACCTATGAAAGAAAATAAAAATTGACCCACCACCACTTCTTCCCATTATCATCATCATGAGCTAAAGTATTCAGAGAACCATGGCCATTGCCATGGTTGGAAGTGCCATGGCAATGGCCCACACTACTAACCCTAAGCCTACACCCAATACTCATAAACCCTAATAGAGCTCCAACTATATCAAGCCTACATTTATAAATAAAAACAAATTATTTAATTGTTGGCCTCCTTTAAACTTTTTTATAACTATGTCATATCTAAAGTAACAAATAACCATCATATTCAAAGTAACGAATTATCATCATTTCAATACATGAAGAGGACCAAACATCCTTGGTAATGTCTATGTTATGACAAGTGTTCTGCAATAGTACAAATTTTTTTACATCTTGTTTGCTTAGATGAAAATGTAACTCAATTATTTCATCCCTATACTTAAAATTTCTATTGGATTTCCCATATGTTTTCTTATACTAGAATATTCTTTAGTTCAAAGGAAAATCCTAATATTGTTGTATTTGGAACTTGTATATTTGAAAAATTTGTGTTATTGGTCACCTTCCCAAGTCTAAATACACAATCTGATTGTTAAATATAATAATAAATGCCTAGAAAAAATTATTGTTGTCCAATATTATATTTATAACTAGACTAACCATGGAATAAAGCATGACCAATATATAAATTGATTTCTAGATATCAAATGAACCATGTTTACCTTTAAATATTTGAATTTATTAGTTGAGTTGGGTTTGAGTGGTTGGGACAAGTTACTTTTCATTGAAAAGATATAAATTTGAATGTTTGTAGTGTTAGGCTATAGTAATATCATTTCATAAAGTATAGTGTTTTATTGTATATTTTTATCATCTATTTTTTTGATCATATGTCAGCATGTCACATTAAATGTCAAAAGTTTATGTAGTTAAAAATTTCCATTATCTCGATAATTTTAATGGTTTATATAGAAATTTTATCTAAAAGATTATCATGTGAGAAATCATATGATACACGTCCATATCATTGTAATATGTATGAAAATCAATAAAGTATTCTCTTTTACCAACATGTAGTATCAGAGTGGATATGGGGTGCATGAGCGCATCTTGTGAGAAATTTAAAATAGATTTTAGTAGTTGTATTGTAGTTTGGTAGATTGTTTGTAGACCCAAATGTTTGAAGTGAAGGTGTTAAGGATCATGCCCAAAAAAAAGGTATTTAAATATTGTGTCATACAAAAGGTATCTGAATTGGAATGATTTGAATTGAGAGCATTGGAGTTTCAATAAATAATAACTTGTAGATTATCTAATTAAGATAAACAATTTTTTATGTCGCCTATTGAATACATTTACAATCATATGAGTAGGGACAAGCAATTCATTTACAAACTATTGAATGAGTCCACTTGAGATCATTTATAGAAATATTTATAGAATGATGATGTTCACAGTAGAATATTGACATTCACATCATAACATAAGTAACTATGATTGAATGAATCCATGTTCATATTTGAGATATCCAAGAGCATGAAGAGCTATTTTAAAGCCAATTATTCTATTCAAAAGGAGAATTATAGAGTTAATACACCAATATTCATATTGAGATAAAGTTATATTACATTAAAGAAGAAATTCCATAATGAAGGCGTTGATATTTGGTTTAACATCTATTCACAACAAGGAAGGCCAAAATATCTTTATTTAGTGTCTAATAGCAACATTGGAATATAAATATGAAGACAATTTTTTGTACACCATAAAATATGAGCACTATCTTTAAGGTTCATTTTTCTAAAAAGTATTTATAAATAAATTTTTTTAATTTTTTTTGGAAAAATATATTCTATAGTTTTAAAAAGTTTAAACCATAGAATAAACATTTTGCATTAAAATATTTTATACAATTAAGTGTATATTGGATTAAAGGAGTTAAAAATATCTTGAAAGGGTGTAAGGTAGTTGAAATTTCTTTTCCCAAATTGAAGCACATTATCTTTTGAATAAAGGATTTATAAGGTAGATGAGAGTTTTTAATGAGTGTTTTGGAAAAAAATTTAAACAAGGGGTTATTGGAATTTGATTAAAGGAGTTGAGAATTTTTTTATACAAATAAATTTGGGAGACCATATTAAATAGGGAATTATAGAAAAATTTCAAAATGACTACTCCTAAACTATTTCTCTTAGAACCACAACAATTAAAAGGTCCAAACTTCATCCCATGGGAAAACAAAATGAGGACTATTATTATGGTAGAAAGACTTTGGGACATTGTGTCAGGTGATGAAACATGTCTAGAAGAACCAATTGCACAAATTAATTTTGATTAAAAATTAATAGGGTCAAATTAATCATTTTGTTAGGCATAAGGAATGAAATGTAGTCTAATATTAGTGAAGTTAATACATCAAAAGAGGCTTAGGATATCCTATGCACAATCTAAGAAAGTTAAAATCAAGTAACTATTCATCATTTTTATACATTATAAATGCAAGAAAATTAAAATTAGAACTCTTTATTTGAAATATAGTAGAATTAAAGGGAAAATTAAACACTTTGGAAGAAAGAATTAGTAATACATTGTTAGTTAGTTTTTATTGTACTACATGCATTACATGATTCATGTAGTGTTTTGGTAACTTCTTTATAGGTTTCAAATAATAGAGTATCTTTTAAGAGTTAATCAATATTCTATAATAACATGAAGTAGAGATTCAACTTAGAGATGGTTCTTCAAAAAATGCTCTAATCTCTAGGAAAAGATATCAAAGAAATACTAGAGTTTCTATTGATTTATCTTCATCTTCTTCATAAAACCAATCTAATTGGAGAATAAGATATTGTCACATATGTGATAAATAAGGAAATCATGATATTAGATTATATATATAATGCTTTGAATAGGTGGAATCAATCATGAACTTCTTCTCAAACAAGACCACAAGAACAACATCAATCTATAAATTCAAATAATCTATCCAAAACAAATTCTCCATAACAACAAGGGCATGTGGAATGGGAAGTGTTTGAATCAGATCATGATGATGAACTAGAAATAGATTATAAGATATTAATGACACATGAATAGAAAAAATCATAGATAATAATGGGTATAAAGATTTTGGAGAAAGTAATCATATGATAGAAAACATACACTGGTTTAATATTTTTCATGAAAAACATATGTCTAGTAACAATGGTAGATAACACAAGTTATCAAAAAAAAGGATTAGGAACTATTTCCCTAAAACCACCTTTAATATAATGTACCATTGTGAATGTGCTATATATTGAAGGTCTTACAAATAACTTGATTTCAATTACTCAAATGATGGATAAAGGAGTTTTTGTTGATTTTTAAATTATTAATGCATATAAAAGATAATTTATCTCAAAAAATAAAAATTGGAAGGTACTAGATCTAAAAAAATGAACTATTTGTCTTAGACATCATCACACCTTCACCCTTACTTCAAAATCATAAAAGGGGGAAAATATCTAATGGCCAAAAAAACAAGAAAGAAAATAATAGAAAAACAAAGTGAATATCTAATTCTTGATATTGATACATAATGTAGACACCAAAATCCAGCCACTTGTAAGTCATCTATACCTTCCTGCCAGCCACGTGTCAGTCATCCATCCTTCCCGCCATTATTTGGCCCAAATCCACACTTTCCCACCATTATTTGGCCCAATTTCACTTTTCCTGCCATTTTTCATCCCCAAATTTATTTAAATTAATATTTATATATATATTTTATATTTTAATATATTTTAATATATATATAAATAAAGTTTAAGTGATTTAATCTGAGCCGTCCATCCTTCATTTAATCTCATCCGTCCATCCATCTTAATCCGTTTCACAACCTAGATTTATTCTCTACCCTTGGATCCACTTTAATCTTAGCCACACGTTCAAAGTGTCGTTAAAACCCTAAAGTGTGCCCTAAGAGTAGATTATAAATTGAGTCACCTTGATGGCTCAAACCCTATCTATCTCTTCGGCTAAACCTACCTATCTTCCCTATCTAAGTCTGGAGTTGGCTATTGCTGTTAATCCTGAGTCTTATGAGTCTTCTACGGCCCTAAGTCTGAACTAAACCCTTTCGCCGCATCCATCGTCGTCGCCTGGTCTCGCCGCGTTAACAGGAAAAGGTATAGATTCATCTAAAGCAAGTAATCTTTCTTTATGTATTAATCTGCTATTGAATTCTACATTCTATTTATTTTTATTTCATAAATCTAGGGTTTTAGACTATTTTTGAGGGCTCACATAGTGGAGCCCTCTTATTAGTTTCTAACTCTTTGATAATTTTAATGTGTGCAGGATTCTAGTGGTAGATCTGATTTGTTGATAGCAGCTGCTTAAGTTGGAGTGGTCCGAGCCAAAGGATACAATGAAGCCCACTCATTCTGTTGAGGTTAAGGATACATTCTTCGGAGATGCCACCACATTGTGCCAGCTAGGGTTTCGGAGAACCCTAGCACAAATTGTAACTTTGTATCACGAAAAGGGTTACAAGCCCTGTTGTACTTAAAAGGAGTTTCTAAACTCCATTGATTAATAAAAATCATTCATTTTGTACAACTATTCTGCATTCCTTTATTGTGATTTCTTTATTTCTATTTGGCGTTGTATCTTTAATCTACAAATGGCGATCACGGTGGGACCCCCTAGGGTTTCATGTTTTTAATACTTGCTTTACTGATCTATTCCTGTTTTTGTTTTATTTTGCAGGTTTCGAAAATCGTGAAATTCGTTGTTCCAGTGAACTAGGGTTTCTGAGGAGTTTGCAGAAAATGCAGCAGACGCAGAGCGGCGTCTGGAAGTCCGATCCAAAATGCAGAGGTGCGTTTCAGCCTGCGTAGACTCCCTTGGGCGTTTGAAGGCAGTTTTACAGAAAAAGCGTAGGCTTCGAGTAAGTGCGTTTTTTTTTCTTTGTTAAACTGTACTTTTTACGTTTTTGGTTTTTCTGTTGTATTCTGTTTCTTTTTCAGATCATTGCTTTAAAATGAACAAAAACTAAGTAATCTGGAAAAGAACAGTTAAGCTGTATATACATTTTTTTTGTTACATTTTTAGTTACATTTTTCTGCATTGCATTATTGGTTGTTGCTTGCATAAAAAAAAAAAAATTGCATACCTAGCTGCATATTAGAATAGCTACGAATTATCTGTTTTAGTTATCTAAGTAGGACTATTGATTGGATGTCAATAGTACTCCTGCCATTGGGTGATTCCAAGCGAGAGAAGTGGACGAACCTTCCGGTTGCTCCTTTGATATACGATATCATTGGTAGGCGGGGGGTTTTAAACGGTGTACTCCACTTCTTTAGAGGAAATGGCATATTTTCGGTGGCCTCTTGCTTAGATCATTAGAACTTTTGATTTATAGCTTTGTATGTATACATTAGACAACTAAAACACTTAAAATAAAATTCATTGCATTTCATATTGCATTTAAAACGGTAATATCTGGATTTCATCACCGGGTATTGCTTGAAGTTTAGTGACGGTGGAATTCATCTCCATCCATTAAACTTCTGCCTCGGACACTCATAGGTCACCCCAGAGCAAACTTGCTGGATTTCATCACCGGTAAGAATCTCGTTGTCCTTTCCTAGCCATAGTTTTTACCTTTTTTTGTGAATAATTCAAGATTAGATCACATGCAAAACTCATAAACCGGACACTTAAAATTTACTACAGATTAAGATCAGAAAATAAGTAATTAACCGTAGGTAAGACACATTGGTTGAAACCTAGGTTGTGATTGTTTTACGATAATTTCTTTAGTGTAAATTTATCATTCAAGTTTTGCATTCTTCTTTTCTGAATTTGTTTAGATTTATTGCGTTATGGTCTTAACAAGGAATCAATCTAAAGTGTTAAATCTAAATAATCAAATGAATAATTCACAGAACATCCCCACCACCAACATGACCACTTATCCTAGTGAATTTCGAGGCGAGGTTCGCCTGCGGGTCTTTCACGTCCTTCTATCGTCTATCGCATGGCCATGCCCATGGAGGAAGACAATTCTTATCATATTACCCACATTGATATGGCCCAAGTGCAAACTCACTTAAGAGATGGCATTGGTTATGTCCTTGAGCCAATCCAAGATTCCCCTATGCAAGATTCTATTTTTCAGCAGGATATTGCATCAACCATACTCGTTGGTTTCACTCAGGTCTACACTAACCCTTTTTTTGAGGCTAATGTTGTATCTGCTCAGTCGGCTTCATCTCCAACATCTTCCCGGATGCTCAATTGTCCTCCTTTGGAGACAAATGTAGTGTCTTCCCGACCACTTTCTCCTCCATTTACCGGGTGTACACCAATTCTCTCTATGAGGCTAGTGGAACCTCCTCTAGCCATGACCAATTTCAACCCTCTTCTTCCCAAACCATTTATGGTTTCACCCTACCTGGGGCACAGTCTCTTGTTTCTTCCCGAGTACCGCCTACTTCAGCCACCTTCATTGCCCCTGCTACGCAGTCTCCTGTGACTACCATGGCAGCCTGCCCTCCACCTTCATCCAATCATCCCACATCCCTTGGGTTAGAAATTAATAAGGTTAGGGAGTACCTCGACAAGTTGCTTCAGCAACAACAGCAACAAAATGCCCAACCACCTGTCGTAGTAAATCCTACACCCCAACCAATTTCTACCCGACGCATTTTCTTAGCTCGAGGCCCCACCAGGTACCCCAATCTTCGGTGGTGTCCATTCCTACCCCACCTTTCTCCCAACCCGGTCCAGTTCATCATTCACCCCAATCACCTTCTTTTCGGTATCATCCATACCAACAACTTTTCCATTCCACACCGCCTAATCCAGGGCAATTTCATCCCATCTCATCATTTTTCCACTCCTCCATTGCATCATCATAATCATCAAACGAATCAAAATTTTCATGAAGATTCTCGACTCCATGCTATGCAACAACAGATTGACAACCTTATGCTCAACATGCATGGCTCATCTAGTCAGAAACCTACGCTAAGGTCGTTGATCAATCAACCAATTCATCCTTCGGTACCTTCACCGCCATATCCGAGTGATTTCACATTACCGAAGTTTGACAAATTTTGAGGAACTGAGGATCCTCATGAGCATGTGAGCTCATTCATGCATGCACGCTTTAGAATCCAAAATAATGACGCTCTTATGCTCAGAACTTTTCCTCAGACATTAGGAGGAGATCCTGTACAATGGTACAATCATTTACCTCACCATAGCATTTATGCTTACGAGCAATTGATTAATCTGTTTTTAGAACGATTCTCCCT
Organism: Wollemia nobilis; assembly: GCA_028583015.1. Classification (NCBI taxonomy): domain Eukaryota; kingdom Viridiplantae; phylum Streptophyta; class Pinopsida; order Araucariales; family Araucariaceae; genus Wollemia; species Wollemia nobilis. The sequence continues at coordinate 13,549 of JAQPPZ010001683.1, forward strand.
AAATGTACAAAGGAAAGTCTCATTGTCCGACTTATACAAGCTCAAGCAACATGACGATGAGGCTGTTTATGACTTTGGAAACCGTTGGAGGGCTATCATTAATAAATTGCCATTCTCCCTACCAATGGAGGAGTTAACCAAAATGTTCACCCGAGTTGTCTAAAACCTATCTCTTGGTTACTCCAATTACAACAATACGGGACTTTTGAAGAGGCTTTGGCCCAAGCAAGTATCATAGAAGAAATTAAAGTCCAAGAGGGTGTTTTAAAACCCCGTAGAAAAGAATGGCAACAAAAGGGCCAACAACGAAATAATAATTATGGCCAAAACAAACAAGCACAGAGCTAGTACGGCCTCAAATGTTAACCAAGTTAATCAAGTGGTGGCGAGCCCGCCCGTAATGGCTCAACAACAACAAGTAATGCAAAGTCAACCGCAACCAATTGCTTATCATGCGGTACCCGCCCCTCCTCAACCAGACTCACAATCTTTGGGCCAACCATGGAAACTCGACCTTGGCAAACAAATCGTCCCAAGCGACAGTTCACACCTTTAGATGAACCATATGCGGTCATATTCAACAAGTTATATAGCACAAATCAGTTAACTTTACCTGAGTTTAAACCTTTAGACCCATCTAGAAGGGGAAGTATTACAAGGAGTACCTATTTTGTCCTTATCATAGGCAAAATGGACACGATATCAATAATTGTACAGCTTTCAAACATGTGATCCAAGATCTTATTGAGATTGGAGCCATTAAATTGGATAGCCCCTTAGCCCAACAAAATCAAAATCTTGGTGTATTTCAAACACCCCTTCCACATCGGGAGGAAGCTCCAACAACTTCGGGGGGAGTAACTCGGGTAACTCCTCCCTAATCAAGTCAACCATGTACAACAATACCAAGGTTTTGTGGGTACTATTAACGTAGTAACCCGGGGTCAAAGGGCGAACCAACCAAATCGAGGGTGAACCACGGCCACCGTACAAACTCCCGAGTCCACCTCGGGTAACGGTGACCCAACGACGTGCTAGTACTTCTCAACAACCGCTAAATCATTCTACTCAACGCCAACGACCCATCATGTCATTGAGTAGCCGATTAACTACCGGTTTAAAAATGGCTTCTGCGCAAGTTATCGATCTATGACCTCATTCAACAATCTCCCCCGCATAGAGAGGCATTAATGGAAATATTAAAGTCAATCGAGCTTCAAACTCAAGATACTAATGCCTTCAACAACTTTGTGGGGAGTATTCAAACATGCATGGAGCCCTCCATCACTTTCTATGATTTTGAAATCAAACCTTTGTCAACAGAAAGTATAGATCCTCCACTTCATATCATGGCCAAGATCGATCACAAGCCATTCAAGAGAGTCTTAATTGACACCGGTTCCTCAATCAATATCATTACAACATCGGCGTTGAGTCATCTAGAGCTATCGCCATCCCTTATCACCAAGTCGACTTTTACTCTTAAAGCATTCAATGATGCTTTATCTTCCACGGTTGGCACGGTTATCTTGCCCATTGAGGTAGGGGCCCGAACTTTGCATACCTTGTTTCACATCTTGGAAGGGTCCATGGCATACAATGTATTGCTTGGACGGCCTTGGCTTAGGGAGATGAGATGTGTCCCTTCTATCTTGCATCAATGTCCGAAGTATGTATATGAGGGACGAGTTCATTGTGTACCTGCTGACACTTAACCCTTCAAACATTGCAACTATGTCTCAAATCCTTATGAGATTGTGTTGCCATCCACTCATCTTTTCTTGACCCCATCTACTTCTTCTATACCATCTTCTTCTAAAGCTCCCATTCTTGAGGAGCTACCCATCATATCGCAACCATCTTCCTCTTTCGCTATTCCATCTCATTCACCACTTTCTTCATCTCCTAATCTTCCTTCTTCTTCATCAGTGACCACATGCACATGTGGCCATGACCAATCATCTCTTTCCACGTCATTACCCCCTTCTTCTACACCTTCTTCAACATCACCTATTATTCCTCCATCTTCCCAACCATCACCGGTGATGTTTCACAAGTCGGTGAAGCATCAACCCAACCAAATCCTTCCAATTCTTCTATCCCACATTCTTCTATTCCATCATCTAGTCCATCTCCCTCCCAAGTCAAGGTCCATCTCAGTGATGTAGGTATTGGTGAGTATGCCATCCAAGATGTCCACATCACATCGTTCAATGTGCAAACGGTTAAAGATTTTGGTTGTCCACATGACCAACATTTATCCATTGGATCGGTTTATAACATGGGTTTTATGCCAAATTCCATTAATTTTGTATATGGGGGAATAGAGTCATATTCTAGTCCTACCACCATACTAGAACCCAAGCATCCGAGTCCACTGCCAATATCGAAAGGATGGAGGGTTTTCCCTCTCGCTATTTCCACGAGACATAATTGGCGGCAATTTGGCCTAGGTCGATACGAGCAAGGGGTAGCTGAACGCATCGATATGCCATACCGAGAGACCCATGAGCGTTTTGGTCCGGGCTACCAACCACTTCCATCCCTTTCTTCTTTTGAACAAGCTTTTCAAAGCATTAATCTTAATTCGGAAGAAGAAATCCTCCACCCAGACGAATCCGAAGATGAAGCCTATGAAGAATTTGACGTCATGTCAAATGGTGATGAATACGAAGAAGAGTCGGCGCCCATTGTTCCCCTCACTTGAACAAGGCGAGTTTTATCTCCAATTGTTCCCTCTCCAAGAGGCCATCTTTCGCTTGCTTCTTCCACAAGAACGAGGTGAACCACCCCCTCCGCCACATCCATAAGCCATAATCCAAACCTGTATTATATGTATATACTAAAATAGTGGTTTTCACCACTACCAAAAAAAAAAAATCAGAAAATTCCCAAAAAAAAAAAAATCAAAATATATAAAAATACTTTATTGCTTTATGTATGTGTGTAATAGTGGTTTTCACCACTACAAAAAAAAAAAACTCAAACTACAAAAAAAAAAAAAAAAGCTGAAAAACTATGTTGTTTTGCATTTCAGGTCTTAGAGGTCTTCACAGGTTTTCCCTTCCATTCCGCCCATCCTTTCTTTCATAAGTCGACAATGAATTTTGAAGACTTATTCACCCCGCTCCATAATCCATATGATCCGGATAAGCCAATCCCGATCAACCCAAACCTGATTGACATGGATCGGATTTCATCTCCTCCATCTATTTCAGAGTTCATCCTTTCCGAGGAATTGTTAAGGGCTTCCGCCAACTACATTCCTCCTTCACCTCCACATTCACCTTCATCTTCTAAGCCAGAGGTCTTCCAGGCAGACATAGACGAGAGCAAGGCACGGGAGCTTGATGACATTTTAGATGACATAAATCCGATCCCTACTCCCCATCGGCTTGAGGAAGGTTCCCACATGTCTATTGAAGAAACTATCGATGTAGACCTTAGTCCAGACCAAGATGGCACCCAAATTGTGAAACTGGCTAAAAGTCTATCATCAGAGGAACAAGAGCAAATGATTGCTCTACTCAAGCGGAAGAAGGAGATATTTGCATGGTCTTACAAAGACATGCCGAGGCCTAGACCCTAATTTGGTTGTCCATAACCTCACCTTACAAAAAGATGCTAAACCTGTCAAACAGAAACTTAGGAAAATGCATCCTACAGTGGCCCTCATAGTTAAATCGGAGATTCAGAAACTTATGGATGTTAAATTTGTCGTCCCGATTGATTATCCTGAGTGGCTTTCTAACATGGTACCCGTTCGCAAGCCTAACGGGGGAATACGTGTTTGCACCGATTTTTGAGATCTAAATAAAGCGTGTCCTAAGGATGACTTTCCTCTTCCAAACATTGATACTCTTGTCGATACTGTGCTTTGGTCATGAAATGCTTTCGTTCATGGATGGATTTTCGGGATACAACAGATTCGAATAAACCACGAAGATCAACACAAAACAACATTTACCACACCTTGGGGAACTTTTTGTTATTGGGTGATGCCCTTTGGCCTTAAGAACGCAGGTGCAACCTATCAACGAGCCATGACTTATATTTTCCATGATTATATGCATAAGATTATCGAAGATTATGTGGATGATTTATTGGCAAAATCTAAAACTCGACAAGAGCATTTTGATGTATTGGAAAAAGTTTTTGATAGACTTCTAGAGCATAAAGTAAGGTTGAACCCTAAGAAATGTGTCTTTGGTGTTACCTCAGGCAAACTCCTAGGTTTTATTATCTCTAAACGAGGTATTGAGGTGGACCCAAACAAGGTCAAAGCCATTATGGAAATGTGTCCCCCAACTAATTTGAAGGAGTTGCGTAGTTTGCAAGGAAAGATTAATTCAATCCGTCGCTTTATTGCACAACTTTCTGATAAATGTAGGCCATTTTGCCACCTACTACAAAAGGGGGTACAATTTTCATGGACGAATGAGTGTCAGAAAGCCTTTGATGACATCAAGCAGTACTTAGCGTCTCCGCGAGTCTTAGCTCCGCCTCGTCCAGGGGTCCCTTTCAATCTTTATATCTCAGCAACGGACTTTGCCTTAGGGACAATGCTTGCACAAAAGAATGAACAAAATCGTGAGCAAGCTTTCTATTATATTAGTCGAACATTGGTAAGCTATGAAACCCGATATGCTTATGTGGAAAAGTTGTGCTTAGCGGTGGTTTTTGCCACTAAGAAACTTCGTCATTATATGCTTAGCCATACAACATATGTCATAGCTAGAGAAAACCCTCTGCGTTATATGATGTCTCGCACTTATAATAACACTCGTACCGCTAAATGGATAATGTTGCTTACCGAATTCGATCTTGAATTCATTAGCCAAAAATCTGTTAAAGGTCAAGTTATAGCCGATCAACTTGCGGAAGCTCCACTACCTAGTGATCATCCTTTGATTATTGAGCTCCCAGATGATTCGGTATTTGCTATCACTGAACAAGAAGAGGACATCATTCCGGAGGAAGATGTTGACATCACGCTATTCTTTGATGGCTCTAAGTGCGCGAAAGGTCAAGGCGCTGGAGTTGTGTTTCATACACCTCAAGGGATTCCCATCCCTTTATCATTCAAACTAGACTTCCAATGCACCAATAATACAGCAGAGTATGAAGCCTTAATTTTAGGTCTTCAATCAGCCATAGCTATGAGCATTAAGCGTATTCGGATATTTGGGGATTCTCAACTCGTGGTTAAACAAATTACGGGAGAATACCAAGCCAAAGAACCTACCATTAAGCTTTATCATGATGTAGCAATGAAGTTGCTCTCTAAGTTTGATTGGTATGAGATCACTAGTTTGCCTCGTTCGACTAATAGATTTGCGGATGCCATGGCCTCTCTTGGATCATTGATTCCAAAGGACTCCCTTGGAGAGGTACAGCCCCTAATCATTTCCACAATCTCTAAGTCTGCAATTGTCCGTACTGAGTCTAAGGATGAAAAAGATGTTTGCTTTATCCATTCGGATCCATATGAGCCTTGGTCTAGTGAGATAGTAGCCTTCCTCAAGTTTGGAACACTCCCATCTGATTTGTCTCGAACTGCCCACCGTTGTTTTAAGCAAAAGGCAGCTCGTTTTGTTCTTTTGGGGGATGTGTTGTATAAACGTGGATATGATGGAGTACTCCTCCACTGTCTAGAAGCAGGTGAAACACATAGAGCTATTGCTGAAGCCCATGATGGTACTTGTGGTGGTCATTTTAGTGGAATGGCCATTGCGAAGCGTATTTTACGTATGGGGTATTATTGGCCCACTATGGAACAAGATTGTTGCAAATATGTTAAACAATGTAAAAAGTGTCAAGAACACGCTAATTTAACCCATATACCATCACAAGTTTTACAGACCATCCAAAGCCTTTGGCCCTTCTCACAATGGGGTCTCGATTTAATTGGCAAGATTTCACCTGCCTCTTCGGGACAACATACTTTCATCATTACGGCCACTTGAATACTTCACAAAGTGGGTTGAAGCTATTCCTCTAACCGGTACGACAGGTCCTAGAATTGTGGAGTTTATACTTCACCATATCATTTGTCGTTTTGGCATTCCCTCTAAAATTATTTTTGATAACGGCAAGTCTTTTAAGAATAAGGATGTTCGAGCTCTTTGCGAAAAGTATAATATCCAACATAGTTTCTCAACTCCTTACTACCCACAAGCCAATGGACAAGCTGAAGCTTCCAATAAGACCATAATTGCTATTCTTAAGAAACTTGTTAAAGAAAATCATAAAGATTGGCATACACAAATCCCCTTAGCATTATGGGCTTACAGAACAAGCATCAGAACTCCCATTGGGGCAACGCCATTTTCTTTGGTCTATGGAGCTGAAGCAATCATGCCTCTTGAGCTCGAGATCCCTTCCTTGCGAATTTCTTTGCAGGAATTTATCGATGATGATATTGCTAGACAAGCACGTCTTGATCAACTCACACTCATAGATGAAAAACGAATCAATGCTTTAGAGCATTTGCGAGTTTATCAAGACCGATTGAAACGTGCTTACAATGCCAAAGTTCATCTAAGAGAATTTCAAGTAGGGGATCTTGTCCTTAAAGAGAATCAACAAAACACCAATGCATTGCCGCATCTTCGAGATAAATTCGCGGCTAATTGGTTAGGTCCATATATAGTCACTTTGAAAGAGTGGGTAATGGAACTTATAGACTTGCCTGTTTAGAGGGAGAGGAAGAACCCGAACCACTTAATGTTATACACTTGAGGGCATTCTACGCATAGTTTGAATTTTATATGTACATATATACATGGCTTGTACAACAAAAAAAAAAAAAAAAACAAATAAAATAAAAAGAATTTGCATTTCATTGTTAGTTGCATACATCTCATTCAAAAACATTGCATTTCATGTGCATACATCTCATTGAAAACCATAACATTTCATTTTCAGCCATAGTTGCATATCATGTTAGAGACCATTCTATCTTTTGGATATAAAATTTGGTCAAGCAAAAGTCATGTTGCCTTAATCGGGGGCACCTTCATAAAATCCATCAAACCGAATTGTCATTCGTACACCCATTTTCCATTTGCACATATTTACATTGCCAAAATGTTTTCAGATCACTCGACCATTCCTAGTGTTTTAAGCAAACTTCGAAATGCATGTCAAAGTTCTCTAGGGCCATATCACAAATTACACTAAATAAAATCTTGAGTATTGGGAAATGATTTCAAAAGCGGTCTTGAACCTATCACATTTTCACATCTTAAAAACATCTTGTGTCAAAGAGAGATAACACCATCCTTGGGTTGTGCCTTGAAGTGAAAAGGGTAATCCTCGTTTGTCCTATCATGCAAACATAGTCCATAAAGCAGTGGTTCTTACCACTATCACAAGCAATCACAAAATATAAATATAAACAGAGTAGTAAGGATAGAGTAAAATTCTCATCATACTTCGGTTGAGAATCCGATTCCCCAAAGCTCTAAGGAAATGAACATTTTTCACACACCATCGATCCCAAATAAGTTGTAAGGATCGTACTACTTGTCCGATCGGACGGATAGGTAGTCATCCCCAAGGCTTACAAAGGTCAAAAACAACATGGACTATGGAGTTAACCTTCATCGGGGCTATAGACAGCTTGAGTGGCGGTGGAGTATACTCATTGCGTGGCGACATGTCTCTCCTCAAAAAGAGACCTCCGAATGCTCATACGGACAAACTAGCTTCGGGGTCTTCTCCATAACGGGGTTACCTAATTTATGCAAGATGAGGTTAATGAACACACTTGCACACACACAGGTTTTTGATTGCCTAGAGTCACTACCATGCTTCGGATTTGGTTAATGAACTCGCATGCACACACATTTGGTCCTAGTTGAATTAGGCGAGTGTTAGTAAGTTTGTTTGATACCACTAGCATGTTTGAGTCTTTGTAAAACAGGTCTTCCATATCAACCTCCATATCACCCTCCATATCTTCTTCCATATTCATGTCATTCCATACGTCATCCATTCACAAGCCACCAAGTTCGGTGCCCATGATTAAACAATTATGATAACAGTTCGCTAAATCTAACTATCTAAAAGTATGAGTGCTTCTTAGTGCATATTTCATTTACTTAGTCTTGCATTAATCATCCATAGATTTGTATGTTATATACTTAGTCTCGCATTAATCATCTATAAGTTTGCATTCCATTCCATCACATATGCATCAAAAACATTAAAACATATAAAAACATGCATCACAAAAACATAGGCATTCACACAAAAGAGAGTAAAACACCAAATAAATAAAAGCCATGTATATATATGTATAAAGGTCAAACTGTACAATGAATGCCAAAAGGCTACAATATACAATAGAGCACCAAGGCTCATAAAGAGTGCATCTAAGCACTAAGCTAACCATCAAAAGAGGACCCCTGAGACCTAGTAGGAGCCCTAGACCTAGTGGTGTGCCTAGACTCACTACGCCTAGAGACGGAGGAGGATGGAGGATCAGGCAACACAATGTGATGCCTAAACAATGTGTCCTCCAGAGCCTCAATGTAACGAGTCCTAGACCTAAGCCTAGCTATGTCTATCCCGTGTCGTCGCTCCCGCTCCGCTAGCTCTGCCTGGAGTCTCGTCACCCTGTCATCCTGGGGCACCCTGGTCGCTCCATCCAAGTCCGCCTACAGTTGGGCCATCCTCTCCTCCTGAGCAACTAACAGGGCATCCCGCTCTACCGCCTGCTGCTCCAGTCGAGCTATCCTCTCATCTCGGGCAGCTAGCATAGCATCGCGCTCCGCTATCTGCTACTGCAACTGTGCCAGCTCGTTCTCGTGCCCGCTAGGGGGTACCTCCCTAGCCTCTCCTGTGGCCTCTCCTAGGCCCTCTCCGCCATCCTCCCCGTCATCTCCGCTCCCCGGAGCCTACCGTGCCATCTTCCCCTTTCGCCTTCGACTATCAGATCGAAGGCGGGGACCCTCCCTGCGCTTGGGAACCTCCGCGGTTCCCTCGCCCTCTCCAGCCCCAGCCTCGGGCTCTCCGGCTCTACCAGCCACCAATGGTGGCTCCCACCTCGGCTCTGCGGCCATCCATGCTGCATACTCAGCTGTCACCCCGACGTCATCCACGTCGGGGATCTCCATGTCCTCATCGTCCTCTGTCGCCTCCCTCCATGGCTCGGCACATGGCAAATCCCCCTCTGATCTGTGCCTTCGGTAGCGCACTGGCTCACCGGGGACATCCTGCCTCAATCCGACCTGGCGGAGTACTCGAGACATCTGTATGTACTTCGCCTCATCGTGGCTCCGCCCTACTACCCATCTGGCCTGTCGCACCCGTCTCAGGTGCTCTCCATCCCCGATCCACCTCGCCTCCCGCCAGGGCCTCCAAATGACTTGGGCATCTGTCAAGTCTGCCCATAGTCTCCTATACCATTGCCCCGATCTCACGGGGCGGCTCGATTGTCTCTCCTCCGCACTGGCCATCTCCTACCATAAGCCTGGCTCACGTCCCAGTGAGCCCATGGCAACCCCTCCGGTCGGGCCACTCTGAAGTGCTCCCAGCCCAGACACTGGAGCACCACACTGCAACCCAGGCCCTTTCGGCCCCGTCTTCGAACCTCATACAACTCTCGGTACACCTGCGCCAATAAAGCGGGTGCCCAGGCATACACTACCCTATTAGTGAGCATCTCGCTCACTACACCCATCAGGTTCCATGGGAACCTGCACCCGGTGTTGTTCGGGGCCACAATGTTGGCCAACACGAACATCGTCAGAGCCTCCACCGCTCCCAACTCCTTGGCCGTATACATGGCCAAGTATGGGATCCCCCCGCTCTCCGTCCGGATCTCCCTCCAGTCATCCCCAAACACCTTGGCCATCTCCGTGGCCCTATCTCGTCCAACCTCCACCCGCGCCCCCTCCACGGGCACCTTGAGGATGCGGTATACATCCTCAAGCGTCACCGTCATCTCTCCAGTCGGGAGCTGGAACGTCCCCGATCCGGATCCCACCTCTCGGCCAAAGCCGAGAGGTACCCCTCATCCGCCCGAACTACCTCCAACCGGGCTGCCTCCGCTAGCCCCACTTGCATCCAATATCTCCCGGTCTGCTTGGGACAACGACCTCCTCATCCCCGGAATGATAGGGGAGAATCGGTGTCGTGCCTCTAACACCCTAAGCTGCAAAACAACAAAACAAAAATTTGTTACAAATTTTTCCGAAAAAAAAAAAAAAACACATAATAAGTACTTGCTTAAATGAACAAATACCTCAGTTGGCTGCATTGGCGCGTCCGCTCCCATCTCCGCCATAGCTCCCGCGTGCTTCACTCTCCCACACAACCTTTCACTCCACTTCACTCCACTCCCTCAGACGCACTTCTCTTAAGCTCGAACGCACAAATGAGCGAAATTCTCGCTGAAACTATTTAAATAGCTGATTTTGGTGCCCTGAAACGTAGTAGGGCATTTCATGGCGGATTCAGATGCGATCCTGCGTCTGTAGAGCGCCTAAACACCGGCGGGCGTCTCTGCCAACCACAAACGCAGACCGGCGTTTGGTGTCAGTATTGAATAAAGGAACAAAACTTACAAAATTGAAGCTTACCTCCTCCAAATTTCATCAAATTGCATTCATCCATTCTTCTTATCATAATAAAACATTTTGTGAAGGTTACAACTAGTTTTGGACACAAATTTTGTCATTTCGCTCAAAAAGCGCATCATTCATCATTGTTTTACAAATTGGGTTAAAAATATTCAAAACCTTCACAAAATTAACCACATTCATCAATTCTTCTGATCTATCGTCAATTTCATTCTTCTTTCATCATGCATATTTTTGCCAAATCAAATTAAAGTAAACCTCGTATCTAGTGGTATATTCTATCACCTTGGCGATTGCAGTGATTTGAATCCATGCAATTCGGTAAGAGGATTAAACCACCATAAGGACACTTACCATTTATCATCATCAATTATTTCATTGTTTGAAAATTGGAAATCAATTTTGGGTATTCTACTTTTCAAGTGACCTCATACCAAGATTAATTTGCTCAACGAGTTGTCATTGATGGCCTCGTTCATGGGGCCTTAAACATGGACAATCTTTCATATCGTCATTATTTTAAGTCTTGCTAGAGATTGTGGCTACCTAGGTTGATTGGTTCCGACCCGAGGAATTATCCATACGAGTCACTAGGAGCATCTCCGAGTTCTGGACTCTTTCATGCATCTTTCATCTCTGCATATCAATGGCGCCAACAAGGCAATTTCATCAACGAGTATGGATTCACACACGGGAGTTGGGGCATCCGTTATCAATTTCTAATTTTCCTATAGTGGAATTCATCTTACATGATCATGGAATTTACAGTTTGGCAAAAATCCCTTTATAACCGTTGGGGCAGAAAACGGTCCATCTTTCACATCACTCATATCGTCTTCAATCATATTCTTTTATGGTTTGTACACCAACCCCTTTTCTGTTGGGACATAAACAGATGGTGCATGCACCAACCCTTTTTTCACCGTTGGGGCAAAAACGGTTCATTATCTTCGAATTTCTTCCAATTGGCTTGTGAGAACCATTCTCGCTCGCCAATTGAGGAGGTAAGCTGAAAAATTTTAAATATTCTTTTATTCTTTGGTCTTCAAAGTTGTGCTTTAGTCTTGAGAGAGAGTTGCGTACGATCCGACTTTTCGGGTGTCTTAAGTTTTTGTGCTACATTGTGTCTTCACACAAAGCGGCTCAAAAAGGGGCATCTGTAGACACCAAAATCCAGCCACTTGTAAGTCATCTATACCTTCCTGCCAGCCACGTGTCAGTCATCCATCCTTCCCGCCATTATTTGGCCCAAATCCACACTTTCCCACCATTATTTGGCCCAATTTCACTTTTCTCGCCATTTTTCATCCCCAAATTTATTTAAATTAATATTTATATATATATTTTAATATTTTAATATATTTTAATATATATATAAATAAAGTTTAAGTGATTTAATCTGAGCCGTCCATCCTTCATTTAATCTCATCCGTCCATCCATCTTAATCCGTTTCACAACCTAGATTTATTCTCTACCCTTGGATCCACTTTAATCTTAGCCACACGTTCAAAGTGTCGTTAAAACCCTAAAGTGTGCCCTAAGAGTAGATTATAAATTGAGTCACCTTGATGGCTCAAACCCTATCTATCTCTTCGGCTAAACCTACCTATCTTCCCTATCTAAGTCTGGAGTTGGCTATTGCTGTTAATCTTGAGTCTTCTGAGTCTTCTACGGCCCTAAGTCTGAACTAAACCCTTTCGTCGCATCCATCGTCACCGCCTGGTCTCGCCGCGTTAACAGGAAAAGGTATAGATTCGTCTAAAGCAAGTAATATTTCTTTATGTATTAATCTGTTGTTGAATTCTGCATTCTGTTTATTTTTATTTCATAAATCTAGGGTTTTAGACTATTTTTGAGGGCTCACACAGTGGAGCCCTCTTATTAGTTTCTAACTCTTTGATAATTTTAATGTGTGCGGGATTCTAGTGGTAGATCTGATTTGTTGATAGCAGCTGCTTAAGCTGGAGTGGTCCGAGCCAAAGGATACAACGAAGCCCACTCATTCTGTTGAGGTTAAGGATACATTCTTCGGAGACGCCACCACATTGTGCCAGCTAGGGTTTCGGAGAACCCTAGCACAAATTGTAACTTTGTATCACGAAAAGGGTTACGGGCCCTGTTGTACTTAAAAGGAGTTTCTAAACTCCATTGATTAATAAAAATCATTCATTTTGTACAACTGTTCTGCATTCCTTTATTGTGATTTCTTTATTTTTGTTTGGCGTTGTATCTTTAATCTACACATAAGAAGATGATAAACATACAATTATTAAAACTTGGATACAAGTTATTGCCAAAATAACTGATGGTTGTTAGAAATATATTATTATAAATCATTTGGGTCATGTAAATGTATCTTTCTACATAATTAGGATATTAGATTACTTTAGGGAGAAGTTATCTAGTTACTTCATGCAGTGTAATAAATGCACTAGTGTCAATGTGTAAGTTATATATGTGCAAGCTATCCCTTACACAACTAGATAGAGTTTTGGTAAAGGAACCTATCTTCCTATATAAAGGGCCATAAAAAGAGCAATAGGATATAGCAGTAGGAAGTAGTGTAGTGTATTGTAGTGTGGTGTGATGTAGCAGAGTGTGATGTAATGTGATGGAGTGTGATATGCTCAAAGCTTATTATTAAGCAGTAGCGTTATTCATGGAGTGTTCATTTCCTCCATAGCTACTTTGTATACATTTCCATAATTTCGGTTTATAGCATATTTTTAGTCATCTCATAAATTTACTTTCTTTCATATTATTCTGCATCTTGTGATTGTTATCTCCCATTAAAAACTGCATCAAAATCTAACAGTGGTATTAGAGCTATGGTAGATCAAGATACTATAGATCAATAGGATAACCACCATTATCATTGATCCTAAGTTTTTTATCAACATAATCTGCCATTGGACCAGTCATTGTAAAAAAATCTTAGAAGAGTCTAGGCAGTAGAATTAGAGACAACCATAAGTGAGGACTGAAAGAAATCTCAGTATCAAAAATACTGAGATTGCATGTGGGTAGAGTCTTTCCACAAAGTTACAAGAAAAAAATCATGAAGAATAGGACTCAACATTTGATCCACTAGTTTGATGAATCAACTAATGAAGCTAATTTAAGAGATCTAGAAAAATTTACTTGAAGTTAATTTTATTGCAGGAAATTAATTCTCATATGATTGAGACACCTTCTACAATAGAAATCTAGAAGCTTTTAACTTTGTTTCTAAAATTTTGGAGTGTCTTTATAGTGAAAATATTAGTTGTTGTAAGAGAAGAATACTACAGAAGAGACTTCTAGAGAAGAATCATAGTGAAGTTAGGATACAGGAGATCTCCATTGATATATTGGAAACTTCACAAGGAAGAAAAGACCATAGAATCCTTGATCTAGAAGAAAAGTCCATAGAAGCCTTGATCCAGAAGAAAATGCCATAGAAGCCTTGATCTAGATGAAAAGGCCACAAAAGTCTTGATATTGAAAAGGCCACAAAAACCTTGATATTGAAAAGGCCACATAAGCCCTAATACTAAAATAAGTCACAAAAGCCTTGATCTTGAAGTACTCTCTAGAAGAGAGTATTTAATTCAAAAGTAGATTTTAGTACTAATAATTTGTTTTAGGAAAATGAGATTCAGTGATTTGGAAAATCTTCCTACAAGAAAGTTAGGAAGAGTATCAAAGGAGTTCCAAGGAGAACTCATTGGATAAATTCACTACAAGAGATAGTGAAAGATTTGGGACAATTATCTTCATACAAAAACAAGCCCAAGAAGAAGAATTTGGAAAGGAGTACCAAATCTCAGAAGACCTCAAGACATTTAAAATATTGAGAAGATCATGTTTGAAGTCAGAATTTGATAAGAAGCTTGAAGGAAGATTCATACAGAAGACGCCTACCAAATCCAAGAGATTTGGAGACTGCCTCTCAAAGCAAGGAGACACCACTTCAAAAAAAAATATCTCTTCAAATCTATAGCAAAAGGATAATGCTACAATAGGATAACAAGCCACCAAAAACCTAGGCTCGTGAAAGAAAGTTCGAGATCATATTTTGGTGAAAACAAAGTTGTTCAGGGCAGCCTACAAAGAGTTGCAAGATCTTACTCAAGGCAACAACTTGGTGATATTAGACACCAAGATCTACATCCTCTACATAAGTGGTAAAAAGAGATTTTAGAAAAATGTAAGCAACTATTGGTGCAAGTAGATTCATTAATTGAATTACTTATCAGATTTGGTTAAGCACCTTAATGTGGATTAAAGTTGCAAAAATTAGAATTGAATTACAGTCTTCAAAACTACAAAAAGAGAAACGTTCTTTTAAGGTTCATTTGCACTTTATGAGTTGATTAGATTTCAAAACTTAAACTATCTATCAACTACCTATCATATACTTTGGAAATTAAAATAAGACTAGCTCCTATTACCTTATAAGGAAATTGCAGAATAATTCTTGAAGATTCATTTTAGATTATTCTTGATTAGTTGCAATAAATTTATTAAGTGTATTATTTTTTGAGAGTTGATTGGAGTGATAAGGTGAAATTGTTAGTTCATTAAAATTAAAAGATTATTATATTCATTTGCACTGTTATATTGCTCTAAAAAATATTGTTGTTTGTGTTCATAAGAAGGGCACAAAAATAGAATTTGTCAAAGTGTTTAAAGACACCATTAGTGCACAAAAATCTGCAATGTTCAGTGGCCAAGAGAAGCCACGAAATCAACTCAAATCCTCCAAGTATTGGAGAAGAAAGTAGCAACCAAAGATCAACAAAGGAAGACTCAAATCGAGACTTGATGAGTCTCAGATTCAAAGCACAATAAGGTATCTATAACAAAGATATTGTGCAGGAATTAAAAAAAAGAGCTTATATCAAGTGGTTACAAGCTTGGGTTCATTTACAAAACACCCATGCAAAATGGGGAAGGTTTCTAATCAAAGAGACAACCTCATTTCCCCTACATTGCATTCAAATTATGCCACAAAACCAAAAATTCAGATTTGAAAGGAGTGCAAAATAAGGTGCAATAAAGGACATTTTGTATAAAAATACATTACAATGTATTACACTATCCTAATCTAGTTTATACAAGGAGAGAAGGCAAATTTGAAGGTGCCTCAAAGGCACTATACTTGCTGGAAAAGCCAGCGAAAAGTGATTGTATGCTAGCATCAATCCAAGCATAGAAAAATGAGCCACTCAAAGGGCTCATTCTTGTTACATCATGGATGACTGAACCTGCAAAAGACAAGGAGAAAAAGAAAAAGGAGAAACAACGTCATTCGAGAGCAACATTTTCTACAAAAGAAGGACGTATAACAAGTAAGAAAGGAAGAAATATTAAAGTACCATTGGAGTATTTAAAACTCCACATCTACTTTCTCAAATAGGTGCTCAAGACTCCAAATCATTGTTTCACATCATAGCTAGAAAACATTGCAAATGAATGAAATAAAAGTTGGGGATTTTTAGGGTTAAAAGAATCTCCAAAGGACCCATTGAACAAGCGATAGATAAAACATCCATGCATAAGAAGAAAGTGATATTTGTCACTACAGGTAAACCCTAATACTCATAAAGTGAGTGTTCATATTCAAGAAAGGAGTTACACGTAACATATAGGTGCATTGAGTGTATGGGATACACTTATCCCTAAGGAGACCTAAAGCTTTGCTGAAGAATGTAATTTTCATACATTAATCGAAGGGAGATAAGTGTTTCTTTGGTACCTTATACTACTCAAGTGCTCAAAGGAAAATGGATGTGCCACTTGGCACTTCAGACAAGAATCTCCTCAATTTTAGGGGTATCAACAACCAAGCTCAACAATAAGTTTTCATCTCCACATTTATCACTTTTTTGTCTATACACACAGGGTTGAGTTGTAGCATTTAAAGAAGGTTATAGAGCCTTCAATGCTTTGGTCAAACAAGTTAAAAGGTAGAGTCTAAACGATGCCAAATTTGGAATGCTACATACAAGGAAAAGCTCCGAATAGTTCCACTGGAGGGAACAATCAAAGCATCCAAAGCATCAACATAATATTGTGGCCCTAGCACATCTGAAATTAGTATCGATTATTACTTGATATAAGGTAAGGATTATTCCTATTTTTATGTGCTTTCTTTTCTTGGGAGCTATAAGGTTAATATTAAATAAAATTGATAATATTGAAAGCCATACATCAAAGGGAATACTTTATCAAATCAATATAATATTTGCAATATAAAACCTAGGAGTAATAAGGGTTTCTAATGGAATAAATCTTAAATATTTGTGAATATTATTGTGGTCTAAATTTTCCAAAAATTAGGGAGTTATAAGGGTTACTACATAAAATTAATTTATTGGAAATTAGATACACTTAAATTATTTCTCAAAGGAATATTATAAAGAGAGGTTTATCATAGCTTTTTTCAAAGGTTGGAAAATTATAAAATTATTGTCTCAAATTTCTCAAAAAGAGACAAAAGATCCAACATTAAAACCTCTTTAAAATTTGTGAAAATTTCTTAGTTCAATATAAGCAATAAAGATAATATAAGTTGATTTTGGTATTTACAAAACTTTACAAAATCAACAAAATATTGAACTATAATTTACAAAAGCACTATATTTTATCCAAAACATACTAGGGAGTCATAACATATTCTACAAAATCTAAGGATTGATATTAGGGAATTTAAATAGCATCAAACAAATTATTCCTAGCTGAATCTCAACTACTCAATGGTCCTAATTATTTCTCCTGGAAGAATAAAGTGAAATCTATCTTGGTATATGAAAATCATTGGGATATTATCAAAGGGAAAACACAAATACCTACCATAGATGATATTGAAATCCTAAAGTTTATAGAAAATGATTCAAAGGATCTAATGATAATAACCTTTGCTATCATGATTCTATTGGGGATAGTGGGGATGGGGGGAGCAAGAGACCTTCCACTATAGGTGGGAGGTCACCTTTTCAAATTCTTGCTCCCTCCTTGGCTTATCCTTGGGGTTTTTTAGATGGATCTCCTACTTTATTGTGATTTCCAAGAAAATCTCTTATTTTTCTTGGGATTTCTAGCCTTTCCTGTCTCATATTTGTGCTTAAAGGGCCTCCAGGACCTTTTCTACATCTTCTTGAGGTGTTCCAAGAAGTCTTCTTGGGTGGTGCTGCATGGTTAGACAAACCTGGTTTTTCGGTGTGGTTTGGGAGGTTTCCATTCTTGCTCGGTTTGGGGGGCTAGTGGAGCTCTTCCCTATAGTTTTTTCTTTGGCCATGGGATGGGGCCATGTACTTTACTACCTATAGGGGAAACTCTTTGTTCCTCTCTAGATCTTGACATTTCTTTGGAGTGGGCTTCAGTTTATTCTTTCTGCTTGTCCGAATGGTCTTTAACTATTTTTTTTTGGGTTTGGGGGAGGTCTTGATTGTTCTCAGTTGAGTGATTCCCATGGTTTGTGATTCATGGTTGGTGTTTTAGGATTTTTAGCAGATTCATTTCATTTTTTTCTTGTCGAGATGGTCATTCACGGGTTTTTTTGGGCTTGGGGAAGGCCCCTATAATTCCCAGTTGAATGATTCCCATGGTTTGTGTTTTGTGACTGGTGATTCAGGGTTTCCAATGGATTTGCTTCTTTTGATATGCTTGTTGGGATGGCCATTTGCTACTTTTTCTAGGCTTGGGGAGGCCTTGATTTTATTGTTCACAGTTGAGTTATTTTTGTGGCTAGTGATTCGGGGCTCGTGTCTAGGGGTTTCTAATGGATTCTTTCTCTTCATTTTCTAGTCTTGGAGGGGACCATGTGCTACATTATGTTGTAGAAGGGTTTCATGGGTTTTCCTCTAGTGGTAGGGTTAGGGTTTCTTGCAGATCTATAGGTACTTTATGGATGGTCCTACCTACAACTCTTTATGGTTTGGTTGGGGGACCATTTTTCTTGCAACGGAGGGCTTATTGACATTGTGTTGTGTTTGATATTCTTCTTGTTTTAGAGGCATCTTCTTTACCAAGTTTTATCTTTGGCTATGCTTCACCTTTCTTCACTGGGAGATTACATGGCCTGTTGTGATCTCCTTCGACTATTCCATTTTAGGCCTGTGGATGACCTTGCATGGACTATATTTGCAGATATGTTCATTTTTTGTGTTTTGGCATTAGGTCCTATGGAGTTTTTTGTGTTTTGGGTCTTCTAAAACTGTGTTTTTACCTAGGCACGAAAAATTTTTTAAAAAAAATAAAAAAAATAATTTATCATGGAGGATTTTGCGGATGGTCCAGTGTTATTTTGTGGATGGCCTTGGGTTGTTTTGTAGTGGACCTATTATGGTTTTTGGGTGGTTTCGTTTATCTTGAGGATGATCCTGATTCCTTTATGGATGATCATGTTTCATTTATGGATGGCCTTGCATTGTATTGCTTCATTTTTTTTTCTTCGAACCTTCTAAATCTATGAGTTTTCTCCTATGCGGGAAAACCCTTCTCAAATTTTTGTGTAATTGTGAGGTTTTATCCTGTGCAAAAAAATCCTTTTCAAATTTATGTGTAATTATGAGATTTTCTCTGCTTCCCCTATGAGGGCTTCTCTTCCCTTGTGGCTTTCTCTCTTGCTCCTACGTGGGTTTCTCTTTTTTTGTTTTAGTTGTTTTTCTCTAATAGTCCACCAAGGACATATTTCTTTGGCTATTTTTTGGTTAGGAACTCTTCTCCCAACCTTCATATTTTTGTAAAATGTTATGGGATCCTTTCAAAACCCTTCTTACCAATAAAAAAAATAACCTTTGCTATCACTGATGAAATACAACCCTATATCAGTTCAGCAAAAAACATCTTCAGATGCATGGACAAGCCTAGAGAAAATATTTGAAGGAAAGAATAAGGTAACTATTATTCATCTTCATACTTAAATTCATTCATTAAATATGAATAATGGAGAAAGCATAGAACTATTTCTAAGGAAGGTAGAAAATATTAAAAGGAAATTATTTACCTTAGGAGAAATAGTTGAGGATGAACTTCATACTCAAGTAACTTTGAGAGTACTTCCAGACAACTATAAGTATTTGGTAACATCTTTACAATTCCTAAGTAAAGATACTTCTTTTGATGACTTAGTCAATATTCTACATAAATATGAAGTGGAAAATACAGTTAAATATGAAATGTCTAACACTGCGTTGGCATCTAAATAAAATCCATAGGGAAACATTGCTTCTTTATCAAAAATATGAAAACATGGTACAACAGGTATTGTTAGGTATACAAGAGGAAAGGCCATAACACTAGCTATTGCAGGTTCAATCCCAAAAATCAGAATTAAGATAATCAGATGAACAATGGGAACCAATTTCAAGTACGATAATATAAAAATCCTCACCAACAACAATTCCAGTGTCCAACCAATTATCCCCAATTGAAGTATCAAAAAAGAAATAAAAAAGGACATCTAGCTCAAAGGATAGAAGAAATTGAAGAACTGGAAGAATCGATAAATTATTATGAAATCAAAGATCTTTCAACAAGAATGACATATTATGAAGACACTAATCACTTGCTTGAACATGTTATAGAAAATAGAGAAGAAGATTTAGAATCTCAAGGACAAGAAGAAGATCCACATTGAAGACTAAAGTCTTCAATACCCAAATAATGTAATACGAGGGGTGTTAGAAATAGATTATATTACATCATTTGGGTCATGTAAATGTACCTTTCATGGTACATACTTAGAACATTTGATGAAGGGCTACTCCACCCAACACACACACAATACTCAAATCACAAAAAAATTCATAAGAAACACAACATCTAATATTATTTCAATGAAATGGAATTTTTAGAAGCAAAAATTACAAAGCTGCGAATTGCAAGATTAGAGTTACAATGCTATGGCCATAAGGCCGATTTTAACACAAAGCAAAATCGACTCAGAATTTGCAATATGGAGCTAGGATCCATCTTCCCCGTGCCACATTTTGGTGATCCCTCTTTCCCCTTTAATAACTCCCATAGAACATTATGGAAAGTGTAACTCCCCTTTTCCCGCCCAAGAAGATATTCATCTAAAATTTAAATTTTTCATTTTCCACCCAAAAAGATATTCAAATTTGAATTTCAGTGGCACAACTTCCTAGAATCGTAACTTTTGACTCGGGGGTCCATTTGGCTTCCGTAAGATATCGTTGGAAAGCTTACGAAGATATCTACAATGCATCAATCACCTAAAGGTCATTGAGGTGATTTTTCATCCTTCTTCGGGACTTCTAAGGTCTTCAAATTTTATTTTTAAACCTTCTTGGAGATATTTCCCGACATGAAAACTTTAATATCTCTCAAACCGTTCAGGCTATTGGGGTGATTCTTTCACCATCGAATCTATTTTTCAATCCTACTCCTTGGGGTAAATTTTCAAACCCATATGTGTCCATTTAGGCCAACTTACTAAAAATAGCTGATGACTATTTTTTGCCTTTTTGGACTTTTGACTGACTTATACCTCCCAAGTGTCATCATGGACCTGAAAACCACTAAAGAAACTTACAACCAAAAGAGAAAATGCAATTTCTTTATTTTTGGTGATGCAAGATTGCCCTTACACCACTGGATGCTCCTACATCAGACACCCAGGGTAAATTGAGAAGTGACCTTCACTTCTCTAGTGTTGGAGGAAAACCAAGATGGTCAACCTCTGCCTTAGAAAGCCATGAGGAATATTCAACTGGCCTTCCTTTCCACTTAACCAGGTATTCTTCATACTACCTGTTTCTTGTACTTCTTCCTAGATGACTATCCAAGATTTCTTCTATCTCTTCTTTCTCTAGAGTAGATGTTGGAATGTTCCATCATTCTTCTACTGGTCCATCCTCATTGTCCCCTTCATGATACTCTGTCAAGTCAAAAATGTTAAACATAGGTGATATGTTAATTTCACTTGGTAATTCCACCTCATATGCATTTCCTGAATCATATTTCTTTATGATCCTGCATGGTCCAAACTTCTTCATTTTCAACTTGTTATATGTCTTAACAGGAAATCTTTCTTTTCTCAGGTGAACCATAACTTCATCTCCAACCTGGAATTCCTTGAACCTTCGCTTTTGGTCTACCTTTACCTTGTACTGAGTATTCATCTTATTAATATGCTTCCTTACCTCTTCATGCAAGTTATTCAAGTGCTCTACAAAGTCCTCAACTTTAGCACTACTCTTTTCTCCTTTGTCCATCTGCCTCAACTCAGAAGCATTCCTTGGGCTACTCCCATATACAATATGGAATGGGGATTTACCAATACTCCTATTGATAGAATTTTTGTAAGAAAATTATACCTATGGTAAAATAAAATCCCATCCCTTGGGCTTATCTCCTACTAAGCATCTCAACAGGTTGCCCAAACTCCTATTCACCACCTTTGTTTGTCCATCAATTTGTGGATGGTGTGCAAAACTAAACTTCAAATTTATCTTCAGCTTCTTCCATAAGGTCCTCCAGAAATAACCAAAAAATTTGGTATCTCTATCTAAAACTATACTCTTTGGTAGACCATGTAGTCATACCACCTCTCTGAAAAATAACTCTGCAATGTGTACTGTATCACTAGTTTTATGGCAAGGAATGAAATGTGCCATCTTAGAAAACCTGTCAACCACCACAAATATTGAGTCATGTCCTCTCTATGTCCTTGGTAAGCCAAGAATAAAATCCATGCTAATATCTTCCCATGGTTTCTCTGGTACAGGTAATTGCTGATATAGCCCGATGTTTTGTCTTACACCTTTGGCCATCTATCATACTTTGCAAATATGTACAAACTTCTTCACATCCTACTGTAACTATGGCCAATAATAGTTCTCACTAACAAGAGCAATGGTCTTATCCCGACCAAAGTGTCCAACCAATCCTCCACTATGCTTCTCCTTGATCAGGTTCTCTCTCATGGAACTCCTTGGAATGCACAACTAGTTTCTTCTAAACAACATCCCATATTGGATTAAGAAATCCAACCATTTTATTCTATCCAAAGTAACAGGTTCCAAGCAGGCTCTCCAAGCTTCTACAAAATCTAGATCTTTAGGGTACAAACTCTTGAGTTCATCAAACCCAACAACCTCCACCTTCATCTCTATCAATAAATTTTACCTTCTACTTAAGGCATCTACAACTCTGTTTGACTTTCCACTCATGTGCTTCAACACAAAAGTATAACTCTACAAAAACTCAACCCATTTTAAGTGCCTTTGATTTAAATTTCCTTGGCTATTAATATACTGCAAGGCTTGATGATCAATATATAAAACAAACTCTTTTGGCAAAAAATAGTGTCTCCATTTCTTCAAAGCTTGAACTATGGCATAAAACTCCTAATCATAGACAAAATACTTTTTCCTAGCATCATTAAGCTTCTCACTAAAATAGGCAACGGGCTTACCTTCTTGACTCAAAACAACTCCTATGGCGCTACCACTAGCATCACAATCTACCTGAAATACCTTATTGAAATCTGGAAGTGCCAAAATAGGTTTCTCTGTGACTTTCTTCTTCAACATATCAAAACTCCTGGCTGCTCCTGTAGTCCAGTTAAACTCCTTTCTATCCCCTCTCATTGTCTCCATTAGGGGTGTACAAATACTACTAAAATTCTTAATAAAATTTCTATAAAAACTTGCTAGACCATGGAATGATCTTACCTCTGTAATACTCCTTGGTGTAGGCCATTCAATGATAGCCTTCACTTTTTTTGGGTCCATTTTAAGACCTTCAACTGAGATAACAAATCCTAGATACACCAACTCTTTCTTCACAAAACTACATTTCTTCAGATTAATCAACAATTTCTCTTCCCTTAGCTTCTCAAAAACTCTTTGAATATGCATCAGGTGCTCCTCCAATGTCTTACTAAAAATCAAAATGTCATCCAAATAAACAATAACAAATTTTCCCAAAAATTCTTTCAATACCTCATTCATGAGTCACATAAATGTGCTTGGTGCATTGGTTAGCCCAAATGGCATGACTAACCACTCGTACAAGCCCTCTTTAGTCTTGAAGGCTATCTTCCACTCACCTCCTTCTCTGATATGGATCTGATGATACCCACTCTTCAGGTCAATCTTCATGAAGTACTTGGCTCCACTCAAAAAATCCATAAGGTCATCCATCCTTGGCAATGGAAATCTATATTTGATTGTAATCTTGTTAATGGCTCAAGAGTCTATACACATTCTCCATTCTCCATATTTCTTTGGTGCTAGTACTGCAGGTACTGCACATGGACTCAGACTCTCTCGAATCAATCCTTTCTTCAATAGCTCTTGAACTTATCTGTTCAGCTCCTCATTCTCCGTAGGAGTCATTCTATGGGCTACCTTATTTGGTAAACTGATTCTTGGTATCAAATCCATCTGGTGACTAATCTTCCTCACTGGTGGCAATCCTTTAGGTACATTATCTGATACAATATCTTCAAATTCTCCCAATAGATCTGAGACTTCTATCGGTATATCTTTACATTCCTCTTTATTAACTCTAGGAATCAATGCATAACACATATGCTCGTGCTTCATACCATCCAAAAACTTCCTACCATCAACTAAACAAATTCTTGCACTACTACATACCTTTTCATCCACCTCCTTCAGGGGCTTCAACTTGTGGTGAACTCCATCCTTTGTCAGGGAATAAGTGTTGGCATGTCCATCATGTATTGCATGCTGATCAAATTTCCATGGCCTTCCCAATAGCACATGACAAGCATCCATAGGTAGGATGTCACATAGTACCTCATCATGGTAATTCCCAATTTTGAACTTCACTAAACATTGCTCATTGACCAAAGCTCTATGGTCCTTCTGCAGCCATGCAATCCGATATGGATGCGGATGTCTCCTTCTCTCCAACTGTAATTTATTAACCATCCCATTTGAAACTAGATTATTAGTGCTACCATTATCAATGATAACATTACAAATAGTACCTTCACATTTGCACCTTGTGCAAAATAAAATCTTCCTCTGAATTGGATCTTTCTCCTCATTTAGCAAGGCTCTCCTTATGACAAGAACTTCTCCTCCTTATGCCTCTTCATAATGGTCAAATTCAACATCTTCATATTCATCTACATAGGCAGCTCATGCATTACCTTCAAGTCTCTTATTCGTCCTTCCTTGATGTTGTGGATACTCGTATGCTCGATGTCCTTCTTCTCCACATTGGAAATAGGTTCCATGAAATCCTCCTCTTCCAGGTCCTCATCCAAACCTTCCTCTTCCTCTTTGGTCACCATTATTTTTCTCACGGGGGAGTAGGCATTATCCCCTTTTTGGTTTTGGTTGTTGCTAACTTCTTCATTCTTCTTTTGGTCTTCATTTTGTCCTCCATATGGTCTTCCGCTAGTCCTTCCACCATGACCTCTTTCCCTCTACTTGCTTTCAAACCTTCTATTCAACTTCTCTTCTACCTTCAGGGTAAAATGATAAGCATCTTCTATGGTAGTCATTCTGACCAAACTTAGCTCATCTTGAAGGCTTGGTTTCAATCCATTTATATAACGGGCTACCTTCTCCTTGTTAGCCTTAGAATGGCTTGTTCTGATCATGACCTTGTAGAACTCCTCTTTATACTCTTTGATAGATTTACCTGCCTACCTCAAACCTTGCATTTTATTCAACATATCTAACTCGTAATCAACTGGAATGAACTATCTCTTCAACTTTTCCACCATCCGATCCCATATTGTTATTCTTTATTTTTCTCTTCTATTTCTATCTAGTTGTACTTCCCTCCACCATATATTAGCATGCCCCTTCAGCTTGGTCTTCACAAATTTGACCCTCTTAGGATCTTCCACTTCCTCATACTCAAAGTACTCCTCCATATCATTGATCCAATCGATCAACTCTTATGGGTTAAGATTCCCAAAATATGTAGAAACATCAATCTTTGGCCTTTTTCCAATATTGGATATGGCCTTAAATAATCTAGCTTGCATAGGATCTGTGACCTCCTATTCTTCTTCGAGCTAAGATTCTTCTTCTTCGACATCATCTTCACTTTCCTCTTCTCTTCTTGGCTCAAACCCTCTATGCAACTCCTCTTGTAGTGCTTGAACTTGTCTCTGTAGGGCTCTAAAACCCTCTCTTGTAACCACAATATTTCTTCATGGAGGCATTCTGATCACTTTTATCACAACCTCAACCCTAGGTCCTAGTGCAAACTACCTCACGTTCGATGATCTATTTACACACTTAGGAACTCCCGCTCTGATACCACTTGATGAAGGGCTACTCCACCCAAAACACACACAATACTCAAATCACAGAAAAATTCAGAAGAAACACAACATCTGATATTATTTCAATGAAATGGAATTTTTAGAAGAAAAAATTACAAAGCTGCGAATTGCAGAATCAGAGTTACAATTCTATGGCCACAAGGCCGATTTTAACACAAAGCAAAATCGACTCAAAATCTACAAGCTGGAGCTACGATCCATCTTCCCATGCTACCTTTTGGTGATCCCTCTTCCCCATTTAATAACTCCCATAGAACATTTTGGAAAGCGTAACTCCCATTTTCCCGTCCAAGAAAATATTCATCTGAAATTTTAATTTCCCATTTTCTTCCCAAAAAGATATTCAAATTTGAATTTCAGTGGTACAACTTCCTGGAACCGTAACTTTTGACTCGGAGGTCTGTTTGGCTTCTATAAGATATCATTGGAAAGCTTATGAATAGAAATAAAATACCTCAATTGAGAAGATTTGATGCAGGACCATCCAGTGGTGTAAGGGTAATATTGCATCACCAAAAAAAAAATTGCATTTTTTCTTTTGGTTGTAAGTTTCTTTAGTGGTTTTCGAGTTCATGATGATACTTGGGAGGTATAAGTCAATAAGAAGTCCAAAAAGACAAAAAATAGTCACCGAATATTTTTAGTAAGTTAGCATAAATGGACACATATGGGTTTGAAAATTTACCCCGAGGAGTAGGATTGAAAAATATATCCGGTGGTGAAAGAATCACCCCAATAGCTTGAACAATTTGAGAGATATTAAAGTTTTCATGCCGAGAAATCTCTTTAAGAAGGTTTAAATATAAAATTTAAAGACCTTAAAATCCCTGAAGAAGAATTAAAAATCACCTCAATGAACTTTATATGATTGAGGAGTTGTAGATCTCTTTGTAATATTTCCAACAATATCTTACGGAAGCCAAACGGACCTCCGAGTCAAAATTTACGGTTTCGAGAAGCTGTGCCACCAAAATTTAAATTTGAATATATTTTTGGGCAGAAAATGGGAAATTCAAATTTTAGATGAATATCTTCTTGGGAGGGAAAAGAGGAGTTACGCTTTCAAAAATTTTCTATGGGAGTTATTAAATGGGGAAGAGGGATCACCAAAAGGTAACACAGGGAAGATAGATCGTAGCTCCAGCTTGCAGATTTTGAGTTGATTTTGCTGTGTTAAAATTGGCCTTGTGGCCATAGCATTGTAACTCTGATTCTGCAATTCGCAACTTTGTGATTTTTACCTCTGTAAATTCCATTAATTAAAATAATATCAGATGTTGTGTTTCTTATGATTTTTTTTATGATTTGAGTATTGTGTGTGTGTTGGGTGGAGAAGCCCTTCATCAATATTAGATTACTTTAGGGGGAATTTATCTAGTTACTTCATGCAATGTAATAAATGTACAAGTATCAATGTGCAAGTTGTCCCTTGCATAGCCAAATAGAGTATTGTCCAAGGAACCTATCTTCCTATATAAAAGGCCATAGATAGAGCAGTAGGATATAACATTTGGAAGTAGTGTAGTGCAATGTGGTGTGATGTAGCAGAGTGTGATGTAATGTGATGGAGTATGATATGCTCAAAGCTCATTCTTGAGCAATAAATTTATTCAAGGAGTCTTCATTTACTCTATAGCTACTTTGTATATATTTCCATCATTTATATTTATAGCATATTTTCAATCATCTTGTATATTTACTTTCTTTCATATTATTCTGTATCTTGTGATTGCTATCTCCCATTACATGCTACATCAAAAGATAACAATGGTCCAAAATACTTACAATCAATCTTCCAAGAGGCTCATGATGAAATTTTTACCATGCTTAAATAAGTCTTCATCATGACAAAGCAGTTGAGAATAGGGATAAAGTTATTACACTTCCTTATGATCTAGTCAATATCATATATGTGTCACTTATCATACTTGTTATATATAAAGATAAGAATATAAACTGAAAATAAATAACTGCATAGTTAAAGAACAAGCCATTAATGCAAAATATCATGTGTGATGTAGGAGATCATATCAAACACAAAAATATATTTTAAAACACATAACTTGATGAAGAATATCTTATTTGATATGGATCATCTTATCATCAAGAAATAAATGGTTTATACTACAATTAATATGCAAATAAAGGACATCATTTGTAACATTAGTGACTTGTAGGTTGTTCAAAAAGATAACATTGGTATAGAAAACAATTGTATCATAGATAAAAAATATTTTGGACAGATTGATAATAGATATTGTGAAGATAATACATCAAGGATTACCTATGGAATAGGTCAAAGCAAAAATAAACAAGTAGAAAGCAAAAAATTTTAGTTGATATGTCTTCCCCAAGAAACAATTGTAAATATTGTCATACATTCAAGAAAAATTGGAACACTCTTGAAGGTAATTGTACAAAAATCCAATTGAACTATTTGATATATGGATATCATAGAATCACATCAGATGAAATAGATATTTTATATACACTACAAAAAAAAACCTAGTATTTTGTTTATCTAGTAGTAATTTGCAGAGATGAAACAGAGAGCACAAATATTTCTATGACAAAGCCAACTTATATCTAGATTTAGGGGAGTAAATTATTCCATTATTTGCTCTCTCAAACAATGTAATAAGGGGGGAATGTTAGGCTATCGTAAAATCATTTCATAAAATATAGGATTTCATTGCATACTCTTCTCATCTATTTTTCTTATCATATATTGGGATGCCACATTAAATATCGAGAGTCTATTTAGTTAAAAATTCCTATTATCTCATTATTTTAATGTTTTATACAAGACTCTATGGGATCATCATATAAAAAATCATATATTGCACTTGGATATCATTGTAATATGTATGAAAATAAATAAAGTGTTCTCTTTTACCAACATGTAGGTTAAGGGGATCAAGGCCAATGTGTGTGAGTGGTGGGATGGTTTATCTTGTACTTTAGTGATCTTATCATGAAATAAATCTAAGGGATTGGGCTATGCCCTACTATATAATTTAAAAGAAAATTTATATTTTAGAGGTCAGAATATGCCCTACAATATAAGTTTAAAGATTACATATGTAATTGACTTCACTATAATATAATCAAAGTACCTAATAAAATTGTAGTTGTCCTTCAAGAAAGGTTGAACTAAATAATTTGGAACTCTAACAAAGTCATCATGTTTGGCTATGGATTATTAAAAATTTATCAAATAACATAATAATGTTCCTTTAGTAAAATACCATAGACATAGGTGAAGACACTGATTCCAACAATAGCTCTTATTAGGAGGTTTTATTAACCCTAACTATTTATACAATAATACCAAGCAAACCAAATATGGTTTCTTTTGTTCTCTTATAAAGATGATATTTAGCTTAAGAGGTGTTTTCACTAGATTTGGACAAACCAATGAGGTCACTTCGTCTAATAGCCAAAGGTAATCCGAGGTCAAACCAAATCTAAGAAAAACACTAAATTGAGAAAATAAAAAGGTTTATATTGGGGGTGATCTGGTTGAATGTAGTATACAAATATATTCTAAGAGACAAAGTAGACTAGAATTAGAGGTAAAAAGTAGAATATGGTTATAGATAAAATCTATTTGAAAAGGGTAAATAAATATAAGAAATAATTGCAAGTGCAATAAATTATAGTGCATGATAACAAATAATAGATAAGAGAAGAGAGGGTACTAACCTTGGAGAATACTTACCTTAATCCTTAAAGATGACGTTTGAGTTCTTAAACCTTGAAATTTTCTTGAGAGTTCTTAATATCCTTAATCTTCAAAAATTGGAGAAGCCTAACAAAGGTGGCCTTGAAATAAAAATTCTAAGATAGGGGAAATGAATAAGATTATTCTTATATAGCCAACAGGTGTGAGAGATTTGTAGAATCATCCTAATGTGGGCAATAAATAGCTTGAAGAGACCTAGCACTTTGTTCTAGATGGATCTTAAAGGAGAAAACCTCAAGGAATCTTCTCCTTGATTCATAAAAAATGAAACCTAAGTATGTTTATTTTCATCAAAACCTATGAGGATTTGTGTTAGATTATATTTGAAAATATTGGTCTAACCTAGTATTTATAATACATTTGATGTTTTATTGTAATGAAACAAGGGAACTCTCCATTGGCTATGAGAAATCAAGTGAGATTTATGATGTATGTAAGTTCTACAATATCCACATATGTTAATTGCATGATGAGTTTGGTAGAAGCTTATGTTTTTGGTGAGGGTGCTAGTCTTTAATAAATTGTAGCTCTTAAGTGATGCTCTAGGCAAAAACCTTGCTATTTAGTAGGTGTTCTTGCTTATAAAATGAGAAAAAATAAAATTTATGGCCTGTGAACTTGTTAGGCCTAAACTAAGTAGTCTAATGGACCTAGGGTCCTATTATATACATTATTGATCATTTTATTCCTAGTTGGATTGGTCAATGTTAAAATATATATAAATTGACCTTATTGGGTCAAGGGCAATAGTGATGAAGTGTATACAGGTGCTATTGATGTAGCCTATGGAAAAATGCTATGTAATCCTTTGGGCATTCTATATATAAGGCAGGGTTACGCAAAAAAAATGAATATTTACCAATTGGGTGAATATATGTATTTTCAAAAATTCAAATTTGCGAATTTGGAGACCCGAATGTCAATCATTTCGTCAGAAATTTTTGGGACAAAAAACTTTTAGGTGTTGGTTCATCGTGCATTGAGAATAGTATCACGAATATTTTTAAAAATTCACTAGCAATATTGCCTAAATAAAGGACACTTTTTGCCATAAAATTTTAAAATTTCTAAATTATCCCCCCAATTCGCCAAGTATATCACTATATATAATTAATAACCCAGTGATATTTTTTCATTTTTGAACCCTATTCTACACAATATGGATATCCCAAACTTGTTCTACACTAGATTAGACCTATTTTTGCACAAGACCAGATCCTATTCAACACTAGAAAAGATCAAACCTTGTTCTGCACTAGACCAAATCCATTTTTGTGATAGACAGGATCCTGTTCAGGACCAGATAAGATCGGTTACTGGACCCTTTTTTGTGATAGACTAGACCTTGTCCAGCACTAGGTCGAACCCTATTTTGCACCAGTCCATGCCCTATTCTGCACCTGGCCAAATCTTATCTTGAATAAGACCTGCACTAGGTCAATTTATGGACCTTTTTCTACACCAGACTATTTTTTGGACCCTATTCTACACTAGGCCGATTTTCAGACCCTGTTCTGCACCAGGTCAATTTTTGGATCTTTTTCTACACCAAGATGATATTCGAACCCTGTTATACACCAGGATGATATTCGGACCCTGTTCTACACCAGGTTGATTTTTGGATCTTTTTATATACCAAGTCATTTTTCGAACCCTGTTCTACACCAGGTTAAATTTTGAATCTTTTTCTGCACTAGGCCAATTTTCAGACCCTGTTCTACACCAGGTTCTCTATAACTGCTCTGTTTGCCATGTTTTTCTCCATTTTTCCCTGTTATACATTTTTTGACCTATTTTATCTCTTTCTTTTGAAACCCATTTATTCTTTGTTTCTATTCAAACCTGTGTTTCTATTATAAGATAATAAATAGGTGAACGCTTTGGTTGTTTAAAGATATTGTGATTCTTTGTTTCTCCAAAGACATTGTGATTCTCTATTTCTAGTCCATTTTGTACTATAATATAATATTTTTTGACATGTATCTCTAATTATTTTTCAATCCTATTTTGTACCAGATCAAAATTCAGACCCTGTTCTGCATCCGAACGATCATTGCTTTGTTTCCATGTTTTTCTCTATTTTGCCCTGTTTTGCATATTGTCCCCTATTTTCTATCTTTCTCTTAAAACTCTTTTATTCTTTATTTCTAGTCAAATATGCTTTTCTAGTATAAGATTATACATAGGTAAATGTTTTGGTTCTCTAAAGACATAGTGATGCTCTGTTTCTCCGAAGACATTGTGATTCTTTGTTTCTAGTCCATTTTGTACTATAATATGATATTTTTTGACATACGTATCTCTAATTATTTTTCGCATAGACAAGTTTTTTCATAAATTGATTTGAATTTGTATGTTAATTACTTTTGTGCTCTTATTAGTTACAAGTGCTATCACCAAAAAATGGAGTATTGTTATAAACTAACAAAATCACAATAAAGCATGGCAGGAAACAGGTATGTATTTTCTACCAGCCAACCATCTGTTTATTCTAACAAAAGTAAGACCTCTTCAAAATTTTATTACTTTTATAAATTGAAAATATTTTCTTTACATGTAAAATATCACCTATTGGTGATGGAAATAAGGGGGACAAATCTTCTATTGAAAAGAGTATCCTCAAATATTTTAGCCATATGTTGAAATACAACAAGCCATCGACATCCATGCAAATTTGAGGTACAAATGATTTTTTACTTCTAAATAGTTAGTTGTATATTTTGTAATTATTTTAAATACCACCTTCTTCCTCAAAAATTTACTTATAAGTATGTATGAATATTTTTTCTATTTTTAAGTTTGTTTTGTTTAATCTAAGAAAGATAAAAAAATATTATGGTATGCTACTATGCAAAATACCCTGTCGACCCTGATATGCCTTGACTTGAAGATATTCTCCACTAAGAGATGCCTTATAATGAAAATTCTCTTGACAAAGACATACAAAAAACACTTGAATATAATACTCAAAATGACATATCAATTTAAAATGAAAGTGATAAATCAAATACATTACAAACTTCTTTTGAATCTTCAAGCAAAAATTCTAAAAAGAGAGGCATCTAAATGGATTATTGGAAGGGTATTTAAGAATGAATGGGAAAAAAACATTCTCTTGATTGAGCCTATCCTGACTGAGGATAACCAAGTCGATCAAAAAGAATGTAGATATAAAATTTGCAGTTGGAAACTTGGTAAGGATCACAAGATGCAAAATAAGATAGATACAATAGAAAAACATATTGGCAAAGCTTATGTAAAAGTTACAAGAAGTGATGGTGAAGTTAGTAAATAAGTTAGGTGGAAGTATGCATCAAAATGTATGCATGCCATATATGCAATAGAATATAACAATATCTTAAAGCAACAACAATCTCTTGCTAAGAAAGGTGGAATGATTGTAGCCCAATTTGATAAAATTCATAAGACCACCTTAGCTTCAAAAAGTTTGTAGTTTGCTATTGTATATAGTATTCTCAAGAAAGGTAGATCCATGTCTGATTTTATTGATCATAAGCACCTATTTCAACTAGATGATGTGCAAAACATTCCTAGTTCCCATTGGTCAGATCGAAGTGGTTAGGAAATGGTAAAATGTTTATCATTAGTTGAGAAGGAAGACTTGAGGGAGCAAGTAAAACATGCCATATTCATTTCAATTTCTATTGATGAGGTGACGGCTGTGGACAACACATCCTAGATTTGCATGCATGTGTACACATTTCAAAATCATGTAAGGAGGCCTAGTTTACTAGGATTACATAATATGATTGAAAGTTCAAATGCATAAAACATCTATAATGATGTTGTGACTAGTTTAAAGGATATTGTAGGAATGGATGATATAGTCATAGCCACACAGTTAATTTGTATTGGAGCTTATGGTGCTGCTATTATGCAAGGGCATAAGAATGGTCTTTGTGTTTGACTCAAAACCTTAGTTGCCTCATATATGATTCCCATTCATTGTATGGCTCATAGAGTGAATCTTGCATATAAAATCATGAGCACCTTTGAAAATATTGGTAGAGTGGAAGACCTCATTTGTGAAATACATTCTTATTTTTCATGCAGCCCAAAAAGGTTTGCAGATTTTCAACAGTTTGCACTAGGAGTTATAGAAGGAAAAAAATTGTTAAAAGATGTGGATACAATATGGATTTCACTGTATCAACATGCTCATAATTTTTTTACAGAATATAAATCATTAACAGGGTTTATGCACTCAAATTGTAGGGTAGTTGATAAGGCAAAAAATTTGTTGTTCCGTTTGACTGACTTGGAAACCCTTTTTACCTTATGTGGTATTCTTCCAATGTTATAAGAAATGAATAGATTGATTAAACATGCACAAGAGAGATCCATATATATCGTTGATTTCATGAGGATGAGGAAACAAATATTTTTGATTATTGATACATTATATGTGTCTAAGACAGATTTTAAGGATCCTTTATTTGATAGTTGGAATACATTGATAAACGTGGACAATCCAAAAAGCTTTTTGAAGTTTGACATCAATGATCATATTTGTATTAATATTCATGGAAATTTGATACCTCTTTATTGTTTTGAAATGCAATCAAGTATAGTTGTGGATGAGGTTGAAGAAATTCCTGTAACACACAATAGATTTCATGTTGTTTTACAAAAAACTAAGGCAAATTTGTCAAAAATAGCAAAATATTTGACAAGCGAGATAAGACAACAATTTTGTAGAGATGATTTTCTTGAGGCCATGGGTGTGGTTAACCCCATATTTTGAGGTCCTTGTACTGAATACAATTCTACAAATGATTTGTTTATTAAATATATTGGCATACTCATTCAACATTTTAGTAGAAGTGTGGTAGTTAATGGTGTTGAAATCAACGGTATACTCAACAAAGATATTTTATAACAATAGTCAACATATTTTAGAAAAAAAATGGTTGTACAAATGTCACTTTTGAGTAACATCTATGAGATTGGTTCCACTGCACGTTTATGGTAAAAATTATATCCAAGCAGTGTCTTACAAGATATGATGAGTGTATACTTTTGTTTATATGAATTATGTAAAACAATGATTTTGGGATCTGTGGAAGATGAGAGAGTTTTCAATGCACGATATTTTGTTAAATATAAGCTCTTCAACAAGCTTGACAAAAAATTAGAAAATTGTTTAAGAATTTATGTGTCATCCTATCAGTTGGACACATTTTCATATGACAAAGCATTGGCATACTGGAATTCCCTTGCAGGAAGAAGGGGTACCACAAATACAACCGATAAGAATAATAATGATGATTTCAGTGATCAGATGGTGGAGACACAAATATCTACTATGCTTAATAATGATTCTAGACAAGTTGATATGTGTTTGTTTCAGCTACCTGAATTGTAATTTTTCTATGATTTCATGGACATTGATAAACATGAATTCATTTGATAGCAGATTTCACAATATTGTTTCAAATTTATAAGATTTCAAAAAATTGTTTATTCATAAATTGTATGTTTTATATCACATTGTTGTTTTATAAATTGCATGTTTTATATCACATTGTTGTTTTAAAAATTGTATGTTTTATATCATAGTGTCTCAACTACCTTCATTGATAAATCGTTATGTTTTATGTTTTAAATCATAGTATTGGTATTTTATTATTAATGTATGTATATTAAACAACAATAAGCTTAGAATATATTTCAATTCATGAGATCCTAAAGATGCATGGTTTGCATGATGATCTATGATCTTATCTATGATGATTAAGATTATAGTTTTTCTTTATTTTAGTTTAGGATATATTTCAGTTCATGAGATCCTAAATATGCTTGGTTTGCAAGATGATCTATGATCTTATCTATGATGATTAATATTATAGTTTTGGTTTATTTTAGTTTAGGATCTTTTTCAGTTCATGAGATCTTAAATATGCTTGGTTTGCATAAAGATCTATGATCATATGTATGATGCTTTTGTTGTTTGAGATGAACATAGTAAACAATATTGGCTAGAAATAAACTACAAAAGCAACACAACATTATAAATGCATACAAACTTTGAATGCTGGAACACACAAAATGAGTAAATGTATTTTTCATTAATTCAAATAGAAATATATTACATCGAACAAAATTGTTAACTGTTGTCAACTTGAATGTATTTTACATTGTTAAACATTTGATTGTAGGTTAGCTGCCTCATAATCACTTGGAGTTGCCTTTTATTTTCCTTTATCTGCTTTCACAACACCGTCTTATGGCAGTGCTCTAGCTCTGACTAGGTTTTCATGTACTTTCACAATATTCCTCACTAATACTGCTTCTTCTTTATTTGGATCTTTGATAATTGTTGGAAGTGGTTCTTTTACTTTCTACTGCTCTAGCATGAGGTCTGAATCTTCATTGAGCCTATCCTTGATATATTTTATTAAAATATTATTATCCACTATTTTTATTGCATCTTCTTTATCATTTCTATTACATTATGTATAAATGTCTTCACCCCATTGATACTGATGTCAATGCTCTTAACTTGTCTTTCTAAGTTATCAAAATTTAATTACAAAAAGAAATTGAAAACATAATCCAAAAGAGTTATATGAAAAATTATTACTTGTTTTAATGAAATATAAAAATTTACCTACAAAATAAAATTGAAATATAAAAAAAAATTCTTACCTCAGCCATGTCCCTTACAACCTCAGCAACTGCAACTTTGTCCTTATCAGAAGCCCAATGATTAAAAAAATATTGGGCTCCAACATTAATATTCTCTAATCTGCTAAACATAATATTTAAAATATTATCTTCATATTCAACATCAGACTTCACTGATCCTATTGTGGCCTGATGTAGCAGGCCACCAAGCTTTTCTAGTTCATACTAAACCAAAGAATAAATAGAATCTCTTTTTGTAAAATTCTTATATTGGGTGTTAATTTCCCTTATAAGGACTTTGGCCCAATATTCCCAATCCTTCATCTCTTGAAAATATCTAAGTACAACCTGTTTGATGGTTGCTTCAATATTTTCAACCATTAAAACATTTTCATCAAAATTTATAATTTCATCCTCAGTTTGAGGATCTTAAGGATGAGGGTCATTTATTTGAGTAAATGGTAATGATGTATGCTCAACTACAAGGGCATATCTTTGTTATACTTCATTGTGTGGATCATGAAGCACATTAGTTGCCCTAAAGCCTAAAATATTGCCTTGCAACAAAAAATCATCATCGAGTGGGATATTATCCAAATCCATGGTTGAAACTTCTGGTGCTTGTGCAGTTGTGTGAAATGTAAAAGACAACCACCCATACCCAAAACTTAGTGTTGGCCCCTATGATCTCTATGAGAACTCATACCCAAAACTTGCTATTTCCCCCGATGATCTCTGTGAAAAAGTTGTTTTCCACCTCCAACATGCATATGGCCTTGAATTTGCATAGTTTGCGCCTATCATTGTTGTGGTGGAAGTGGTGGTTGTGGTATAAGCAATGGCTGTGGTGGAGGCAGTTGCACCATATGACCTCTCATTTTTATAGTTTATCGTTGAACATGAGAGCCGACAAAAAATAGTAAAACAAATTTTATTACAAATTTTCAAAAAATAAAATAGAAAAAAATATTTATTTAAAGTAAATACACATAGATTTACCTAAAGATGATGAAATTTGTTAAATTTGGATGCCAATGGGTGAGGGGTTGATTGTACTAGATTCAGCATACACATTTTGTGCATACCTAGGTGTACGAGAACCCCCAAGAGAAGGGGCTTGCTTGGAATGTTTATACGACCTCTACAAACTTGTTTCAAGGTATCCTTTGTCATCTAGAGTCAGCTACAACTTAATTGACACTAGAGGACAATAATTGAAAGGAAGATCTATCAATATGTTAATATCTGCCAGTGTGATAGTGAAAAGTAGATTTTTATTTTATATTTTCATTATGACTATGGCCTTGTCATGGTCATAACCAACTATGATATGTTGTAGGAGGACTTTATCAGTTTTGAATTGTGGCATTGAAACCAATTTTTTCAAATCTACATCATCTAACCACAAAAATTTTGAACTTGGGGTTGTTAATAAATCTAAAATTAAAGTGCAAGAAATGTTCTTGAAATTTGGTGTAGGGGTGGATGCGGTGGCATTGCAAGAAGTTGGAACAAAGAGAAATTGGATTGGAAATATGAAGGTTGCTTGTAACGGTTAGCTCTGGTTGGGTGCAATCATAGAAAAAAATTGGAAAAATAACTGTTGATGCCCTTTTATAGAGAGAATAGATGAGGTTGACACGTGATAGCATTGTATTGGACATGCAGTGTGGCTAACCAAATGTGTGATAGGTGGTATCCAGTCAATGGGAGAACGTTTTCAAAGTCGAACCTTTATCTACATTCGAATCATATTATACATGAGACTCTAGCACCAAATCTATTACATCAGCCTCAAGATCGGACCATAATATACATCAAGTCTTATATCGAACCATATTCTACACCCGATCCGATGATGGATTAAATTTTACAAGCCTGATACTAGACCATATTTTGCATCAAGCAGGACCATAATCTAAATTCGATATGATATTGTACCATATTCTACATAAGGCTCGATACCAAACCACATACTACATCAAGTCGGACCATATTCTACATCTAGTCTGATACTAGACCATATTCTACATCAAGCCCGATGTCGTATCACACATTATATCAGGCCATACCATATTCTATGTTTGGTCTAATACCGAACCACATTCTACATGAGGTAATATATCAAACCACATACTACATCAAGTCAGACCATATTCTACATTTGAACCGATACAAGACCCTATTCTGCATATGTACTAATATCGTACCACATTATGCATTCGATCCAATATTGGATCATATTCTGCATCCGAACTAATATCAAATCACTTTCTGTATCCGGTCTAAGACTGAATCATATTCTGCATCCGGATCGATATCGGACCATATTTTGCATATGATTTGAGATCGGATTATATTTTACATCCAAATCGATATTGAACAACATTCTGCATCCAATCCAAGATCAGATCATGATTTGTAACCTATCCATCATCGTTAAAACTTGTTTTCCACCTGGTCTAGTAAAAAATTTGAAATTTGCCAATGTTTTATAATTTTTTTGAATAAAATATGTGATTCACCATGACCTCCTAGATGAAGTTGGTCAGGATTTCCAAAGTTTTCACAATAGATTCATCATTTTTTTACAAGTACATTTTGGGTCCGACCCCTTATGCATAACCCTGATATAAGCCTATGAGTGTTCTATGTAATTCTATGGGCATCTTTATGTAAGCCTACAAGCAATTTTGATGTTTCACCCTTAGTGATATTGGTTAAACCACCTTTATGATTAACCTTAATTAAAGGATTTAATATGTTTATTATATTGTAATTTAATCTTCAAGTTAGGTTATGTAGTTTTATATTAACATTTAAATAGCAATTAAGTATCAATGATTAGTTCATTGTATTAGTTAGTTACGTGTGACATCCTAGAGGTGCCTATGAGCACCTACATGTTATTAATTATATCAATTATCTCTATTTATATCATTTCTCTTTCTCTAGTTTCATCTATATGGTCTTTTATTTAACTCATATTTACTTTTCTAGATATGGTTGTGGTGAATGTATGATTCAAAATTATTTCTTACAGTATTATGAATTTTAACATGGTATTAGAGCCAATACAAAGCAACTTGACTCAATCACACTAAAGGTTGTATAGGAAAAAATATGGCAAATATTGATGATCAATTAGTTCTATCGGATTCCTTATATAATTTAGGGGGTCCTAGTTTTGCATTTTTCCAAATTTCATCATTTCAACAACTATTTTAACATTTAAAACTTTCCCTCAATTTTATCTAAATTTGAATTCAAAATTAGGATATTCCATTAGGTGGTGGAAGAAGGCAAGAAGGAGTGCAAAGTTTTTGGTAGTGATTTTGCAACTAGGTTATTAATTGTCAAGGTAGGATTTACATTTGTTCGGATAACATGGCCTAGTGGTAAGGCCTTTGCTCAATAAATACAAGGTCAGATGGTTGCATTGTGAAAAATTAATTTTCTTCCTTCTTGCATTGGAGAAGGTCTTATAGCAAAAACATAACAACACCAAGATCAAGTTATTTTTTCATGTTTTCAAAGAATAAGTCTATATATAAAGAGTCTTTACATATTCCACCTTATGTAAAATTGTAGTGTAAGGAGAAGACTCTTTGTTAGCATTCCATAGGTTCCATGTTTGAATCCCATAAAGAGAAATGGTGTAGAAATTATTTTGCACTACTTTGTATTGGTATTACAATATCGAGAAATAAAAATGTGATATGATTTATTTTTATGTGTTATTGTCACATTACTAAGCCATTCCCTTCCACAAAGATATTTGTTCAAAGCCCCATGATTTCTACTTATAAGGATGTATTATGTTTTGATACTTCTAAAGAGATCAAGTTTCAAATGCATACAATGATATAATGATAAAGTGTTTGGATGTTTGTCAGAGGTGTCAAGTTTAAAACACAATTCCAATATCCTTAAATCAAGGAGGTATATTTTATTTTTTAAAGTCATGTTATTTTTTGGTCAAGAGCTTATGAGGGGAATTTACTTTCAATGACTATGCACTGGGAAAATATTTAGTATTCTCCGTTGTGACTCAGAGGTCCTAAATTTCACTCTCAATTTTATTTCTTAGCCAACATAGTCAAAAACTTGGGTATTTATATCATTTATTTTTAATATATGCATATGAATTTAGCAAATACCTTTATGCCAAATGTCAACTTCCTATTCACTAGTCTATCCTAGTTGGTAGTCTTATTAGTGTAATGCAATTAACATAGAGGTGGCATCCTTAGGATGTGACAAGGGTAGTTTTTCATTGGTTATTTTTTCTAAGGTCTAAAACTTATTTTTTTGATTATTTAAATATTAATATACCCAAACTTCTAGAGTTAGTAACCTTTGTATATGAAAGAATTTTGGTCCTTTCTTAAATTACACAAATTTTTGAGCTCTATAGATTTTTGACATTAGTTTAGATATTTGTTATTGTTTTTTGGGACTTTTCTAAGCAAAATAGATCCAGTTGAAATCCTCCTCTATTCCTCTAGTGTGATATTAACTCCAACAAGACTATGAGTATGGTTGTTGGTAATTTTACTCATATCTAGCACATGTATGGTTCAAAATCCTTCTTGAAGGTCATAGGTTCAAAAATTATTTCCTCTCATTTCTTTTATCATAACACTCAATATTTGATGTAAAGGAGTATCAAACATATAATTCTAAATAATATCATTCATAAAGTGATTGGTCAACTATACTATATTTAAGATATTAGGAGTTTAATTCCTCATGTTTATCTTTTGTATTGTTAACCTCTAATGAATATTATCTCCAATCATGTCCCATATCAACTATTGCATCCATCATAGGCACTTGGAGGATCCTCCATATGTCCTCTAGAGTAACTATCATGTCTCCTATGGGAAGATGAAAGGTACTCATATCCAAGTACCATTACTTTTCCAAGCTATGAATAGTGCCTAGTCAAACTCCACCTTCAACATATGAGCTATATGGTACAACCCATATACTGTAAGTAAACCATAAGAATCCCCATCTAGTAAGCATTGGATGGTCTCTAAGGTATGATGTCGTATTTTCCAAAACACCAACATTACCTCTTAGGCCTACATCAACAAATAAGTAAACCATCAATAATTTTCATCAGTCTAAAATATTATGCATCATAGTACAAAAGTTCCATATAGATAAAATGATCATACAAAAGCACCATATAAACCTAAAAAAAAGCATATGAAAGCATCATACATGTGTTTTGATGCCATATGAACATGTGAAAGAGTGATAATAAAAAAAAGTCTCACCTGAAGCAAAACTATTGAGTCATCTATACAGTACATTTTTGGGGTAAAAATACAAAAACATGAGGGTTCTAACTACCTACCGATGTCATAGTATCTTCTCCTAACTATAATCCTCAAATGGCCTTCACACTATATCTCAATTGCTCCTATCGAGCCATTGTCAAAATACCAAACAATCTACCCTCTAGAGCTTCTTCCTTCTCCCTCATATGGTCAAAATGATTTCACTTTTCCTTCCTCCCTTTTAATTTTTTTTACCCTTTTACCACTTTTTACAACCTTTTTACCTCTTTTTTGACCTTTTTGATCCTTTTTAATCCTTTGCAGGTTATTTTTAAAATTTTAATGCCTTCCATATCCATTTTCTTGCCATTGCTCCTATGTGGACCATAGCCAAGTCAAGTTTCCTTTGTCCAACTTGGTTTTACCTCTTAAACTTGAGGGAAAAAATTAGAACATGGTTG
The DNA here is from genome assembly GCA_028583015.1 of Wollemia nobilis. NCBI lineage: Eukaryota > Viridiplantae > Streptophyta > Pinopsida > Araucariales > Araucariaceae > Wollemia > Wollemia nobilis. Next base: position 55,573 of record JAQPPZ010001683.1, read on the forward strand.
TATTTAATAGATTTTGAATAAACACCAATATTTGTATCTTTGTCATAGCTTTAACCTTAGGAAAATAAGATACTTTTCTATCACAAAATTGGGGCATCTACAATTCATAAAAAAGGACAAATATAGACACCCAATTTTGCATACCATTAAATCATTCAAAGTACCACCGATTAGTCCTTTAAGTTAACTAAGCCAATTAGACTAAATTTGGGATAAATAGTGACATCATATTTGGAGCTCACATTATATCTATAAACATTCATAAAATATCATAAAAATACCATCGTTAGAATGGGCTCAAAGAGTTCTTTCCAAAAAATATAAATATAGCTATACTTATATAAAAATTGATGTATAAGAATATTTTAAAATGTGATGTGTTGGGACCTTGTAGTTGTGGTGCTTTTGCTGATAAAAAATTGACCTTTTTCATCTAAATTTAATCTCCAACCATCATAAAAGTACTAGCATTCGTAACAAATTTACTCTGCCATGGAAATTTTGCTCTGTCACTACCAAAGTCAAGATTTCAATAGTTTTACTACTTATCATTGCTACTTATCTTTGAATCCCATCTTGCCAATCTAATTTATCATTTTGGTTACATGATTTATTGGTAAAATGCCTTCTTGATTGGTAGTTGTATGCTATTTAACTCTAATCAAATTCCAATTAACTCCATGTAACTCCTAATCAGTCCCAATTAGCCCCATCCAACTATATGCATCTCATGTTTGCTCTCTATTAGAAAACATTTATGGATTCACCAAGGAGGATTAGTTTGGCTATAAAACCACTCTTTGGGGGGACATTTGGAAGAAAAATTCTATGCACTAGCATGTTATCAAAACCACTCTAAACACTTCTCTCTTATGTTGACATTCTGCTATAGTTTGATTAAGACTTAGATCTATCAAAGGCTCTCTAGATCACAAAACCGCTTCTCAACAACCTTCATCAAGCATCTAATCATTAGAAAATAGAATCATAACTTATAGTGTTGGCCCCTATGATCTCTTTGATAACCCATACCTAGAAATTGCTATTGCCCCCATGATCTCTGTGAAAAAGTTGTTTTCCACTTCCAACGTGCATATGGCCTTGCATTTGCATAGGTTGTGTCTATCATTGATGTGGTGGAATTGCTGGATGTGGTATAAGCGATGGCTGTGGTGGAGGCAGTGGCACCATATGACCTCTCATTTTTGTAGGTTGTCGTTGAAATTGAGAGTCGACAAAAAATAGTAAAACAAATTTTGTTACAAATTTTCAAAAAATAAAATAGATTTTTTTTTATATTTAAAGTAAATACACATAGATTTACCTGAAGATGATGAAATTTATTAAATTTGGATGCCAATGGGTGAGGGTTTAACCATACTAGATTCAACCTACACATTTTTTGTATACCTAGGTGTACGAGAACCCCCGGGAGAAGGGGCTTGCCTGGAATATTTATACAACCTCTACAAAGGTGTCACTTCTGATCTAGTGTCTTTAGAATCACTAGTTTTATTTGGCCTGTAACACCTATTAGCAACATTATGTTTATTTATTGTAATGGCTGCCCTACCTTACATTTAGATGAGAAGAAAAATTAGAAAAAAGGAAAAGAAAATGTGATAAAATGTAAAATACTATTTCATGGTCAAAGATGGACTTATCACCTTCAATTCCTCTGGTGTCATTGCAATAGCTTGTAGTTTTGCGTGCACTACGGTTGACATAGGAGTATTTTTAAAATTATGAAAACATTCATAATAAAGAGCTAAAATGTAATTAACAGTATCCACAATGAGTTGTGTCTTGTTGGTTTACATGTTCACGCCATGCAACTCATCCCTGATCCAATATGAAATATATGTGCACCAATCGAACCTCTCATGCTTATCACAACGAACAACATAGGCTAGTGCCCAAAACATAATTTTTGGCCGTCTGAGCAGAATTAGTATTACCTAGAAGAAATTGATAATGGCCTTCAAAGAAGCATGGTTAACATCGATGATTTTTAACCCTCTCCTTGACTTGGTGATAGAAGCTGCAAAAACAAAATTAGATGACAATTTATAAATTTTAAATTTTAAACATTGATAGAATCTAAGTAAGAGGAATTATACCTAAGAAATATTTTGATCCCATATAATACATTGTTTCAAGGTATCCTTTGTCATCTAGAGTCAGTTGCAACTTCATTGACACTAGAGGATTATCATTGAAAGGAATATATATCAATATGTTAATATCTGCAGACGTGATAGTGAAAAGTAGATTTTTATTTTGTATTTTTATTATGAATGTGGCCTTGTCATGGTCATAACCAACTATGATATGTTGCAGGAGGACTTTATCATTTTTTAATTGTGGCATTGAAACCCATTTTTTCAAATCTACATCATTTAACCATAAATTTTTTTAACTTGGGGTTGTTAATAAATCTAAAATTAAAGTGCAAGAAACATTCTTGAAATTTGGTGTAGGGGTGGATGTGGTGGCCATTACAAGAATTTGGAACCAAGAGAAATTGGATTGGTAATATGAAGGTTGCTTGTAACGATTAGCTCTAGTTGGGTGCAGTCACAAAAACAAATTGGAAAAATAAATGTTGATGCCCTTTTATAGAGAGAATAGACGAGGTTGACATGTGGTAGCATTGTACTGGACATGCAGTATGGCTAACTAAATGCGTGACAAATGGTAGCCAATTAATAGGGGAACGTTTTCAAATTCAAACCTTTATATGCATTCAGATCATATTCTGCATGAGACTCTAGCACCGAACCTATTTTACATCAAGATCAAGATCGAACCACAATCTACATCCAGTCCTATACCAGACCATATTCTACACCCGATCCGATGATGGATCAAATTTTACATCAGGCCTAATACTAGACCATGTTTTGCATCAAGCAGGACCATAATATAAATTCGATCTGATATCGGACCATATTATACATAAGGCCCAATACCGAACCACATACTACATCAGGTCAAACCATATTCTACATCTGGTCTGATATTGAACCACCTTCTGCATCATGCCCGATATTAGATCATACACTATATTAGGTCAGACCATATTCTACGTTAGGTATAATACCAAACCACATTATGCATGAGGTAATATATCAGACCACATACTACATTGGGTCATACCATATTCTACATCCGAATCGATATAAGACCATATTCTGCATCTTTACTAATACCAAACCACATTCTGCATTCGATCCAATATTGGATCATATTCTGCATCCGAACTAATGTCAAACCACATTCTGTATTCGGTCTGAGACCAAATCATATTCTGCATTCGGATAGATACCGGACCACATTCTGCATTTGATTCGATATCAGATCATATTTTACATCCATATCGATATCGAACAACATTCTGCATCCAATCCAAGATAGAATCATGATTTGTAACCTGTCCATCATCGTTAAAACTTGTTTTCCACCCGGTCCATTCAAAAATTTGAAATTTGCCAATGTTTTATAATTTTTTTGAAAAAAATATGTGATTCACCATGTCCTCCTAGATGATGTTGGCCAAGATTTTCCAAAGTTTTCACAATAGATTCATCATTTTTTTACAAGTACATTTTGGGTCCGACCCCTTATGCATAACCCTAATATAAGCCTATGGGTGTTCTATGTAATTATATAGGCATATTTATGTAAGCCTACAAGCAATTTTGATGTATTCACCCTTAGTGATATTGGTTAAACCACCTTTATGATTAAACTTAATTAAAGGATTTAACATATTATTATATTGTAATTTAATCTTCAAGTTAGGTTATGTAGTTTGATATTAGCATTTAAATAGCAATCAAGTATCAATGATTAATTCATTGTATTAGTTAGTTACATGTAACATCCTAGAGGTGCCTATGAGCACCTACATGTTATTAATTCTATCAATTATCTCTATTTATATCATTTCTCTTTCTCTAGTTTCATCTATATGCTCTTTTATTTTGCTCATATTTACTTTTATGCATATGGTTGTGGTGAATGTATGCTTCAAAATTATTTCTTACAATATTATGAATTTTAACATGGTATTAGAGCCAATACAAAGCAACTTCACTCAATCAGACTAAAGGTTGTATAGAAAAAAAGATGGCAAATATTGATGATCAATTAGTTCTATTGGATTCCTTATATAATTTAGGGGGGTCTTGGTTTTGCATTTTTCCAAATTTCATCATTTCATCAACTATTTTAACATTTGAAACTTTCCCTCCTTTTTTTCTTATTTTGAATTCAAAATTAGAATATTCCATTAGGTGGTGGAAGAAGGCAAGGAGTGTAGATTTTTTGGTGGTGATTTTACAACTAGGTTATTAATTGTCAAGGTAGGGTTTACTTTTGTTTGGATAACATGGCCTAGTGGTAAGGCCTTTGCTCGATAAATACAAGGTCAGATGGTTGCATTATGAAAATTTAATTTTCTTCCTTCTTTCATTGGAGAAGGTCTTATAGCAAAAACATAACAACACCAAGATCAAGTTCTTTTTTAATGTTTTCAAAGAATAAGTCTAACTATAAAGAGTATTTACATATTCCACCTTATGTAAAATTGTAGTGTAAGGAGAACACTCTCTATTAGCATTCCATAGGTTCCATGTTTGAATCCCATAAAGAGAATTGGTGCAAAACTTATTTTTCACTACTTTCTAATGGTATTACGATATCGAGAAATAGAAATGTGATATGATTTATTTTTAGATGTGTTATTTTCACATTAATAATCCATTTCCTTTAAGTCACAAAGATGACATATTCAAATCCCATTGATTTCTACTTATAAGGATGTATTATGTTTTGATACTTCTAAAGAGATCAAGTTTCAAATGCATACAATGATATAATGATAAAGTGTTTGGATGTTTGTAAGAGGTATCAAGTTTAAAACCCAATGACAATATCCTTAAATCAAGGAGGTATATTTTATTTTTTGAAGTCATGTTATTTTTTGGTCAAGAGCTTATGATGGGAATTTACTTTCAATGACTATGCACTGGGGAAATGTTTAGTATTCTCTGTTGTGACTCAGAGGTCCTAAATTTCACTCTCAACTTTATTTCTTAGCCAATATAGCCCAAACCTTGGGTATTTATATCATTTATTTTTAATATATACATATGAATTTACCCAATCCCTTTATGCCAAATGTCAACTTCCTATTCACTAGTCTATCCTAGTTGGTAGTATTATTAGTGTAATGCAATTAACATAGAGGTGGCATCCTTAGGATGTGACAAGGGTAGTTTTTGATTGGTTATTTTTTCTAGGGTCTAAAAATTATTTTTTGATTATTTAAATATTAATATACCTAAACTGCTAGAGGTAGTAACCTTTGTATATGAAAGAATTTTGGTCCTTTCTTAAATTACACAAATTCTTGAGCTCTATAGATTATTGATATTAGTTTAGAGACTTGTTATTATTTTTTGTGACTTTTCTATGCAAAAAAATCTAGTTGAAATCCTCCTCTATAACTCTAGTATGATATTAACTCCAACAAGACTATTAGTATGGTCGTTGGTAATTTTACTCATATCTAGCACATGTATGGTTCAAAATCCTTATTGAAGGTCATAGGTTCAAAAATTATTTCCTCTCATTTATTTTATCATAACACTCAATATTTGATGTAAAGGAGTGTCAAACATATAATTCTAACTAATATAATTCATAAAGTGATTGGTCAACTATACTATATTTAAGATATTAGGAGTTGAATTCCTCATGTTTATCTTTTGTATTGTTAACCTCTAATTAATATTATCTCCAATCATGTCCCATATCAACTATTGCATCCATCATAGGAACTTGGAGGATCCTCCATATGTCCTTTAGAGTAACTATCATCTCTCCTATGTGAATATGAAAGGTACTCATCTCCAAGTACCATTCCTTTTCCAAGATATGAATAGTGCCTAGTCACACTCGACCTTCAACATATGAGCTATATGGTGCAACCCATATATTGCAAGTAGACCATAATAATCCTCATATAGTAAGAATTGGATGTTCTCTAAGGTATTATGTCATCTTTTCCAAAACACCAACATTACCTCTTAGGCCTACATCAACAAATAAATAAACCATCAATAATTTACATCAATCTAAAGTATTATTCATCATAGTACAAAAGTTCCATATAGATAAAATGATCATACAAAAGCACCATATAAACCTAACAAAAAGCATATGAAAGCATCATACATATATGTTGATGCCATATAAACATGTGAAAGAGTGATAATAAAAAAAAGTCTCACCTGAAGCAAAACTATTGTGTCATCTACACAGTACATTTTTGGGGTAAAAATACAAAAACATGAGGGTTCTAACTACCTACCGATGTCATAGTATCTTCTCCTAACTATAATCCTCAAATGGCCTTCACACGATATCTCAATTGCTCCTATCGAGCCATTGTCAAAATACCAAACAATATACCCTCTAGAGCTTCTTCCTTCTCCCTCATATGGTCAAAATGATTTCACTTTTCCTTCCTCACTTTTAATTTTTTTTACCCTTTTACCACTTTTTACAACCTTTTTACCTCTTTTTTGACCTTTTTTATCCTTTTTAATCCTTTGCACCTTATTTTTAAAATTTTAATGCCTTCCATATCCATTTTATTGCCATTGCTCCTATGTGGGCCATAGCCAAGTCAAGTTTCCTTTGTCCAACTTGGTTTTACCTCTTAAACTTGAGGGAAAAAATTAGAACATGGTTGCATTTAATAGATTTTGAATAAACACCAATATTTGTATCTTTATCATAGCTTTAACCTTAGGAAATTAAGATACTTTTCTATCACAAAATTGGGGCATCTACAATTCATAAAAAGGGACAAATATAGACAACAAATTTTGCATACCATTAAATCATTCAAAGTACCACCGATTAGTCCTTTAAGCTAACTAAGCCAATTAGACTAAATTTGGGGTAAAAAGTGACATAATATTTGGAGCTCACACTATATCTATAAACATTCATAAAATATTATAAAAATACCATCGTTAGAATGGGCTCAAAAAATGCTTTCCAACAAATATAAATATAGCTATACTTATATAAAAATTGATGTATAAGAATACCATAAAATTGGATGTGTTGGGACCTTGTAGTTGTGGTGCTTTTGCTGATAAAAAAAATGGAACTTTTTCATATAAATTTAATCTCCAACCATCATAAAAGTACTAGCATTCGTAACAAATTTACTTTACCATGGAAATTTTTCTCTGTCACTACCAAATTCAAGATTTCAATAGTTTTACTACTTATCATTGCTAGTTATATTTGAATCCCATCTTGCTAATCTAATTTATCATTTTGGTTACATTATTGATTGGTAAAATGCCTTCTTGATTGGTATTTGTATGCTATTTAACTCTAATCAAATTCCAATTAACTCCATGTAACTCCTAATCAGTCCCAATTAGCCCCATACAACTATATGCATCTCATGTTTTCTCTCTATTAGAAATTCTTTATGGATTCACCAAGGAGGATTAGTTTGGGTATAAAACCACTCTTTGGGGGGACATTTGGAAGAAAAATTATATGCACTAGCATGTTACCAAAATCACTCTAAACACTTCTCTATTATGTTGACATTTTGCTATAGTTTGATTAAGACTTAGATCTATCAAAGGCTCTCTAGATCACAAAATCGCTTCTCAACAACCTTCATCAAGCATCTAATAATTAGAAAATTGAATCATCGCTTATAGAAATTTTCATTGGAAAGGGGCAACTCAATATCTTGGGTTGTCGATAACTTTTCTCTTTCTTTTCTATTAATCATTCTTTATTCTTGTTTTTATTTTATTAACATTTAAGTCATTCACATGCTTGAATTTTTTAGTGTTTGATATTCTTTTTAGGTTAAAAATTTTTAGGATCATTTATCTCAAAATAAATAGGGGTTTGATAATTTCAAACAAGGAAGACCACTACTCCCTGTTGAAGCTGGATAAATCCCTCTATTTCAATCTCCTATTTTCCATATCTTTGCGTGCAAGTTTCTATTTTTTTGTAGGTATAGTCAAACGTGTTGTACATTTTTCTATGGTGCTTCTATTTGGAACTTCTATGTGGCACTTTCACTTTAGCTTGGGATCAAGTACATAATTTTTTGGTTTTGTTTATTTAGGTTTGAGGTTTTTTTTTTTGGTAATTATTATAATAGATTAACAGTGGGTTTTTATAGAGGATCCCAAAACCTTATATACAAAATCAGCCTTGCTAAATAGTGCTTCATGCCTCTTGGCTGGAAGAATAAACCTGGAAGAATAAACCTGTATGCAAAAAAAACAAAAAGCTGCTAATTGCCCGAGGGCTACAAGTAAGGCATTTTTGCCTGATTATCCTGGAAACCATGGCCATTATAATTGGGAAAACAAAAACTAGCCGGAGAAGCTGGACCATCGGAAAGCAGAAGAAGACAGCCAAGAAAACTACAAAAAATTCTCCCATACCTGGGAAATAACTTTCCACATTTCTGCTTTCCCGGAGGTAGAATTCGAAGCATACATGTTGGATAGGATCCAAGAAAAATGACTGGACTGAAAAAAATCGTTGAAAATCCTGCTGGAAAATTTTACCTTGGCCCAAATGGCCACTCCGTTTAGTCTTCTCACATCCAGGATTTCATCCGTGCGATTTGAGGTTCTTCTTACTTCCCTTTCCTTGCTGGAAGGGAGGTTTTGGGATAAGCGCATCACCCATCAAAGAATCGGAGTCATCCTGAAACAAAAACCGTTGGGTTCCATTTGCAACATTAGTCACAGTTTCTTTTTCTCTCTTTTCCTTGTTGGGGGGACGACCCTGCTTCCTTTCACTACCAAAATCCACCCCTCGCTTTTGACTCCTCGTAATCCGAGGGCTAATATTACCAGTCGGTAACCTCTTCTTCCCAGCAGTAGTCTTCCAATATCTTTTGTGCCTCGGGAGAATTTCGGTCATAAATTTTGGATGAATCGCCCGTGTGGTGATAAGGGGGGGCCTGTTCATTTTCCTCCTGTGGTCCTAGTTGGGGGTGCCCACCACACTGCTCGGAGTCCGGATGGGTGGTGATTTCCTCTTCTGGTAAGGAGGATTCGAGATGGTCCCTGGATGGACCTGGAGATTCATGGCCTTTCGCAAAAGGGTGTTTCGTCTGACCTTCACCATGCTCTAGAGGGTTGCAGGGATCTCGCTCCTTCTTCCTCGGCTTTTGGAGAGGACAATTGGACTGAAGATGCCCTTGAGAACTACACTGAGGGCAGAAAGCTGGCCTGTTCTCATAAACAATAGCTTGCTTGTGTAGAAAAGTACCCCCAGACCGCAGAGTAATGGAGGATGGGAGGTCCGTCTCCAAGTCCGCCAAAACACAGAACCGAGCTTGGACAAATCTAGTTCGAGCTCTGGTGGGAGATTCTAAAGTGATCAGCTCCCCGATGGACCGAGCAATACCTCTGATTACATTTTCATGCCAACAAAAAAGGGGAAGACTCGGGAGCCTAACCCATATTGGAGCAATGTTGATATTCTGGGTATCGGGGTTAAAGTCCAAACCCCACTTCCTTAGAAAGAGACTCCTACGACCCAAGAACCAAGGCCCTCCAGCCAAGATTTTACAGTAGTCCTCCTTGTTGCTGAGCCTAATCACGAAAAAAACTTGGGTTAGGGCAGCCAGCTCTAAGTGACCAGAGGTCAGCCATTTTCCAGACGCCCACTTGCAAATGGTCTCCATGTCGGGACGACCACCAATAAACTTACCGATGAGGGTAAATTTTTCAAAATCCACAAAGCTTTGAGAGAATTTCCTTCGGGATGTCCAACTCGTCCCCGGACGAAAATAACTCCTTGGAGAAGAGCCCGCTTAGGGTTTCAGAGGCCACTGCAAAAGCATATGACTTTCGAGGTCCATCTCCCCGTTTGACTGGCGGATCCTTGCCGCGACTTGGCAAGGACTTCTCGGCGTCCCCAGACTCTGTTTGCCCTCCCTCCACCCTGTCGACGCTCCCGTGCTCTCCCAGAACAGCCTTCCCGCCCACCGTCATCCCCACCCTCCCAAGAAACCCTAATTTCATCGCTCCCTAATCACTCCATTCAGAAAAAGAAAAGACCAGCATGCATCTTACCATTTTCATTATAGATATATTTCTTCTTTTTGCAATTCCATTTTGTTGTCTAGGTTTGAGGTTTTTAGATCTGCTTTGTTTGGATTGTTTTTTAGCTTTTGATTAAGTTTTTTAAAGAAATTTTATGAAAGGGATAAATCATTTTTCAATTATAAAAGCATAAAGGGGGTAAATCTAGGATTTAAGATCTATATTAGTCATGAAATTAAAAGGGCACATAGTTGCATCAAAGATAAATTTATTTATTACATCATCTCTTAGACCCCTTCTTAAAAATAAAAGGATATAGTTCAATTTTATAGTTATTCAAATAAAAACGAATCATATAGAGTAGGTTATTGTATGTTTACATATTTTTTCTATGCATCTTAGATCTAAAATCAATATTTGGCATCAAGAAATATAGGATATTAGAGGGAAGTTATTGCTTCCCATGAAAACCCTGGGTGTTTGTGAATTAACCCCATCAAACTAGCTTCGTAGGTCCCCCTAAAACACCTCCTAATATTGAGTGTGATTAAGGAACAAGGAATCATGTTGGGATACCCCTCATGATCTATCCAAATTTGGATGATAACAATATCATCCTTGATTTTTGAAGGAGATATAACTATGTTGAAATACCCTAATAATCCATAGATCTCAATTATGAAACACTATTGAATTTAACATAAATCAATTTAGGTCCTTCTAAAATCTATCATGAAGAGTAACTATAGTTAGAGTATGCATAGTTATGATTCCAACTTTGATATTTTTCTTTTTACTACACAAAAATATTATAACCTTATTACTTATTACTTTTAGCAATTGTATGTACCATTTGTACAAGTCCTATATTGTTTCAATACTTCTTGAAGATCCTAAAGTAGAAAGTAGTAGACAATCCACTATCTTACAATTTTTTTTTAATGCATTCTTTTGTTCCTCACTAATTAATTTAGTTTTTGTACTAAAATAAAATTGAGTAAAAAATTATACTAATTCCCTAATATAATGTTTTTTTGAGGATTTATTCATAATCAAGTAATATTCCAAGATACAATCTTGATCATTACTTTTTATTCTTATTTGGAGGATTAGTCCCTCTAGTTGTTAATACTTGTGATATATTTTTTCTCTAAATTGATGTCCCTTTGAGATTCATTTTTTCCTTACTTTTGCTTTGAGTATCTTCCCTTCCTCTTTTTCAATTTCAGAAAACATATTCATCCTTATCAAAATATTCTATTTTTTGAAATTGTTTATTAAATGACTTAGTATCTATAGGTTTATTCTCCCTTTAAGAATCTAATATGCATGGAATAAATTTAAAAAGTTCCTTTATTTTTTATGGAATCTAGAAAGGGTAGGGAACATCCTCCAAAGTACTTACTTTATTATATTCCTCTAAAAAACCTAAATTTCAATGGTTATCCTCCATGCTTCTTTTTAATTATGCTCCTTCTGCAATAGTAGAGACAAATACTTTTACTTTTATTCCAAGGACACTAAAAATAAAGATGATTCATCTAGATTAAACTTGATTTCTTCCACCTTCAGTTGAAAATTCACCTCCACATATTCCTTCAGGCCTTCAATTTCTTTTGAAATTGAACTTGCAAATTATAATTCCTTATCCTTTCCATACTTCATAGTTTAATTTAATGGTTGCTCAAGTGAAACATGAAAGCCTTTGCCATATAATAAGGCAAAGGTGATTTTATTACCACTTTTTGAGATTGGAATATTTATGATTTTTTAGAGTTAAAGCATATTACATCATTTAGGTCATGTAAATGTACCACCTTTGGTACATAGTTAGAGTAGCAGATTATTTTAGGGGGAATTTAGATAGTTACTTCAAGCAATGTAATAAATGCATAAGTATCAATGTGCAAGGTGTTCCCTGGTACAACTAGGTAGAGTGTTGGCCAAGGAATCTATCTTCCTATATAAAGGGCCTCATAGAGACATATCATATATTCCAGAGAGTAGTACATTGTAGTAGAGAGTAGTATAACTCATGTATGGTGTATAATATAGTTCTTTAGTTTATATTGATGGAGTGACCATTACCTCCATACTGCATTGTATTTTTACCACTTTTTATTTATAGTATATTTTGTCATATTGTAGAATTTTTTTTTTTCATATTTACGGTATCTTATTAGGACCTATGATAGATATCTCCCACTGCATATATCTACAAAATATAACAGTGGTATCAGAGCCATGGTGGATTGATATAGGAATATGAAGAGTTACAAGTGAGGACTAAAATAAATCTTAGTTACAAAAATTTTGAGATTACGTTTGGGTAGTCTATTGGAAATATGTTGAATATTTTCCATGTTATTTTGGTGGGGCTAATAGTAAAAAGTACTTGAAACTCTGTATCTATACTCACCGAGGTTTGGGGCTGCATAAAACCTTGAATAGGTGTTCGGGGGTGGTAGCCCTATTAAATTTTAACCCATGCTTTTTCACCCATGATATTATAAAATCCATGCATGTGCCTTTGTTATATATATCACACTTGCATTCGGATTTAGAGGGAGATATAGGAAGAATATTATTTTATTGGAGGTAGTCAAGTTAATACAATAAGAAGATAATACTATGCTAGTTTTTTCCTGGTTGAGGGTTTCCAGTATAAATATTTTGTAATGTGTGAATATGCTATCTTCTTCTTTTGATTTTTTACGGCTTTTCTAATTTAGTTTATCAGGGCACTTTAATTCTCTTTAGAGTCTTTCCACAGAGTTGCATGAAAACTCATGAATATTAGGACTCAACATTTATTCCACTAGTTTTATGGATAAATTAGTGAAGACAACTAATATCAAGAGATCTGGATATTTTTCATGCTAACTATTATCTAAAGTTCTTTGTTGTAGAAAAAAACATTGTGGAAGATAATCTAGGAGTAGAGCCTTGGTGAAGGTTGGATATTAGATATCTCCATTGCTAGATTAAAAAACTTCACATTGCAAAAAAGACCATAGAAGCCCTGATCCAGAAGAAATGCCATAAAATACTTGATCCAAAAGAAATGCTATAGAAGCCTTGATATAGAAGAAATACCATAAGAACCTTGATCCAAAATAAAGGCCATAGAATCCTTAATTCAAAATTATAAATTCTTCTATTCCAGTTTCTAACAACTTGTTGTAGGAAATGAAGATTTAGGAAAAGGGTGGGAAGCTTCATACAAGAGAGCTAGGAATAATATATTCTTAGAATCATTCTAGGACTTGCAACAATAAGGAGAAGACTGAATATTTCAAAGACCTTGGAAAAAATATCTCATTACAAGAGCTACAAATCCTACAATTTATAAAGTAAAGAAAATACAAAAATAGCCTTATAGCAGACTCAAGGAAGAATATACTCCAGAAGATTAGTCAAGGAAGTGATAGGATATTGGTGATATCTATTCAAGATTAATACCTGCAGAGTGTGCAAGCATAAAAGACCACATAATACTTAATTATGAAGAAGACTTCAGAGAATAATTCTTTATTTAGAAGAAGAGTTCATGATTAAAATGAAGACTCCAGAGAAGAGTTAGTGAAAGATACTCTAGAGAAGATTCCATGAAGTAGGAGATTGGTGATCTCCTTTACTAATTAAAGACTTCTTTCAGAAGAAGTTGAAGAGATCTAAAGTAGATCTCATTGGAAAAATTCCAATCTTGGAAGAGACAGAGAGGGACTAGTAGAGTCCTATTCTAAAATCTAAATGTAACATATTTCAGAGATCCAAGAAGAATATATCATCACTAACACTTATAGAAGCAAAATGTTGAAAAAATGGTCTTAGTTGGAAGACTAGAGAAGTTGTAAGATAGAAGACCTTGGAGAGGTCTCAAGGAGGGAAAAGAAGAAGGCTTGGAGAGCCTTGTTGTAGAGTTTTTAGAAGCATCATCAAAAGAGTTCCTAGGAGAACTCATTGGAGAAATCCACTTCCAAGGAAAAGCTCCTAATAGTGAAGGACTTAGGACAATTGTCACCATCCAATAACAAGCCCAAAAAAATAAGAATTTGGTAAAGAGTGCTAAATCCCAAAGAATAATCTAGTGAAGACCTCAAGATATTCAAAATATCGAGAAGAAGAAGATCTTGTTTGAATTTAAAATTCAACAAGAATATTGAAGGAGGATTTAGACCGAAGAAGTATATCAAATCCAAGATATTTGGATATTACCACTCACATAAAGAAGGCACAAATAATAGATAAGAGTTCCCTAAATCTATAGCAAAAAATAGAATATCACTGGAAGGATCAAGCTACCAAACCCTAAGCTCAAGACAAAAGGTTCGATACCACAGTTTGGTGAAGCAAGAAGCTATTTAGGACAGCCAACAAGAAGCTACGAATTCATCCATTACAAGGCAAAAACCTGGTGAATCAAAACACCAAGATCTACTACAAAATACATTAAAGGTAAGAAACATAGGTGCAATTAGTTGAACTTCAAATAAGGGTTCATTAACAAATTATTTGGATTAGAGTTGCAAGAAAAAGGGGTCATATTATAGTCTTCAAGAAAATTCAAAAAGGAGAATTCATTTTAAGATATATTTGCACATTAAATAGGATTTGGATATTTTTTGAAAGAAAGAAAATTATCACATACCTATTATCTATCTAGAAAGCAAGAAGACTACATCCTACAATATTCATTGTAGTGAAAAATTGTGGAGTAGTAATTAAGGGTTCATTACAAATTACTCTTAAAAGTTGCAGATATTATTAAGTGCATTTGAAATTATTTTGAGAGTTTATTTATAGGAGCAATAGAGTGACATTATTGTTACCATTAAAGTGCATTATTAATCCATTAGAACTATACTAGTTAATCTTTAACTAGTTACTCTCAAAAGGGTTAACTTGTGTTTGTTGATTGTTAAATATCAAAGGCACAAAACCAATAGATTATCAATGTGTCTAGAAACACCATTTGGTGCACATAACTTGCAGCATTTCATGGTCCAAATAAGCCACCAAAAATCATATCAAATTCCTCCAAGGAGTGGAGAAGAAAGCCACCATAAAAAATCACTAAAAGAAGCTACAAATCGAGACTTGGTGAGTATCACATTTGAGATGCACTAATGGATATTTATAAAACAAAATAGCGCAAAAATTACTTCTACAAAAGCTTTTATCTATGTGGTTATTATCTTGGATTTATTATCAAATTAACTAAGCAAAGGAGAGAGTTGTCTAGCAAAGGAGACAACGTCAAATCAGCCCTTACCTACAAGAAAGTTGCTATTAAAAAAAATAGAATAGAGGGCAAAAGGAGGTGAAAAAAGAAGGTATTATATTTACAAGTTTATTTACATTATCTTGCACCATACCAATCTGTCCTACATAGGAAGAAGGACAAAGTTTAAGTGCCACAAAGGCACATTCTTCACAAGAAGAAATCAGCTCAAAGCGGTCGTATAAAGAGCATTCTCCAAGAACGGTAAAAGAGCCTCTCAAAGACGTCATATCATCCATGATTTTAGATAGGCGTATCAAGGTACTTGCAAGTAAAAATAAGGAAGGAGAAATATTATCTACAAAGGTAAATACATAGTAGGTTGAAAGGAGGAAAATAAAGCACAAAAGAGGCTATACCAGCTAGATGTACGTCCATAAGGAGCACTCAAGGGCACCATTGGAGTATCTCAAAACTCCACCAAAGCATTACCCATAGCCATTGAAGCGTTGCTAATTACTATAGCTGGAATCAGTTCACATCAAGAATCATTGAAAGTATACAACAAAGGAAAAGCTTACCACAATATATTGATAAAAGAACCTTTCAAAGTATATGTCGAGATACGTTGAGAAGAAAATGCCCATACAAAAGGAGAAGGTGACACTTATCACCTTGAAGGAAACCCTAACATATCCAACATGAGTTCTCACCCTTTGCACACCTGAAGGAAATTCCAAGAAGATGTTACATAGGAGGAGGAATATAAGTGCTCATACAAGACTGTAATGCTCACCTTCCACTATGTAGATAATTCCAAGTATCAACAAGGTTTTATAACTCTCCTAGATGTTAAAGTAAAACTATATTTATGCTTGTCACCCACTATAAGAATCAATTATTATTTGAGGTACCAAATACCAAGGAGGAGCACATTTGTAGAAGCATTCATAGAAACATTCGTAGCACATTTATAGCAGTATTCGTAGCAGTGTTCATAACAACATTCAATAGTAGCGTATAAAAAATAAAGAGCATTTAAGGCTCTTAATCAAGGCAGTCAAACTTGAGGTATCCATTGTCCAAATATTGCAGATAGAAGAGAATTAAAAATCAGTCATCATCCGAGTTCAAGACTAGCATTAACGTTTTCCGATCTCATCTACACCCATAATTTGGAAAATACAAAGTTTTCCATTGGTTATGAGGAATACTAGAAATACTGCTATCATCTACGTATGAAATTCAACGCCAAGTATGTAGGAATTTGTAACATTATAAAGGTAAGAATTACCTTATTCTAATTTGCTTTCATTAAAGGAAGTTATAAGAATATAATTTAAGGTTGAAACTATAGGGAAATCAACCATATTTGAAAGCAAAATTAAAGAAGAATTCTAGATTAATATTTGCAAATTAAAACATAGGAGAAAAAAGGATTTCTACTTGGAAAAATTAAAACTCTATTATTGCAAATATTATTATTTTCTAATATTCCAAATTAGGGAGTTATAAGGAATACTACACCAAGGTAGGATATTGGAATTTAGAAACATAAAATATCAAATATCAAAAGATATAAAAGGAGGTTCATTTAGAATTATCAAGAGTTGTAAATTAATTGGTGTACTTGTTTCAAAACTACATTAAAGTGATAAAAGAAATTCAACTATTACAACCTCATCAAATTGAAAAGTGCTTAGTTCAATAGGAGAAATAAGGAGTAATAAAATTTGATTTTGGTATTCACAAAAATTTACAAAATCAACCTAAAATTGAACTACTCATGAAAGCACTTTATCACTCATACAACATATCCAAAATTACTAGGGAGACATAAGGTATTCTATAAAACTTGATAATAATAGCATTCATTCAAATTTTATCAAGTATTCATTCCATTTAGGGGTCATAAGGTTTCTACAAGGATTTTATTAAATCAAATTCACATCTCTTAACTAGGGAGATATAAGGAAACCTACAAAACCTAAGCTTAAAAAAATGTTTCATCAAATCAAGCACACATACTCTAAACTAGGGAGTCATACAGTAGACTACTACAAAGGTTCTATCAACTTCATTTCTACAACCTAAGGAATTGCAGGAAATACTATTTCAAGGTACTATCATAGCACTTCATAATCTAAGTTAGGGAGTTATAAGGATGTATACATAAAGCAATTAAGTAAACAATGATATGAATAACATTATTAGAAAGAAAAGAGCAAGTGTCATAAAAAGTGGAATCAAGAATTCACTTATAAATTTTAAAGGAAACTTAGATCCTACTTCAAAAAGGATACATAGTGAAGCTTTAAAAGACAAGTTTGAAACAATGGAGCATTATCTACATGCTCAACTCACTAAAGTAATTGATAATAGAAAGAATAACATTCAAATTCCTTTAGAATATGGAAGTATACTATGTATGGCACTACTTACATTCAAATATTATAAGGATGAAAATATGGAATAGAAAGGATTGGTAGAATTGATTCAATTGAAGACAAAAATTGATGAATCATCCCTAGCAAAGATATTTCAATCCTCATGCAATATTAGTACTTCAAGTTCTACTAACTTAAAATCTTATCATGATGCTCTAAATGTATGTTCAAAAACCTCTATACAAGACACAAAAAGTGATGAAAAAGACAAAATCAAAGAGAAAATACTCTTGCAAGAATCGGGTAATAGCACATCCACCCTTTGAAAGTACTGACTCCAACAAAGAAGAAGAAGAAGAACCAATACAAGGAGACACATAGTGCAAAGTGAATTAAAAGGAATACAAAGTATTAGATCAAGCTGAAGATCATCCTCAAGAAAAAGATCCATGTTGAATATTGAAATCTTCAATACACAAATAATGTAATCCATAGGGTGTTAGAGTTAGAGCATATTACATCATTTGGGTCATGTAAATGTACCACCTTTGGTACATAGTTAGAGTAGGAGATTAATTTAGGGGGAAGTTAGCTAGTTACTTCAAGTAATGTAATAAATGCACAAGTGTCAATGTGCAAGGTGTCTCCTTGTACAACTAGGTAGAGTGTTGGCCAAGGAATCTATCTTCCTATATAAAGGGTCTCATATATCAAGTGCATTGTAGTAGAGAGTAGTAGAGATATATCATATATCAAGTGCATTGTAGTAGAGAGTAGTAGATAGTAGTAGAACTTCTATATGGAGTACAATGTAGTTCTTTAGTTTATATTGATGGAGTGACCATTACCTCCATACTGCATTGTATTTTTACCACTTTCTATTTATAGTATATTTTAGTCATATTACAGAATTGCTTTCTTTTATATTTACAGTATCTTATTAGGACCTATGATAGATATTTTCCACTGCATATATCCTCAAAATCTAAAATGATCTAGTGTAGCTTCTACAATAAAATGACATCCTTGCTTCATCTTAAATTTTGTCTCATGGTCAAAAGTTTTCACATATTTTTCAACTATTTTCACTTTGTAATATCCTACCATGTATCTAGTCTCATAATATTTGTGATATCAAAATATGATATTTTTATAATCCACTTGTTGATTTCATTCTCTTGTTCCATATTTAATCTTAATGGTTTTTATAAAGGTTTTGAAATATCCATAGTAACACATATTTAAGTAACATACCATGTTTTTCTTGAAGGAAACCCTAACATCTCCAACATGAGTTCTCACCCTTTGCACACCTGAAGGAAATTCCAAAAATATGTTACATAGGAGGAGGAATATAAGTGCTCATACAAGATTGTAACGCTCACCTTCCACTCTGTAGATAATTCCAAGTATCAACAAGGTTCTATAACTCTCCTAGATGTTAAAGTAAAACTATCATGATGCTTGTCACCCACTACAAGAATCAATTATTATTTGAGGTATGAAATACCAAGGAGGAGCACATTCGTAGAAGCATTCATAGCAACATTCGTAGTGCATTTATAGTAGTATTCGTAACAGTGTTCATAGCAGCATTCAATAGTAGCGTATAAAAAATAAAGAGCATTTAAGGCTCTTAATCAAGGTAGTCAAACTTGAGGTATCCACTGTCCAAATATTGCAGATAGAAGAGAATTAAAAATTAGTCATCATCCGAGTTCAAGACCAACATTAACGTTTGTCGATATCATCTACACCCATAATTTGGAAAATACAAAGTTCTCCATTGGTTATGAGGAATACTAGAAAAAATGCTATTATCTACATATGAAATTCAATGCCAAGTACATAGGAATTTGCAACATTATAAAGGTAAGAATTACCTTATTCTAATTTGCTTTCATTAAAGGAAGTTATAAGAATATAATTTAAGGTTGAAACTATAGGGAAATCAACCATATTTGAAAGCAAAATTAAAGAACTGGGAAAAGTATTAGAGATATTGGTTTAAGAGTTCTTACAAATGTAAACTTAGCTCTTAAGGGAAACGTAATCTAAAGATTATATAAAGAGAGTCAAAGAAAATGGGAAATAATTCTTCTAAGTAAGTTGAGCCCAATGACCCAAGTTTAATATTTATTACATTCTCTCTAGAAAATGGTTTTGCTCTTTAGAATGGTTTAAAAAACTCTTGATATAATGATTAAAGGTTTAATATGGATGGTGGAAATCAGAGAAAATATTTCTATTTGGATGGATACTTGGTGTGATAAAAAAAACTCAATTTAGATCCAATTTTGAAACCTTGGATGATATTACTTCAATATAAATATGGTGATAGGGTTTCAAACATTTTGTACAAGGATTAGGAAGGAAGATACAAATGGAAAGAAGATTTTTTTACAAGTATACAAGACATTGATTCTAGGAGGCAATTGAGAAGAAATATAATGACTATGATTATTCCGAGGGGAGCCAAGGATAAATTGAATTAGGAGTTGAATTAATAAGGAGAATACATAACAAGAAATGGATATAATTTAAACTAAAAAAAATAGTAATATCACTAAAATATGGAGAGATATTTGGGATAGCTCAAGCATTCCTAAAGTCAAAATATTTGTTTGACTAGTATGTCATAGAAGAATTTTATCCTGGGATAACCTTATGAAAAGGGATTTTCATGGCCCTTGCCAATGTGCTATTTGTAAAAAGGAGGAGGAAAGTATAAACCATCTCTTTGGAAATTGCTTAATAGTTTAGAAACTATGACAATGGATTCTTAATATGTTTGGTAAATGCATGGTGATGAATAGAAAAATTGAAGACTGGTTAAAGCAATGTAAAACCACTTATAAAAATGAAACTTTATAGACAATATGAGATATATCAAAAGATACAATACTTTGGACTGTATGACTAAAAAGGAATAGAAGAATATTTAAAGAAAAGGAAAGTAGTTTAGAGATAATGAAAATGAAGATATGTTTAGCCATAGAGGAGTCTAAACCAACCCTATCAACTTACCTAGTCCCTAATTTGGAAGTAGAGAGCCTTGATAGATGGAGTCAAGTCATTAAATGGAATTATGATGTTGGATACAAGAGAAGTAAAAAGAAGGTAAAGAATATAAAGTGGAAACCACTAGATGTGGAGTTGGTTAAATTAATATTTTATGGAGCATCTAAAGAAAATATAGGAGCAAGCAGAGGAGGAGGAATAATTAGAAATAATAGAGGAGAAATTTTATCTAATTATGCTATCAATAGTGGATTTAAAAAAAATAACGAAGTCAAAGCTTGGGCAGCTTTAGAAGGGTTCAAAATATGCAAACAAATGAATTAAAATAGAGTATGGATGGAAGGTGATTCTCTCATTATAATAAATATAATTTTGAGGAAAGCAAAGGCTACATGCAACATACAAGAGATAGTTGTAGAAATTCAAAATATTGCTAAAGATTTTGAATAAATTAGGTTTACACATACATTAAAAAAATGAAACAAATGTGCAAATATGCTAGCCAACAGAGGGGTTTTGATTGAGGATTGTGAAGTTAAATTATCCTTTCCATGGTTAGAGGAAGTAGTAAGTTTAGCTGAAGCTAACAAGAAAATATTGACTATATAAATCAACTAATAATTAAGATTTACTTTAATTCTTTCCATTGGTAATATCTGCTTTATTTTATAACAATAGTGTATTTTCATATAAACTATTTATTATAATTTTTGTGGTTGCACTTATGTTTTAAAAAGGAAACTAGCAATCTAGATTTGGTAAAGAGGACTATGATAGTGCGATATTTTGAAAATATTACTCTACTAAGATGCAATGCATAGATAGTAGAGATGCAGTTTTGGTATTGTGAAGGATGCTATAAAAAAATATCAAGAAGGATGTTAAATTCTAGAATATTTGTTTTCATACAAAAATTTAAAAATATCCAAAAAATAAAAATCAAGAATTCAAATATTTTATGTAAAATGATGTAGGTTTCTAGCTATAACATCTCATTTGAGATGAAAATATCTATTTGTAAACTCAAACTCCAAAGATGAGAGTTGTAATTTATCAAAGGTGGAGGACCCAAATTATATATATATATATATATATATATATATATATATATATATATATATATATATATATATATATATTTGGTTAGTATGATAAACCTATACAACCAACGCGGGCTGAGCAGTCTCCTCCCAACCATGATCCCTACTCCTTCACACACTCGTCCACCCCCTCACACACTCGTCCACATCGCGGTTTAAACCTTGGACCTCTTAAAAAAACCAAAACCCAACCATTAAACTGTCCCCTTGAAACTATTTTATAATAAAATATTAATCACATATATCAAATAATATTAACTTAACCAATTAAAATCTTTAACTTTTTATGAATACATGTCATATATGTAGATCACTTAGCTCCAATGAACATGATCTCACATAGAACCAAGCTTATTTTCAAATACATATATGATTTTAAAACTCTCAAATAAGGAGGAATCCAAATGTTTTACATATCTTATTAAACTTTCTGTTTGATATGATTTGAGTACCTTCTCAGAGCTAGCTAGCTTGCTATTTTTTATTTTTATTACTATTATGTTATTTATCATTATATTAGAAGGAATAATTGTTTATTTTTTATTTTTATTACTATTATGTTATTTATCATTATATTAGAAGGAATAATTGTTTATAGTATATACTAAAGTTAAAATTTAAATTATACAAAAACATACACCAAGATTTATGGCTTGAACTTTCAATTTTGTTTAGAGGAACAAATTGATGGTACTATTAGTCTCTCGTCGTCTTGGTTTTAAAGTTGTTTAGTTCACCTGCTCTATTTCGCTTTTAAGATAATTTAATAAAAACGTGCACTATTCCACTGCAACCTCTCATTACGAACATGACTGTTTGAAATTATGCAAGCTCTATAAATATAAGTAATTTGGTTAACAAATGTAAGTTCGTATGGGTCATATGTCGATATGTTCGAGTGGTTAAGGAGAGACTTGAAATCTGCTGGGCTTCGCCCGCGCAGGTTCGAACCCTGCTGTCGACTACCTGCTTTCAACTATGATGCTATAAAATTTACTAGTGGACTGACTTTTACATTACCTTTTACTTGCCAATTTGATTATAGCCGCTTTGATCGTAATATAATCAAATTTTGCAATTTAATTATGTCTATCCTTACCTCACTTGAATAATCAAATTTTGCAATTTGAGGTTAATATATTAATTATGTCTATCCTTACCTCACTTAAAATGTTTTTAGGGTAATTTAGTGAATGTTTGTTAAGGATTTTATCTATGATTATCTAATAATTGATCACTTATGATTTAATTTTTATAATATATATTTTAAAAAATAATATGTTTTTATAATATATAATTGCATATTATTTATATATTGATTTTGTCTATCCTTGCCTTACTTGAAGTAAATGATTTTAGGGTAATTCTTTAAAAAATATATTATCTTTTCCTTTGTGAATGTTTCTTAAGGATTTTATTTATAATTATATGATAATTGATAGCTGAAGATTTAATTTTTATAATATATATTTTGAAAAATAATAGTATTATTTTAAAATTATAGAAGGGGTGTTGAAAGGTCCTCAAACATTTTACAACAAGAAGAAATCCAAGCCTACAAGATTGTCAAAAGGGACACGAATAGAGAGCAATCCATGTAGGGACTTAAAACCAACCAACCCACCAGGGCATAATGGGAGCAACTCAAAAACAAGAAGAGAACCCACACTAACATATCCCTTACCAACCCAGCTAAAATAGAGAAGAGACATCCTCAAAACAAAAGGAACATAAACAAAGGAGCAAAGAGATAGGGAGAAAACCCCCCTGCAATCTGACTATATGTACCCACAACTAAATCTTGATTTCAGAAGGTACAAGATCATGGATCTTCCAATCAATAACTACAATGGAATTCAAATTCCAATAAAACATGGATCTAACCATAAGAATGTGCAAACCCCCAATAGAAAAACGCTCACAATAATCAATAAAACTCATCAAAAAAACTGTTAAGATTCTATGGGAAAATTCTCCCTCCAAATAAAGAGATTATCTTGGCTTAACCCTAGATTAGCTAATAAGTTTACACTCTTGTTACCTTCTCTAAAGGTGTGTCTGACTTGAATTCCCTCCAAATTATGACATAATATTTGGGCTTCCTTAATTAGATTGAAGATGTTTTAACTAGGATTTTGATCACCAAAAATGGCCTTAACCACATTTAAGGAGTCTCCTTCAATAATATTTTTCTACAATTCAAAGATTTCATTAACACAATGCCTTGATACAACACCCTAGCTTCAATAACATGACAAGTTTGTGGACCCAAGTTTTTGCAAAGGTAAGAAGAATCTTTCCATTGTGATTCCTAAAGAGACCACAAAAAAAGAGCAGTCCATGCAGATTGTCAAAAGGGGAACGAACATAGAGCAATCCATGTACAAACTTAAAACTAGCCAACCTACCCAGGCATAATGGGAGAAGTTCCAAAGCAAGGAGAGAATCCACACTAATAGATCCCTTACCAACCTAGCTAAAATAGAGAAAAAACATCCTCAACACAAAAGAAACATAAACAGAAGGGCAGAGAGATATGGACAAAAAAACCCCTTGCAACCTGACTATATGAATCCACAACTAAATCCACTCTTCAGAAGAAACGATATCATGGGTCTCCCAATCAATAACTGCAATGGGATCCAAATTCCAACAAAACATGGATCTAGCCATAAGAATGTGCAGACCCCCTATAGAAAAAGGTTCACAATTATCAATAAAATTCATCAAATAAACTATTCAACTTCTATTGGAAAATTCTCCCTCCAAATAGAGATATTATCCTAGCTTAACCCTAGATTAGCTAATAAGTCTACACTCTTGTTATCTTCTCTAAAATTGTGCCTGACTTGAATTTCGTCCAAATTGTGACATAATATTTGGGCTTCCTTAATTAGATTGAAGATGTTCCAACTAGAGTTTTAATCATTGAAAAAGACCTTAACCACATTTAAGGAGTCCCCTTCAATAATAATTCTTTTACAATTCAAATATTTCATTAACATAGTGCCTTGATACAATACCCTAGCTTCAACAAAATGACAAGTTTGTGGACCTAGATTTTTTGTAAAGGTAAGAAAAATCTCGTCATTGTGATTCCTAAAGAGGTCAAATACCCTCGTCAACCCTAGATTCCCTTTTGACACTCCATCAAAATTAAATTTAATCCAATCCTAAGGCAGAGATTGCCATTTAATAAAGGTTCTGATATCTAGAATATTTTTCGTTCTGGCATTGATTGAAAAACCTATTTTTTTCAAAAGAGCAATCTTTGCTACCCCTCCATGACTAAGAAATAAATTCGGATGCCCTACTTTTTTAACAATGATCATTAATACTCTAATCCATACTGATTCAACATTTCTCTCCATGCTTTTGAAAATTCTTTTATTTATTTCCTTCCAAACATGCCAAAGGAGAAGTGGGAGGTTGAAGGACCAAAAGGATCATAAGATAGGGTTTACAAATGGATAGGTCCACTGCTCAATAACATCTTGTAACAAGCCAAAAGACACCCATGAAACTCCCAAAAAATCCATCAGGTTAGAAAACACTTCCCTCTATAAAGGGCATTGGAAAAACAAGTTATTGGTGGATTCATCAACATTTTTATAGAGGGAACACCAATTTGTAATTATCATACCTCTTCTAACCAAAGGAAAAAAATTACTTTTGGTGTAAGGTCTTTAACCCATATTTTCTTGAAAATAGGGACTTCCTCTACGACATCAAAAGTAATCTTATAGGCTAACTTAACAGAAAATAACCCATCACTTTCATTCTTCCAAATTAAGTTGTCTTCCTATTTCATGTTCTTTATAACTTGCAACCTTAATAAGTCTTTAATGAGGCTAAAACTTCTATGTTCCAACATATTCAGATTTTGCATTCTAAGCGGTTTCCAACTTTTAACCCCCTGTTGAATCTGCATATAATCAACCATATTAGTACCAAATATAGTAGTGGTTATAGGTTCAACTTCAACCAAATTTTGGGAGGATATTAGAATTTGATCCTAGATCCAAGGATCCTTCCAAAAATTAATAGCATTCCCACCACCCAAAATCCATCTATGCCCTCTACGAATGATGTTTTTTGTTTTCAAAAGACTAAGCCAAAAGGCCAATCTTGAGGTCGATGAAGGATCATTCAAGAAATTAAAGCTAGTAGAAATATATTTAGCCAACACAATATTCACCAAAATAATATTTTCTTTCTTAAAAAGCTTTCATGCCTACTTTACCATTAAAGCTTCATTCATCCACTTGATCCTTCTAAAACCTAAACCCCCAACTTTGATTTCTTTATAAACTTATTCTCATGAGACAAGATGAAATTTGTTCTTACTCTCTGAACCAAACCATAAGAAAGACTTCTAAAGTTGCTTAATATTTTGAACTACTTTCATTGGGGCTTTGAAAATAGAGAGGAATAGACTGGTATGCTTTGTAGAGTTTCCTTAACTAAGTGTGCCTTTCCAGCCTAGCTAAGAAGAGCTCCTTTCCAGCCAATGAGATTTTTTTGAATCCTATCTAATACTGGATCCCAAATATTCTCTTTCATTCTACCATTGAATAGGGGCATCCCTAAATAAGAAGATAGCAGAGCCGCAATCTCACAACCCAAAATTTTGGTAATCTTCCTTTGCCTATCAAGGGGGGTATTCAAGAAAAAAGTCTACTCTTGTGGAAACTAATCATCTAACCCATTGCATTTTCATAAAAGGTCAAAATATCTTTAACCTTTTTGACTTAAGGAATGGATGCCATAGTGGATAGAAGAGTATCATCCACAAATTAGTCATGAGAGATACGATTAGAGTATAAAGTTAGACTAATACCCTCGATACTTGGCTTAGCTTTTATGGCTCTACCAAGCACCTCAACAAGAAGGATGAGCAAAAATGGGGAGAGGGTCCCCCTGGAAAAACCCCCTTTTGCTCTTCAAGTACCCAACTACAGATCCATTCACTAAGACCGAAAGCCAAGATATCAAAATACATTCTTTGATAAGACTGAGCCACTGCTGGTGCAATAGAAGTTTATGGATGACTTTTCTCAAAAATTCCCAGGAGATACAATCATAAGCTAAAAGTAATAGTACTTTTAAGAATATTACTCTTTTTTTTAATTTAGAATTTAAACTTTAATTATTTACAATTTTTTAGTTGTTTCAATCATAATTTATAAATCAATTTTCACAAAAAATTATTTATATATTTTTAAAATTTATATATTCATATAAATCCTCAAAATCTAAAAGTATGTTATCAATTCTTATGTCATGGCATTATTTATATAAATAAAATAAGAAATGCTAAATTTTCTTAACTGTATTGATAATTTGTTCTTGCTTTACCTTGTATTGAGTTTATGTTGGTTATGATATCAATGCTTTTTTTCTCAATTGGTTATATGGAATTTAAATGGCCCCACTCGTATTACATCATCATCACAAAGTAGTATTACAATAAAGCTTGGATATTATCCATGTATTGCTTGGCAAGATTCAAACCTGGGTCTCCTCCTTGAATATTGAGGAATCTATTTGGTTGAGCTAATGCCATTTGATGATGTTAATGCTTATTTTAGTTTTTATTAGTGATGATTTTCATGTTGAATTTGATATCAATTTCTAGTAACAAACTCTATTTACTCAAATATTATGTAGAAAGCATAGAAAAAGGTTAAAAAATAAATATATATAATGGGTTCCCTTCATAACCAAAAAATAACTATATTATCCATAGATAAGAATCACAGCACTTCGATACAATAGATGGAGTCATTAGGTAGGGGGGCTGCATTTATACCAATATATAATCAAGTTAACCTAAGCTCATATAATAAGTGGGATTTAGGTTAATGCTAATATATAAGATGGGTTTAACCATAATAAGGTTAACCATTATCCACAAGGTTTACATTAAATTATTAATTAGATACATTTGTACAATGATTAATCCTAGGCTTATGCAAGTCTATATCATACAATATCCTTGGCCATAAGTTAGATTACACTTTGGACATTTTACTTTAAGTCTTTTCTTTGTTGTTAAAAATAATTATTGAAAGAAATTTTAAAGCTTTCTCTATGAGGATGAAAATTTTATTTTATATTTATTCTTGGCGTGCATCAAATAATTAAATATGTAAAAGTATATTTCTCGTAAATGTATCATGCATTGAACCAATCAATATGTAATACTTTATTTCTAGTAGATGCATCATATAAGGATTGATATTTTATGTTATTGGATTGAAGTGGACCCTACTTGTAATATGTCATGACCACATATTGGTATTACAATAGTTTCTTTGATAATTATGCATTTATAGCTTGAATAGATTTGAACCTAGATCTTCTCATTGAATGTCAAGTTATTTTGTCAAAGTTACGTCATTCGACGTATATGAAAATAATAAAAAATACACCATTGCAATGAAATAAAATATTAATTGATAAAGTCTCTCTTTCGAGTACAAATGACCCTCGTAGAGGGTGTTTTTACAATCTTGAGACCTGCATATGCCAAATAAGAGAATAATCCTCTTTTACAATAAAATCATGGTGTCTTCGTCTTTCATGTTCCAAGCAAGTGTTGACGGAGGGTTTGTCGCGTGTGAACCACCGTGATGGAGGAGAATGCTTCAAACACATGAATGGAGGAGAATGCTTCAAACACCTACACACATGCAAACATACACTTTGTTAGTAGCACCTGTCAAAACAAATCCAAGGAAATGACTCATGCAAATGGAAAATAACTAATGCAAATAGAAACTAGACAACGAGCATTGCATACATGAACAAATATTCGAGCAGCATAGCACTAACATTCCTTTCCTCTAGATTTTCCAAACTCCTCTCCTCGCTTTTCTTCTCGTTATATCTTCCTCTCAAATGAGAGGGGTATTTATAGCCTTTGAGGCAAGGTGAGGGGGGTGATGAGGTGTCCCTAGGTTAGGTTAAACCTAGGTTAGGTCATATGCACCTAAGGTCAACCTATGGAAGGGTGGTCACATGGTGACCAAGGGCTTAGTGTAGGAAAGGGCTTGAGTGGCTAAAGGGGGCTACATAAGGAAAATACCCTATTTAAGTGGTAAAACCACTATTTTAGGCCTAAGACTACATGGAGTGAGTCATATAGTCCAAAAGGGGTTGATTTAGGTAGTCTTATCAATATGACACGATTTGGATGTCTACAGATGTCTCTTTTTGGGATGTGTTGTGTGAAAACACAACACAGAGAAAAAATAGATGACCCTAATTCAAATTGAGGGTTGATGATGTTCATGGATCTGATCAATGTTAGATATCCCAATCATGGAAGGGACATTAAATTTTCAAATCATTACATTTTTGAATCATTACATTTTTGAATCATTACTTTTGACAAGTTGAAGAACTTGATTTTAATAACCTTTCATCCAAGGGTGGACCTTCGTCTAGTCTACAAGGCAATAACCTTAGGCATATCAAACAGGTAATCAAAGAAATTGGTTTTAGTAAACATTTCAGCCAAGGGTGGACCTTCGTCTAGTCCACAAGGCAATGACCTTAGGTATACCAAACATATAGAGGTTCGTCTATCCTGTAGTGTGTTTAATTTAAGTTTTTGCATATTATTTACCCCAAGCAAAAAGGACATGATTGTCCTTGGAAATGATTCTTGAATGAAAATAACTTGCATGATTAGGTGTTTTATTATTGATTTTTATTATGAATTTTATGATGTATGATTACCCCCTCAAGTGATGAGTCGACAAGGATATGGAAAGTGATGAAAATGACGAGTCACTTGATCAATATGACTTGATTTGGACATTGTAGGACGTTAGTGACTATGGAAGGGAAGAAATATTGTAACCACTGTGATTTCAATCATTATAGGTAATTATAGACCTCTATCCCTTGGAAAAGTCCAGTAACATGGAATTCTTAGGGACTTGAGATGATAACAATTTATTTCTTGCATGAGGTGAATCACTGTATTCAATGATATCTTAAGGTGAAATGGGAGAATGAAATGTACACCTCTATCCCTTGGAGCAGTCCAACCACATGGTCTTCTTGGGGAGTTGAGATGATAACATTTCAATTCTGATTGGAGCTATTTTTGGTTCAAGTGACCTTATGGTAACTTACCCATCCGATCAGATTGCATGGAGAATTAGTTGTTGTAACCGCCAGGTGTATAGAGTAAATAACTAGGTACGAGGTTCATTTAAATTTTTATTTTCTATGACCAAAGGGGTTAGGTGTTGTTTGGAACTTTTGAAATTGACCTAAGGAGTTGGGTACCTTTGGGGATTTTTGTGATGATGTGACCAAAGGGCTTAAGTTCCTTTGGTTTTTTTTTTTAAATTGACCAAAGAAATCTGGGTACCTTTGGAGCTTTATGATTGTGATCAAAGGAATTTGTGCACCTTTGGGGCTTTTTATGATGATATGACCAAGGGGATTAAGTGCATTTGTGTATTTTTATGGTTTGACCAAGGTATTAAGTGTCTTTGGGGCTTTTTGAAATTGACCAAAGGAGTTTGGGTACCTTTGAAGTCTTTTGATTATGACCGAAGGAATTTGCACACCCTTGGGGCTTTTTGTGATGATGTGACCATAGGACTTAAGTGCCTTTGGTTTTTTTATTTTATTTTTTGAAATAGACTGAAGAATTTTGGGTACCTTTGGGAATTTTTTATGATGATGTGACCAAAGGGCTTAAGTGCATTTGGGGATTTTTTGAAATTGACCAAAGGAATTTGGGTACTTTTGGAGCCTTTTGATTGTGACCAAAGGAATTTGTGCACCTTTGAGACTTTTTGTGATGAGGTGACCAAAGGGATTAAGTGCCTTTGGGGATTTTTTAAAATTTATTAAAGGAATTTGGGTGCCTTTGGAGCATTTTGATTGTGACCAATGGAATTTGGCATCTTTGGGGATTTTTGTGATGAGGTGACCAAAGGGCTTAAGTACCTTTGGAGCTTTTTTGAGTTGAGATGTGAATGAAATGATGGATGCGTGTATGCATATACTTTGTAAGATGCAAAAAAACCTAATTGTAAACACCATAGAATGTATAAAAGTCATTAATAAAAACGTTAACCTTCATACATTTGAAATTCAACCATATGTAAGATGATAAAAATGTGGATGATGGAGGGATGACCAACAAGATGTTATAAGAGAAAAATATGATTTTCAGGAGACTCAAACATCCTAGTTAACCAATCAAAAGATGCATACTAACTATATAGGATTTTGAAAGATAAAATTTTTCTAGGAAGACCAAGATATTCAATATCCTTCTATGTGCATGTGATGTTCATTTAAGATGATCCATAAGACTACCCCATTATGAGGCGGGTTTTATTCAACCCATTGCTATAATTAGGATCACCTCATGGTCATCATGATCCTGATGTTGGATGTAGTTGGACTTGACTACTAAGCAATACAAGCCACCAAAAGCTAGCTCATCCACAAGCTAACATTGGTCTATACAAAAGAAGGTCACTAATGTGACAGACATATTACCACGCATTAGACTACTCCATTTCCAGGTGGGTTTCATTCAACCCATTGTGGTAATGGATATTATCCTACAATTTTGGAATAGCTAAGGATTCCAAGGATTCAAGCTCATTACCTCCTTTCTTTTGATTTCTTTGATTAGGGGTTATTGCTCATTTTTTGCAAGGATCAAGGGGAGTTATTTTCTTTAGTGGTGAGAACCACTTTTTGTTTTTTTTTTTGGAGAATTTCTCATTTATGTGGAGTAAGGGATTTTATTGCTTTGGGTAGAGGGGAGCTTGTCCTTTTGTCAATTCTCAGCATCCTAGACCATGCACATAATAGGATGAGCAAGAAAAACTTTTCGCTCAAGGTGGCAAGGACTACGTTGTAGGTTCGTCCTTCCTTGTTCAAAATTAGATTTTAATGTGTGATTTTGTGTTGGTATTTTGAGATATGCAAGGTACAAAAAAAGCAAGACCCTACATTTGAAAATCAAGACAACTTTCTACACAATCTGAAAGGAAAACTAGGAATGGCTGAATGACCAAACACCCTACTAAACACACCATAGAAACCTATTGGTTGTGTTGAAAAATATAGTTACTCACAAATGGAAATGTGGATGATATGATATTTTAAATGTGGTGGATTTACCTACAATATTTTGCAAACTAAAAAGGCATGCATAAAATAGTCAGTGGTCGTCTAAACATCATTGTTGATGTTCATCCGGTATCTATCCTATCTTATGAAGACCCTTTAATAAGTAAAAGCTCATAAGAAAAATTACAAATGATGATGGTGGATAAGGCTAATTAAGATTTAGGACAATCATACAAGCATGGTGCTTATTTGTGGAAATGCAAGAACTACATATCCTAATGAAAAATTAATGAATATGCCTAATGCAGCTAGTAGATCAATGCAATGATGAGAAACACATGATGAAATACGATGCGATTGATGATGCAATTTGTTTTTGTGTTTTGCAATTTTATGATGTTTTTGGTTGTTTTTTATTGATTTTTTATTTCTTTTTTGTGCTTCGACCAAAAGGTTCATCTCCTTGATCGTCTAGGGGGTCGAAGGGTACCTCATGACTTGGGACATCCTAAAGGTAGGACTCCTATAGGTAATATTAGCATTTCGATGAATACCTGGATACCACATAGGAATGACTAAGTCTTCAGGACTAAATCAGAGGCGTTCAGGACCCCCTTGTTCATTTTCCGCATTATCAACTAACGATTGAGTCTAGCTGCGTGTAGTTACCATTGTTTTTTATTACACAAAATAGAAAGAAAACAAATAACACATACAAGGTTTTTATCTCTTTTAAATTTTTCTCTGTGAGTTCCTACATTGTCTTGTGTGTTTTATGTGTTGTTGCTCTTGCTTTCTTGTTCATGTTTTGGACTTAGATAAGGGAACTCAACCAAGGTGGTGACTAGGATAACATTCCTTTCCTCCAGATCTTCTAAACTCCTCTCCTCACTTTTCTTCTCGTTATATCTTCCTATCAAATGAGAGGGGTATTTATAGCCTTTGAGGCAAGGTGGGGGGGATGATGAGGTGTCCCTAGGATAGGTTAAACTAAGGTTAGGTCATATGCACATAAGGTCAACCTATGGAAGGGTGTTCACATGGTGACTAGGGGATTAGTGTAAGAAAGGGCTTGAGTGGCCAAAGGGGGCTACATAAGGAAAATATCCCGTTTGAGTGGTAAAAACCATTATTTTAAGCCTAAGACTGCCTAGAGCGAGTCATATGGTCCAAAAGGGGCTGATTTAGGTAGTCTTCTCAATATGACATGATTTGGGTGTCTATAGTATAAGAATGGATTATTTAATTGATAACTTAAGTCTTATATTGGTTATCAATAACTGAGTTTAAACCATTATACTTGACAAGGAATCATAGGATAATCCATGCCATTTGAATGATGGATTCCTAGAGTGTTAATAAGGAGAATTGGTGAAATAGCAAACAAAACAACATACTTACTTGCACTATAATAAACAATGACAAGTGTGTGTTTTGACCAAAATTATTTCTCAAAATTTAGATTGATGATTTTTTTTAGGAGAGATAAATTTATGGATAATTTTACAAGTAAAGTATTAATGTTTCATGTATTATTTTACGATCCAATAATATGTGCATTTGATAATTATTGGGATCTATTCTTTTTTTTCATGACAAATATTTATATTCCTAGTTACATAGTATTTTAATAGATTGGAACTTTTCTATCATTGATAATTTTTTGTGTCTAAGAGCATGGCATCATAAATTTATATTCACTTATTTGTATTCATATTTTTATTTTTTTCTTTTGTAAGTCTAGGAAACATGGTCGTTATGTAATATTATCTCTCAATTATTGTAAAATTCTTCATGTCATTAGAGAATGCATGGAACTAAATAGGCAAAAATATCCACTACTAGTTTTAGGAGTTTGATTCTTAACTATTATTTGGAATTTGGTTCTACCATTGCAATTATAAAATAATATTTTTGGTTTGCTATTACTATGAATTTTTAGAAAATTCATTTGATATGTTTATTCTTTCATATTTATTCTAAATTGAAATGTTTAGGGGATAAAAATATTTTAAAAAATAATTTATGATTGTGTCATAGATAATCCATGCATGTAATTTTAAATCTTATAGCAAGAAGCGTACACACTTTTTCACATTTAAAACTTTCCATGAGGGGAACCATACCTATACAATACTTAAATATTATCATAGATAACCCATGCATGTAAGTTTAAATCTTGTAGAAAGAAGCCTACACACTTGTTTTTAACCCGTCTTAAGCGTCAGGCAAGAGAACTATTTGTATCCTCCATTGGGGTACGTGGTGGGAAATTCAGCTGGCCCATGATGTTTGGTGCTTCCAGATCTAACAGGATAAGCCTACCCAACTTGGATAGGGGTTCTGATGGAAGTTGGCATTTAGGAGATCTCTCGATCACCTCGATTGGTGTCAAGAGAAGTAAAAAGAGATGCTCTTTAAGGTTGTTAGAGAAAAATTTAAAAGAAGTCTTGAGCTACAAGGATCCTTTTTCATCGACATAGGTATTTTAGAATGGGATTCACTAGGTGTGTTCTGTTGGCATGACTAATTTGGATAGTGCCAGGGTAGAGTATTTATTATTGTAGTCGATCAAATCCATTGATGACAAGCATAAATATGTGCTGGGTATGTTCAATATTGTAGTCGATTTTCATGTAGGACATGAAAAGATGGATGTGTGACCTATTGGAATTTATCTCTTTAGGCCTGAACACTCCTGATAATTCTTAGATTTAGCATTGAATTTTTGGAACCTGTTCCTATAGGGTAGTTTTTGGTTGTCCCTGGGAAAGGCTATTAACTCCTTTTTGTGTTTCAGTTCCTAGTTTTTGTGTTGTTCTTGGTTGTGACCCTTTTCATATTTTTGACCTTTTTGGACTCCCTTAGGAGTGTTTGTTTTTGGTTCTGGGATCCTCTCAAAACCCTCTCTGATTAATTATCATATACATACATACATACATACATACACACACACACACACACACACACACACACACACACACACACACACACATATATATATATATATATATATATATATATATATATATATATATATATATATATATATATGTATATATATATATATATATATATATATATATATATATATATATATATATATATATAAGCTTACATAAGATATTAAGATTTATTAAAAAAAAATATTGTTCCCTTCAAGCCACATTTTATGACAAATAATCATAGGATAAATTACCCATAGAATGCATAATGCTTTAGATTTAAAATTAATTAATTCAACATTTCATCAACTCTTTAATGTTTATCTAGTAACCTAATAAATTTTCATTTTTTTGAAAAAGTAGCCCTAAATGGTATAGGCAAAGGAACAATAAAGAAATAGATTATTTTTTGTTTATAACTACTCCTTATACAAGATACACTTAAAATATTTGTGTTATCCTATTCTATGCAAACTATCACCCATAATAATTTGGATTTGGACTAAGTTAGACTCATTGGTTGTAGCAACCCATACTAGCTTACTAGTTCAACAATATAAAAAATTTGAATGATTTATATCAATAGCTTGACTTAAAGTAAAATGTTTGAGTTACTAAAATTTAATGATAACCCAATGTTTAATTAGTACAAGGTATAGATAACCATTTTTGGATTATGGTCACTATAGTTGACCCCCACGTTGACAAGATTGGCCAAATCTCGTGAAAGGTGCCTTTAGTGGTCCCTTCTTTCTCACCCTCTAATCTGGTGTGAGGCAATAGAACCACGACTAGGGTTATCCTCTAAGGTGCATAACACTTAGAGGGAAGATGCTTTCTTCCCTGATTTTAACTTGTTATCTCAAACTTAAATACAAGTAAAATATTCTTAGCCTATATGCCTAGTGCTTAGTTGATATCCACTACTTTGGAGTCAACTAAGGCCATGCCACTCTCCTAGCTTTAGTCCTAGTATCACTTCTTAATTTATGAGTAATTGATGAGTTGTCCCATTCCAACTATCGTGAATTTATTGTTAGCTTTTGATACTAGAAACTTAATGAAAAAACAACCACAAGGTATAAAATGAACATGGAATATTAAATATAGGGTAATGATAATATACTAAGCATGTAAAACTCATTATAAATTTTTACAACTACTCACAAAAATTCCATTAATTAAAGCTCATGAAAATAGTATATTGATATAAAATGGAGATCTCAAACTCTCCATACTTCATACATGCTCTACATTGTATCTACCTTGTTCTCTACTACTCTATAATATGTCTCTCTTGAATTATTCCTATGCTCACACAAAGGCCTATATATAATTGGATGTGACTCTTGGCCTTCCATCTTCCTATCAATCTTCATCTACCTATTCTATGGACTCATGTACACATGGACAACATGCACATTTACATAATTATATACTTTGCACATTCCAATAATACTTGTGCATTTATTACATTGCATAAAGCAAATACTCAAACCCTAATCTAGGACACACTCCTAATATAAATATGTAGTCAAGATGGTACATTAGCATGTACCAACTAATATAATATATTCCAACATTTATATAGCTCCCTCACTATATTTCTTCCTTCACATATTTTTTTTGGATTTGGTTATTGTGAGAAACCCATATGATCGATGCACAGGGCTGAGCAGCCTCCTCCCAACCATGACCCCTCCTAAAGTTGAGAGCTATACTTATCAATAGGGAGTTTAAAATAAATCCACCACACACCCACCCCATCACACACTCACCCATGCCTCGGTTTGAACCTTGGACCTCACGAAGAAGATCCAAAGCCCGAATCATTGCGCTGCACCCCCAGGTGCTCCTTCACAAAAAATTATTAAGGAACCATCATAGTGCCACTCACTCAATGTCCTATAGGGACGCCCCATTCCGCCCATCCTTACCTGCTCATCATGGCTGATTTTATCGAGGGTGATCATTCTTGAATATCAATTGTTACCTATGTGTAACCATCAATATTGGGTATGTAATTCCTTGGTTGTTGATCCTCCTTGATAATTCCAATAATAAATACATATGTTGAACTTAGGATCAATAAAAAATTTAAGAATTGCTTCTATGGAATTCTTTGTTTATATTTCTAGGTTAAGTTTCTGGTTTTTTTTAGAACCCTTATACCTTCTTAAAAGTAAGAGAGCATAAACTAACGACTACAAATCTTTTATATTTCAAGTATTCCTAAGATTTTTTTTTAGGATTATAATTTTGGGGATTCTAACCATATATTTAATATTTCAACAAATGAACGTAATCTAAATTTTCATAAGACAACTATAATTAAGACACTTTACTCTAAATTTAAATATTTAATTAATACTTACAAAGTTTAATTCTAAAGTAAATGGTTTTATAAATAAAACTTTAAAATGCTTTATTTCT
Source organism: Wollemia nobilis (assembly GCA_028583015.1). Taxonomy (NCBI): domain Eukaryota; kingdom Viridiplantae; phylum Streptophyta; class Pinopsida; order Araucariales; family Araucariaceae; genus Wollemia; species Wollemia nobilis. The sequence goes on from JAQPPZ010001683.1 coordinate 92,929, forward strand.
TTGCTATCATAATTAGGGCATATGCATGAATATAGAAATAATATTGGTATTATCTTCTACTAAAGACAACAATATATTCTTAGTACTATTTCTAATATAAAGTAAAATAATATTCTAAAACAAATAAGTTAATATCCAACTATTTAAACAATAAATGTTAAAAAAGAGTAATAAGGATCTTCATGCTGAGTGTTAAAATAATACCTAAGGGTTGTGTTTGTATTGAGTTTAAGAGGAAAATTAAATTGTGGATGATATTAGAGTGGCCCACAAATTTATAATTAAATGCTTGATGCATAAATACAATAATTCTTCAATGGTGCTCCAAAAGACATAGATGAATTACACATGAAAAGAAAAGCATATTTAAGTTTTCCTTTGGCTGCAATAATTTATTTTTTATGCACAGATTAAGGGAGTTATTTTATGGATTCCTTCCAAGTATTTGAGAACTTATAAAATATGATAGCTATAGTTTAAGCAATTCTTTTTTATCCAAAGCGCTTAATTCTTTTATTTACTTCTATAGTTGAACAATGTCGTCTAATTCAAGGTTGAATGTCTTAAAAATCACAATGATTGAGCAAAACACCAAATCTAGGCAACTTTATTTTATAGAGTAACTTCTATATTAAAGGTAAAATCCATAACACAAAGGAAAGGACATTAAATTTTTCAAGGTGACTGATAGTTAAAATAAAGTGAAGAGTAACTTAACTCAAAATCTATAACAAGGGATGGTTATAAATATCCAAGATGTTGGTAAATATAAATAGTAACATTAACAAGTTAGTTCAATACAACAAAGGTGCCGGTAAATGTAAGCAATTCAATACAACAAGGATATCGGTAAATACAAACAGTGGCATTAACAAGTTAAGCAATTCAATACAACAAATGTGCCAGTAAAAGTAAGCAATTCAATACAAGGGTACTGGTAACTATAAAAAATGGCATTATCAATTTAAGAAATCCAATACAACCAAGATGGTAAATATAAGTAATTCAATACAACAAGGATATCGGTAACTATAAACAGTAACATTAACAAGTTAATTAACAACTCTAAATATATTAGTTCCTTACTATTTAAATTCATCTAAAACAAAACTTTCATAACAATAGGGTGAGGTGGAATTAAAAGATCTAATAATGTGGCTTGGTTGATTCTCCTTTAGCCTTCTCCTCTTTTCTTTCTTCCCCCTACATTCCTTCTTCTTGATTTCCCTTTATAGACAACTCTTTTGAAGGTTTTCAAACAACTGGTTTAACATGCAAAAGGCCAACTATTCTTCTAATTTTTTTCTAGGTGGACCATTTACTAATGTTGCCATTTCATTTGATAATTTTTATTTCTAAATAAAAAGGTAATTTAATATTTATTGTTATCTTTTATTGTATTAGAATTTTATTTATTTTAAATTATTTATTTATATCTAATGTTAATCAAACAATGTATAAAATGCAATTTTCAACAATCAAATATTTATACCTCCAACCATCCTTCCTAAACAGGCAACTTGATGACAAAAAAATGTTACCATCCACCCGACAAGAAGAGCTCCCATGCTTCGTGACACTTTCCTTGCCATTGGAGTATTTTTAAATAGATGCAACCAATAACTTCAAGTAGACATACACTCACAATGCATCTATATGAATGCAACTACAAGGACTTCCATGTACCCTTGGGCCACTAGTGAATATTCATTGCCAAGGCTATTTTGCCTTTTGGCTAATAATGAATATTTCATCATAGGTGAAACTTTTCACCCACAATCATTTTCCATTTTAACTTTCGAGGACCTACACTTGCAACACAAAATTCATTAGTAGTACTAGGTTCGAAATATTTAGAGTATAAGATAATAATTTTATTATAAAATATTTATAATAGCAATCAAAAGAATCATTTTGGGGAGGGTTGTGGCATTCTCCCCCCTTAAAATAAACACAGTGTAAACTTATGCAATTTTTAGAATATATATAGTAAAAAAGAAAAGGGAATAGTTCTTTCATACTATTTACATCTTCCAATTTGGTATTTTTCTGAGTACTGGTCCCACTGGACCTTACATTGATCTAAATTTATTTTTCTTAACTACTTTGTTTGGAATACCAGTATCCGAACTAGATGCACATCAATGGATAGATAATTTGTCATCTATAATTTTGACACATTCCAAACATGAGATGGATCAACAATATACTTTCTAAGCAGGGACACATTGAAGGTGTCATGGATTTTTGATAAGTTGAGTGGTAAAGCAAGCTTATAGGTGATAGGACTGATCTTGCTTAAAATTTCAAAGGGACCTAAAAATCTAGGATCTAGCTTGGAGGACTTAATGGAGCTTTTGTTGGATCTCACCCTTAATAAGACTTTGTATCCCATAGAAACTTCTCTTAGTGACCTCTTTAAATCTGCATAGCTCTTTTACCAGCCAGAGGCTTCCTTGAGCCGTTGGCGGATCATTTTTAATTTCTCCTCCATCTCTCTTATAGTATCTAGTTAGATCACTACCCAATCTTCCAAATTATCCCAAGATAGAGGTGTTTTAAATTTTCTCTCATACAAATCCTCAAATGGAGTCATACCCAAGGAGACATGATGACTAATATTATAAGAAAATTCAACCAAATAGAGATAATCCTCCCATATGGATTTATTGTCCATACAATACATGTGTAGCATGTATTCAAGGGCTTGATTAACTCTTTCAGTTTGACCATCTATTTCCAGATGGTATGCAGATTTAAATTTAGTTTTATACCCAAGCCTTGTTGCAATGCTTGCCAGAATTCTAATGTGAATCTATAATACCTATCAGATATAATAATATTAGGAAATCTATACATTCAAACTATTTCCCTATAAAATTTACCAAAAATAGTAGGTGCAACATATTTGATATTTCTAGGTATAAAGTATGCGACTTTGGTCAATTTATCCACTATTACATGTATAGCATCATGCTAAAATCTAGTTTTTGGTAGACCAACAATGAAATCCATGGAAATAACTTACCATTTTTGGATGGTAATATCATGTGGGTAAATTCTTCTTGTTGGATTCAAATGCTTAGCATTTACCTTTTGAAATTCAAGACACTTAGCCACAAAGTGATTGATATCTTATTTCATTCCTAGCCATAAAAAGTCTTCCTTAAGTTCTCTCACATTTTAGTACCTCCTAGGTGAGATAAATAAGGAGTACAATGAGCCTCATATAGAACAATATTTCTTAAACCACCCACTTTCAAAATAACCAACCTATCCCTAAAACATGATAATCCATCCTTGATTATAAAATCCTTGCCCTTGTCAGGTTTAGACTCAATCCTTACTCAATATTTGATACAATTTTCATCCCTTTGTTGGTGTTCTTTGACCTGATCAATTAAGTCAATATGGCATTGAGATATAACAATTTTGTGTCTTCTTCTACTCAAGGAATTTGCTATCTTATTTCCTTTACCCTTAATATATTCAATGCCAAAGTCATATTTAGACAGGAATTCCATCCATTGACATTGTTTGGCATTTTACAAAGGTTGTGTAAAAATATATCTCAGACTACGGTGATTTATTTTTAGCTCAAATGACTTTTCCAATAAATAATACCTCTAAATTTTGAGTGCATGGACCACAAAAACAAATTCTAATTCATGAGTCACATAATTTATTTCATGCTTCTTAAGCTTTCAAGATTCATAAGCAATGACTACCTTATCTTGAGTTAAAACTCCTCTTAAGCCTTCAATAGAAGCATTAGTACAAACCATGAAGTTTCTTGAAGGGTCAAGTAATTTGAGTATTGGGGTAGTAGTTAATTTTTCCTTCAAAATGTTGAAGGTCTCCTCACACTGATTTATCCATTTGAATTCCTTCCTCTTTCTTTATAGATTTGTAATAGGATTGGCAATTTTTAAACAGTTTCTTACAAAGCACCTATTTCCATAAAAATATGTACTTTAGTCATGTTGGTGGGTGCAGACTAGTTGATGATAGCTTCAATTTTATTAGGATCTACAATAAACCCCTTATACATAAATAATATGCCCTAAATATTGCACTTGTGAAGTATAAAATTTGTATTTTGATAATTTTCATAAAGTTGATTCTTTATTAGGACTTCTAGCACAATTATCATGTGTTGATGATGCTCTTCTTTAGTTCGTGAATAAATCAATATATCATCTAAAAAAGTATAAGTACAAAATGGTCTAGCTATTCCTGAAAGATGTTCATCAGGTTTATAAAGGTAGCTAAGGCATTTGTCAACCCAAAGGGTAGGACCGTGAATTCATAGTACCCATATCTTATTCTAAAAGTGATTTTATGAGTGTCCTCTTATCAAATTCTTAATTGATGGTATCCCAATTTGAGGTTAATTTTTGATAAAATGGTAGCTCCTCTTGGTTGGTCAAATAGATCATCAATTCGTGGTAAGGAATATCTATTTTTGATGATGAATTCATAGAGCATTTGATAATCAATATATAAGCTTAAGAATTTGTCTTTCTTTTACAAAAATAGAACAAGAGCACCCCATGGTGATACACTATGTTTAATTAGTCCCTTATGTAGTAAATCTTGAAGATATATTTTAAACTCTTGGAATCCTATTGGGATAATTCAATATGGAGACCTGGTGATAGGCTCAACTCTAGGTAAAAGTTCTATGGAGAAATTAAATTCTCGCTAAGGTAGAAGACATGATAAATATTCAAGAAATACATCTCTAAATTCATTTAGTATAGGATAATTCTAATAAAGGTCTGCTTTTGCTTCAACCTCTTCCTTTTTATTCATTTTGACTACATATATTGTTGCACATTTTTTTATTACCTTCTTTAGTTGTAGGGTAGAAAGCAAATGTGGTTGGAAAGAGCCATGGTCATGATGAATTTTTATCCACTAATTAGATTCATCAGTAAATTACAACCATCTCTCTTCAAAATTAATAATGGCCTTGTGGGCTCTTAGCCATTCCATACCAAATATAACATAAAAGGCATGTAAGGGGGCTATATACAAGTACCAATTGGTATTACCCTTAGGCAAAGTTATATGGGGGTCAAATAGACACTAGTTAACAAAATAGGTTTATCCCGACACATATTCTACTTCCACCCATTTACCAAAAATCTAGGTTTTTTTGGTATATCCCTTATTATGTTAGTGGAAATAAAACTTTTTTTTTGCACCATTGTCAATCAAAATATGCACATCCTTATTAAACAATGATAAAAGGTATAGCAACCTTGGTCCTTAACCCTCAAAACCCTACAAGGCACATGGGACTTATTATTGTTTCTAATTTCAACCTTGGTCCTTAAAAATCCTTTAGAATTTTTATTTTGTTCTCTATCCCATTTTATAAAACCAACACTTTTTTCTTTTTCTTAGTTTGTCTTTCTCGTTATCTATAGTTTTTTTTATAATTGAAATAAGCTCTTTTAGTTCGTTGATTGATCTCTTCGTATTGAGCCAAATCGTATGCTTTTGAAAAATTATCAAGACTCAGTAAGTTAATTATTTTTCTAATTTTAGGATGGACCCCTATGATGAATTTGTGTACCTTTAGCTGATCATTATTATTATATTCGGGGACATACTTTAGTAGTTTAACAAAATTCTGGTAGTAATCCTCAATAGATAAATATTCATGCTATAAGGTGGAGAATTCTTTAAACTTTTCTATATATAACTGCTTGGTCAATAATAGTTTCTTAAACTCCCCTACAATCTTCTTCCATTTTATATTAGAGGTTTGGATTTTGTTTTCATCCTTGTACATATTCCACCATTCTAAGGTTGTGTGTACCAAGTGAAGGGTAGCCCAAGCAGTTTGAGACTTATATGAGAAGTACTTCATAGAAAAGTATGTTTCTATCTAAGTTAACCATATCTCTATGGCATAACCACCTTATTTTCCATTAAATTTAGTAGTTTTTACATTCTTCATGTCTTTGTCTAGTTTTATCCTTAGTCCAGTTCTACCAATTTTTACCCATCTATCAGGTTTTTCTTCTTGTCTAACTTTGGGATATTTTCTCCTAACTTGTTTAGCTAAAGTTTCTATCATTTTCTATTGTTAATTCATTAATTCACATTGTTGATCCATATGCTCTCTTTGTTGTATTTTTTTCTCCATCTATTCTCTTTGCTATTGCATTTGTTCTTGTGGTATTTAAACTAACATAAATAAATTGCTTACTTCTTTGGTAGTCTCATTTATTTTTTTAAGCTACCTTTCATTTCAATATCACACAATAGCTTCCTCCTAGCTAGTAGGTGTGGGTTTCTTAGATGATCCCCTACTTAGCATTGGTGCTATTTCTCCTAGTTACAAAGAGAGTTATGTAAGTTTTAATATTATTGGTTTGCTAGGGGTAAAAGGTTAGAGTTAATTTAAGGAAGTCCTTGGGCCCTATGACATAGGGATATTAAAACCTAGGCTCTAGTACCAATTGTGACAATCCAACTCAAACTCATTAGTTGTATTAACCCAAACTAGCTTACTGGTTCAACAAGATATTTTTTTTGACTGATTTATGAGTAGCTTGACTTAATGTAAAATGTTTGAGTTATTAAACTTTAATGATCACCCAATTTTTAATTGGTTCAAATTATAGATAGCCAATTTTAGGTTATAGTTGCTGTAGTTGACCCCCAAGTGGATAGGATTGGCCAAATATAATGAAATATGCCTTTAGTAGTCCCTCCTTTATCACCCTCTAACTTGGTGTGACGCAATAAAACCACAACCTAGGATTATCCTCTAAGGCCCATAACACTTATAAGGGAGACACTTTCTTCCATGATCTTAACTTGTTATCTCTAACATAGATAAAAATAAGATATTCTTAGCATATTTCCTAGTGCTTAGTTAATATCCACTACTTTGGAGTCAACTAAGTCCATGCCACTCTCTTGGCTTTGGTATTAGTATCACTTTTCAATTTATGAGTAATCGATGAGTTGTCCCATTCCAACTATCATGAAAGCCCCTTCGCTATATTTATTTCTTCACATAAACTGATTAATAAACCATCATAATACAAGTTGCTCAACGACCTAGAGGGATGTCCCATACCATCCATATTTAATTGCTCATCTTGGATTATTTTATCAAGAGAGGTCATTCTCGAATCTTAGTTATTGCCTATGCATAACAACTGGTATTGGGTATTTAACTCCTCGGTTGTTCATCCTCCTCGATGAATCCAATGATAAATATATAAGTTTTACTTAGGGTCAATAAGAACTTTAAGAATTGCTTCTACACAATTCCTTTTTTATGTTTCTAGGTTAAGTTTCTGGTTTGATTTTTAGAACCCTTATATCTTCTTAAAAGTAAGAGAGCATAAACTAACGATTACAAAACTTTTATATTTCAAGTATTCCTAAGAATTTTCTTTTGAGGATTATAATTTTGGAGATTCTAACCATATATTTCATATTTCAACAAATGAACATAATCTAAATTTTCGTAAGATAACTATAATTAAGACACTTTAATCCGAATTTAAATATTTAATTAATACTTACAAATTTTAATTCTAAAGTAATACCTTTTATAAATAAAACTTTAAAAGGCTTTATTTCTTTGCTATCATTATTAGGGCATATGCATATTAATATAGAAATAATATTGGTATTATCTTCTACTAAATGTTAGCTTTTGAAGCTTTAAAATTAAAGGAAATACAACTAAAAGTATGGAAATAAGCATGCAATGTTATATCATTGATAATGGCTAACTAATATGCATGAAAATATGATAGAAAACTTGATACAATGCTCTAGAAATGCTCATATATGAAAGCTCACAAAAATTACAATGTTATGGAATGGAGGTAACTACCTATCCATTCTTATGAAAAAATATATACATGATGTCTACTAGTACTCCCACCTACACACTCTGAAAAGCCTTCTCTATTATCTCACAATGAGGCCTTTATATAGGAAGATAGATTACTTGCCCCTTACTCAACCTAAGACTCAGGTATATGTGGATTACATGCACATTTACATCATTGCACATTATTTTTTTTTGGTAAGTTGAAAGATAATATTGAAAGGGTTTTGATGCAGGAGCATCCGACGGCAGCAGATCAATCTTGCATCAACCAAATTTTCTCAAAAGTTACCAAAATTTTCCTTCTAAAATGTCTAGCAGGAACAAGGCGGAAGTTGGAGGAACAAAGCAGCAGTTGGAGGAATAAGGCAGCAGTTGAGGGGGGGTCGCGAAATCGTGACCCCAAAAGCCGCGGCAAGGCGGAGGCTGGTTTTGTCGCGATATCGCGACGTCACGATATCGCGACAATTTCGAAGGAAGAAGCACAAAGGGGGTTTTTGTCGTGATATCACGACGTCGCGATGTCGCGACGTCTTTGAAGGCAGATGCTCGGAGAGTTCAAAGCAAGGCAAGGCAGGGTCGAGGGGGAGCCACGAAATCGTGACATGTCACGAAATTGTGGCTCCCGAAAGCAAAGCAAGGCAGGGTTGAGGGGGAGCCACGAAATCATGACATGTCACGATTTAAGCAAGGCAGGGTCGAGGGGGAGCCGCAAAATCACGACATGTCGCTCCCGAAAGCAAAGCAAGGCAGGGTCGAGGGGGAGCCACGAAATCATGACATGTCACGATTTCGTGACATGTCACGAAATCGCGGCTCCCGAAGGCAAGGCTAGGCGAGGGCAGAAATGGTCGCGATATCGTGACATGTCGCGATATCATGACCAGTTGAAGTCTGCCACGTGGATTAAGATATCGCGACCAATAAGAAGACAGGGTAAAGTTTAAAAGCGGACGGCCAGGCAAGGCCGAAATTGACACGTGGATAGCCACGTGTATTAAGACAGTTGTGAGGGGCATGTGTATTGAAGATTGTGCGACAAGAAGAAGGTAAAGTCGAATTAAACACGCGGTCAGCTACGTGTATCAAAACAAAGATGAAGGCCACGTATCTTAAAATGAAGATGACAGCCACGTGTATTAAACAAGAATAACCATCGCAAGGACGTATTCTGACAAAGTGACAGTTACAGACCATAGACAGTATGGGATGAGACAACAGTGCAGATTGGGCAGTTGCCCATTTATGGCAGACAAATTTTGAAAACTCGGCCGGGGGGAATCGAATTTGAATTTTTTTTGTTAGGCGGGGCATTAATTGCCTAGAGGATCGAGGCCTCGATAAAAACTCGGATTTTTTTGTATTAGTGGGGGAGGTGGACTGGAGAATGGGCGCAAAAGAGTGAGAGTGGAAGAACCGAGTTGAGCATCGGTTAATGTAAGCCTGCGGGCTGTAATGTATAAGAATTTTTGAATTAATAGAAGAAAAGTTTGAAATTTTGCAGGAGTGTGTATGTGCATATTCTCCCGTCCCCGTCAGTGGTATCAGAGCAAGAAGTTCCTGAGTGTGTGACAGATCGTCGGACGTGAGGCAGTCACACCAGGATCTGTGGGAAGGCTCATGAGAGAGTGAGAAGATGCCTCCGAGAAGAAACCCCGTTGGTGGGAGAGGCATGGCAGTAGGAGATTTTTGGGCTTTGCAGTGGCAAGTTCAGGCCCTGCAAGAAGAACTGCGTAGAGGATACGAACCAAGAAGAGATGCAGACAGTGAAGATGAAGTAGATGAAGAAGAAAACCAGTTTGAAGAAGAAGAAGAAGAAGCTGTAGATCCAGCATAAGCCAGACTGTACAAAGCCATATCCCAGATCGGGAAGAGGCCGAAGATAGAAGTTTCCACGTATTTCAAGAACTTGAATCCGGAGGAATTGATTGATTGGATAAATGACCTAGAAGAATACTTCGAGTATGAAGAAGTTGAAGATCCCGAGCGGGTCAGATTTGCCAAAACCAAATTAAAATGTCATGCCAGCATATGGTGGAAGGGAGTACAGCTGGAACAAAACAAAAGAGGAAAAGAACGGATAACCAGATGGGTCAGAATGGTTGAAAAATTAAAGAGAGTTTATTCCGACAGATTATGAGTTGGATCTGCTGAGAAAAATGCAGGGTTTGAGACAGCTAAATAAAACTGTCCAAGAATATACGGAGGAATTTTATAAAATCTCCATCAGAACCAGCCATTTAGAAGCAAGCAAAGAAAAGGTGGCCCGTTATATTAATGGGTTGAGACCCAGTGTCCAGGAAGAGTTGAGCTTAGTGCGGGTGAGCACTATTGAAGATGCTTACCAGTTTGCTCTGAAGGTTGAAGAAAAACTGAACAGAAGGTTTGAGAGCAAGCAAAAATGAAGAGGGCCTGGAGGAAAGACCGGTGGAAGAAAGGAGGAAGGAAAGGAAGAGAAGAAAGAAGAGGTTAGCAGCAACCAGAATCAGAAAGAAGATGAAGAACCCAAACCGCAAGTTCAGAACAATGGCTACCCAAGAGGAAGAGGTAGATCTGGACACCGGTATGGAAGAGGAGTGTTTCGGGGAACATGTTTCCACTGTGGAGAAGAGGGGCATCGGGCATATGAGTGTCACCAGCACCCCGAGAGAGTGAACAAGAAACAAGTGGGTCCTACCAGAGTTGTTATGGCAGCTGAAGATGCTGACTCAGAACATTCTGAAGAAGCTGAGAAAGGAGAAGCAATGATCGTAAGGAGGACCATGTTGATTGATGAAGACAAACCTGAGCAGAGGAGAAGCCTGTTCCACACACGGTGCAAAAGTGCAGGCAAAGTCTGTAATGTTATTATAGACAATGGGAGTACATATAACTTAGTTTTCGAGGAGATGGTTGCTAAGTTACAGCTGGAGAGAAGGAGACACCCGCATCCATACCGGATTGCATGGTTGCAAAAGGACCACAGAGCATGGGTCCGTGAACAGTGCTTAGTCACGTTCCAGATTGGGAGATACCAGGATGAGGTCCTGTGTGATGTTTTCCCTATGGATGCTTGCCATTTGCTATTAGGGAGGCCATGGCAGTTTGATCGGAGTGCGGTGCATGATGGTCGTGCAAATACTTACTCCTTGATGAAATATGGAGTGCGCCACAAATTAAAGCCGTTACAGGCAGTGGATGAGAAGGTGTGCAGCAATGCCAGAATTTGTCTGGTAGAAGGTAGAAAAAGTTTTTTCCAGGAGACGGGGTTGAAGCAGGTTGGAGGAACAGGTGTCCGTTTGGAGATGGTTCAAAAGATGCGGACCGAACAGCACAGAAGTGAAGGTCACTTCTCCATTTACCCCGGGTGTCTGATGCAGGAGCATCCGACGGCAGTAGATCAATCTTGCATCAACCAAATTTTCTCAAAAGTTACCAAAATTTTCCTTCTAAAATGTCTAGCAGGAACAAGGCGGAAGTTGGAGGAACAAAGCAGCAGTTGGAGGAATAAGGCAGCAGTTGAGGGGTTTCTGAAATCATGACCCCAAAATCCGCAACAAGGCGGAGGCTGGTTTTGTCGTGATATCGCGATAATTTTAGAGGAAGAAGCACAAAGGGGGTTTTCGTCGCGATATCGCGACGTCTTTGAAGGCAGATGCTCGGAGAGTTCAAAGCAAGGCAAGGCAGGGTCGAGGGGGAGCCGCAAAATCATGACATGTCACAATTTTGTGACATGTCACGAAATCGCGGCTCCCGAAAGCAAAGCAAGGCAGGGTCGAGGGGGAGCCACGAAATCATGACATGTCACGATTTCGCGACATGTCACGAAATCGCGGCTCTCGAAAGCAAAGCAAGGCAGGGTCGAGGGGGAGCCGCAAAATTGTGACATGTCACGATTTCATGACATGTCACAAAATTGTGGCTCTCGAAGGCAAGGCTAGGTGAGGGCAGAAATGGTCGCGATATCGCGACATGTTGCGATATCGAGACCAGTTGAAGTCTGCCACGTGGATTAAGATATCACGGCCAATAAGAAGACAGGGTAAAGTTTAAAAGCGGACGGCCAGGCAAGGCCAAAATTGACACGTGGACAACCACGTGTATTAAGACAGTTGTGAGGGGCACGTGTATTGAAGATTGTGCGACAAGAAGAAGGTAAAGCCAAATTAAACACGCGGTCAGCTACGTGTATCAAAACAAAGATGAAGGCCACGTATCTTAAAATGAAGATGACAGCCACGTGTATTAAATAGGAATAACCATCGCAAGGACGTATTATGACAAAGTGACAGTTGCAGACCATAGACAGTATGGGATGAGACAACAGTGCAGATTGGGCAGTTGCCCATTTATGGCAGACAAATTTTGAAAACTCGACCGGGGGGGAATCGAATTTGAATTTTTTTTGTTAGGCGGGGCATTAATTGCCTAGAGGATCGAGACCTCGATAAAAACTTAGATTTTTTTGTATTAGTGGGGGAGGTGGACTGGAGAAAGAGCGCAAAAGAGTGAGAGTGGAAGAACCGAGTTGAGCATCGGTTAATGTAAGCCTGCGGGCTGTAATGTATAAGAATTTCCAAATTAATAGAAGAAAAGTTTGAAATTTTGTAGGAGTGTGTATGTGCATATTCTCCCATCCCCGTTAGGTTTTAACTGGGTCCCTACCCCATAATTACAACAAGAAAGTAAACATACAAATCAACAAAAAATCCCTTAAGGGAAGGGACTAGGCTCGCAACTTCCCACACAGGGGAATATACACCACAAATGAAGAGACTGCAACCCGCGTAGGGTTTGAACATGGGGCCTTACAGAAAAACCCAAAAAACATTCAGTGAACTAGAGAACAAACAAAAAACCAATGAAACACGAACCAACTCCCATCTAAGGATCAATGTCGACGACATCCTCGTCCATGACCTACTGGTGCAAAATGGCTAGGACATCCCATGCCTGAGACGACTTCAAAACGTGCCAGCTGGAGGATCTCTGGCAAGAGAGAATGGTGCCAAACTGTCAGGGAATGTCTGCTCAGCCCAAAATTGGCCAGCCCGTTAGTGACTCTATTCGCTTCCCTGTACATGTGGTTAGAATCCACTTGGTTGTGCTAGTACAAGAGGGCTTTACATTTGAGAATCACCGTCTGGATGTTCCACGAGGGTTGCTTGTTTAACTTTAGGTAACCAATGACTATGGCCGAGTCACCTTCAATATGGATACCGAAGCGTTGGTCCTTGATGAGCTGTAGGCGTCTCCACAAAGCCCAGGCCTCAACGACATTATTGGTATGATGATGTAGGTTCTCTGCGAAGGTGAGAATAATGGTTCCACGATGATCCCTCATGACACCCCCAGCTCCAGCCAACCTTGTATTACCTTTAGATGCACCATAAAAATTTAGTTTGATCCACCCAGCCTTAGGAGGATGCCAAACTACTAAGGATCAAGGATGGGAGGCGGGAGGGTCAAAAATGAGAATGGGGATGCTGAGGGAGGTGAGGAGGGAGACTTCCACCTGGCTGAGGGGGGCATAGGCCCAAGGGATGAGCTGGAAGTTTTCAATGGTGTAAATGAGGGATTTACTGGTTGTAGTAATGGGATTGGAGGATGTCCCAGAGAAGACCCTGTGGTTTCATTCTAGCCAGATTTGCCAGACAAAATGGAGGTAGATCTTCCAAAGGAAGGCAATTTTGGGATGACGGAAATGGGAGGGCCATTGGGCAAAGATCTCCACCAAGGAATTGAGACGGGCCCACTGAATTTGGAAGGATGAATTCAAGAAGTCAAGACCTTCTTTGGTGAATTTGCAATCAAAAAATAGATGGTTTACCGATTCCCAGTCAGATAAACACATGGCATCTATTGGGGACAGGGATCCCTCTTTTCATCAAGTTGTCGGTGGTAAGAACCTTGTTTTGGATAGCAATCCAAGCAAAGAACCCAATCTTGGGAATGAGTTTTTTGACCCAGACCGCAGCAGGAGGGAAGGATATTCTTGGGGGATTCTCGAGGAGGGAGTAAGCAGACTTAACTAAGAAATCACCACTGTCAGTCCTGGCCCAGATCAGGTGGTCAGGAGTAGCCATCGTGGGAATGATGTGAGTTTTTAACAATTCATACAAACAAGATCCTGCTCTGCCTGGGAAGCACCTCCATTGATTGTGATGGTCAATATAGTCTTTTACCCTTTGTCCCCACTCTCTTTTTGACTCCTAACGTAAAACAAAAAAATAGGGATACTCTTTGAGAGGTTTATCTTTGATCCAGATGTTGTCCCAGAAATTGATGGATGACCCATACCCTAGCATCCATATGGTTCCTTTGGATACGAGGGATCTGGCATGGAGGACCGCTTTCCAAAAAGCCGACCCATTGGAGAGGATGTTGTTGTCTAGCAAAGAATTATGTTTCAAATATTTGTCCTGAATCATAGAGACCCACTCCACGTTGAAGTTGGTAAGCAACTTCCACATTTGTTTGGCTAACAAGGCAAGATTCATATCTGTTGACCTTCTCAAACCTAGACCTCCAACATCCCTGGGTTGGCAGACCTTTTCCCAACTGACCAGGTGAAATTTACTAGAGTTTTTTGGTCCTCTCCAAAGGAAGGTCCTCTGAATTTGCTCGATCTTGGCATGGATGGAGGCAGGAGCTTTGAATATCGACATGAAGTAGACTGGAATGCTTTGAAGAACCGCCATGGTGAGCGTAGACTTAGCTGCTTGGGACAAAAGGGAGCCTTTCCAAGCAACTAACTTACGCTTAAATCTATCAATAACCCCATCCCACATGGCATTCTTGGGGTTGTGGGTGAAAAAGGGGAGGCCTAAATAAGTCACGGGGAGTTTGCCAATGGAACATTGGAGGATGCAGGCAATACTTCTTTTTCTGATGCCTGGGGTGTGAAGAAAATAGTAGTTGCTTTTTGTGTAGTTTATTTCCTGACCAGCAGCAGCAGCGTAGGTGTCGAGGATCCTTTTGACGCATCTGGCCTGAGGGACAGAGGCCCATGTAGCAATGATGGTATCGTCCACAAATTGTTGGTGGGATAAGGGGGGGAGAGAGATGAAATCCATAGCCCAGAGATGCCACCATCGTCCACAACCCTTTTGATTGCCCTGCCCAGGAATTCAGCTAGAATTATGAAGAGGAAAGGGGACAGGGGGTCTCCCTGATGAATTCCTCTTGAACTTGGAAAGTAACCAACCGTTGACCCGTTGACCAAAACTGAGAACCAGGGGGTTGAGATGCAACCTTTGATGAGAGCAGTCCATTATTTGTGAAATCCAAATTTGTCCAGAACCTGAAGTAGGAAGTCTCTGTCGACTCTGTCAAAGGTTTTGCTAATATCCAGTTTGATAAACATGGCAGCTCGCTTGTTGCACAGGGAGGAGTGAAGGGATTCATGGAGGGAGATGATACTATCAGTTATGGATCGCCCTTCAACGGAGCTACCTTGGTAGGGGTCAATGATGGAGGGGAGGATTTTCTTGAGCCTTTGAGCTAGGGATTTGGTTAGAATTTTGTAGAGAATGTTGCACAGACTAATGGGTCGAAATTCATTCAAGGAATTGCTCTGGGGGCTCTTGGGAATAAGGGAAATGAAAGTGGAATTGATTCCATGAGGTATGGTCTTTGTGAGCTACATTTCTCGAACTACATTGAGAACCTCTTCTCCAACCACCTCCCAGTAGGTTTGGAAAAAATGGGGGGGAACCCATTAGGCCCAGGGGCCTTGTCACCCTTCATGGAGAAAAGGGCAGCTCTGATTTATTTGGCCTCCAAGGGTTGAGTCAGGAGCTGATTCATCTCCGGAGTAATGAGAGGAGGGATGTTGTCAAGGAGGGAAGCCTGGGCAGGTTGGTCAAGGGGGATCTCTGAATTCAACAGGCTATCAAAGAAGGAAGAAGCTTCTTGGTGGATCTTGACAATGTCTTGGGTAGATGACCCGTCGGTGAGGTGGAGCTCCCTAATATTGTTAGAGCTTCTGTTACAGAGAGTGAATGCATGGAAAAAACTGGTGTTGGCATCCCCTTCCTTGAGCCACAGTGCCCTGGACTTCTGTCTCCAGAAGGATTCTTCTCTAGCCAGAATGCTGTGGTGCTCTGCAAGTAAAAGTTTTTCCTCTTCCCTCATTGAAGGAGTCTAGGGGCTGAGCTAGCCTTGGTGATCAAGCAGTTTGAGGCAGTCGGAGATGTCCCTTTTGGCTTTGAAAATATCCCCAAAGACTTCCTTGTTCCATATTTTGAGTCCCTCTTTGATGATCTTCAACTTTTGGGACACACGGGAGATGGCTGATCCTTGGACAGGAGTGGTCCACCACTCCATGATCCTCTGTTTGAGCTCCGGGTGGAGGATCCACATGCTTTCAAACTGGAAGGGGGTCTTGAAGGAAGGGGCTATGTTGGATTCCAGAAGGAGGGGGGAGTGGTATGAGCCTATGCAAGGAAGTGGAAGGAGGGACGTGTCACCAAACAGGGGAATAGACTGCTGGGATAGGAAAAACCGGTCCAACTTAACTTGAATATGGTCAGCCCCGACCCTTCTATTGATCCATGTGAATTGGTGTTCCCAGAGCTGAATATCCATGAGTTCATTGTCACAGACAAAGTGTTGAAAATTGCTCATGCTTTTATATGGCAGATTGGTTCCCCCTCTTTTCTCAGACGCATAAAGGGGGGAGTTGAAATCCCCCGCCACCATCCATGGAAGGTTGGACACTGCGTTCTTCATGAGAGTCAGAGAAGCCCACATGTTATTCCTTTCCATGTGGTTGTTGGGAGCGTATATGTTGGAAAGCACCCATGCAAATCTCTTTTCTTTACAGTAAAACACCGTATTTAGGGATCTGTTTGAATAAGATATGATTCTTCCCTCTACCACTTCAGGGTTCCACATGCATAGGAGGCCTCCTGCTAACCCTTTTGCTGGAGATGCTGCCCATTGCCCCTTTTTCCAAATCTTGGGGGCAATGCTTGTAGTTCTGTTAATATCAATCTTGGTTTCTTGAAGGAGAAGAATGGATGGATTATTTTCTTTCCTTATGGATTGAGCTAACCTCTATTTGCTCCTGCTGTTAAGACCCCTTATGTTCCATGAAAGTATCTTCATCTCGATGATTTGGGGGGTTTTTTTCCTCCTTTGCTAAGGGTAGAAGGAGGTTTGGAACTTCTGCTATCATCTTTCTGGTGACTGAAAAGGGTTTCTGACAAGGTTAGCTGGCTTCCATCTACCACCTGATCTTCGATCGTCTCTTTCTTGTTTAACTCACTGTTAGGAGGTCTCCCTCTTTTCCTTTCCAAACCAAATTTGACTGGGGCTTTCTTTCTTCTAGTGATGATGGTGGGGATTCGATCCAGAGAATCTGAGTTTGACTCAGAGGGAGAGAGGGGATCCTCAACATGGGCATCTAGAGAAGGGGAGGGGTTTGGAAAAAGCAAGGGTTCCATGGGGGGATCTGAAGGGGTGACAGAGGAAGGCCTGGAAGGTCCAGGTGATGAGAGGGAGGGGGAGGACATTCCTTGGGGAAGGGGATTGGATGCAGGGATAGATTCAGGAAAGAGAATCTCATCCTCCGAATATTGAAGAGGACCAAACATGTTCGGGAAAGCAAACATGGAACATACCTGGTCAAGATTCGAAGAAGGATTGAAGGTGGGAGACCTCTGAGGATCCCTTTGAATAACTTTCTCACCAATGCTCACCGGTCTGGAAAGCCGATCATCACATTGGGAAAGAGCCTCCTTTCCAGGGACAAGCCGCTCGGGTTTAAGGGAGGGGCACTGGGAATGAATATGCCTCTGTGCGTTGCACTCGATACAAAAGGGGGGCTTATTTTCATATTCAATGGCTTGGAACTAGTGTAAATCACCATAAATGAGATTGATGCGGGTGGGGAGCTTGGAGGCTAAGTTGGTGTTAATGTAGATGCAGGCACAGGCCATGTGAGATCGAGCTTTTGTTGTAGGGTATAGGGCCATCGTTTCTCCAATGTAGTCTCCAATCCAGTGAAGGATGTCTTCGTGGTAGAAATGAATTTGGAGCTCCAGGAGACAAACCCATATAGGCGCGATATTGATGTCCTGTGTGCTGGGGCAAAAATATTCCCCCCATTTCCTTAAAAATAAGATTTTTTTGCCAAAGAACCATGGGCCTCCTATCATGATGCGGGCGTGGTCTTCTTGGTTATTCAAGTAGATTAGGAAGAACCCCTTGGTGAGAGCCACCAGCTGGAGATCTCCCCGCAAGTGCCATTTAAAGCTAGCCCATTTCTGAATGGACTCCATATTGGGTATCCATCCAACAAACTTGCCTACGAGGGAAAGGGATTCAAATGAAAGCTTTTCCTTCATTAGAGACTCTAGGAGGATCAATTTGTCACCATCCAAAATGACGTCAGGGCGACCAGGGACGGAGACGAGAGAGGGTTGGGGGAACCCAACCACATTCTGTAGATACGATATAGCTGAGGTCCCCCCAGGGTCGGGCCCCAATGGAAGACCATCCGGGGGGATCTCCCCAAGCTCCAAAGCATCCACAAGGGATGGAGCTCCTGATGGAGATCTGCTAGCAGCATGGCTAACAGGACCGAGGGCAGAGGGCAAAGAGCACGCAGAGGGGACGGGAGACATTTTTTCCATATTTCTCATCATTGCACATTATAACACTTGTGCATTTATTGAATTTCTCTAATAAACTATTTAACTCCTAATATAATTCTAATATAAATATGTACCCATGATGGTACATTAGTAAAGAACCAAATAATGTAATATATTCCAACACCCCTTGTATTACATTTTTTGGTTTTTGAAGACTTTAGTCTTCAATATGGATTTTGATTCTGGTTCTAAATTTTGTATTATATTTATTTTTTGTTTGAGTCCTATTCAAACAAATGGTTAGTGTCTTCATGATAGTGTCTTCATTTTTTGTGATTTCATGTTCATCTGTAGATTCTTTTAGTTCTTCTTTTTATTGAATCCTTTGTGCTAAGTATCTTTTTATCCTACATACATGACAATATCAATTATTTCAAGGTTTTCGTCCTTATGAGGATGATGCAATATTTCCCTGTGGGTTGTCCTTTGAGACTAATGCATTGTTAGTAATTTCATATTTAACTATATTTTCCACCTCATATTCTTGTAGAATATTGACTAACTCATCAAATGAAGTATCTTTACTTAGGACTTGTAAGGATGTAACTAGATGCTTGTAGCTATCAGGAAGTCCTCTCATGGTTACTTGAACAAGAAATATATCTTTTACTTCTCCTAAAGTTAAAAATTTATTTTAATAACTGCTACCTTAGGAATAGTTCTACACTTTCACCATTGTTCATTTTCAAGGAATGTAATTGAGTTTGAAGATTTAGGATGGTAGCTTTTTTTCCCTTCAAATAGCTTTTCTACTATTTTCCAATATTCTGAGGATGTTCTTGCTGAGATAATATAAGGTTGTATTTCATATGTGATGGAAAAAGTTATTATAATTAATGTTTTTGCATCACTTTATTCAAACTTCTAAATCTCTGTATCACCCGTATTAGATTTAGTGATTATTCCTTTGACAATTTCCCATAGTTTCTCAAATATCAATATTGCTCTTACTTTGTTTTTCCATGAAAAGTAGTTAGGACCTTTTAGTAGTTGAGACTCTATAAGTATGTATTTTTTGTAGTCATGATGATCCTAGTGTGTTCCTTTATAACTCACTAGTGATAATAGAATAAAATTTAGAATAATAGTTAACTTCTATCACTAATAATAAACTATTTTGATCTCCTTGTAGAAAGCTTATAAATGCAATTTCAGAGAATAGCTTTAATTTATTTAGTTGGATTGTTTTATGTCTCTTTTATTTAAGTATGAGACTAATAGGTTTTTTTTCCAACTAGTATTTGATGCAAGCAATAAACTTCAATTTTGAATCAATGCTATGATAGGTTTCTAAACTTCTAATATATAAGTTTGATGTGGGATTCCTTATATCTCCCAAGTTAGAAGTTTTTAGAAATATTATATATTTGTAAATTAGTTTCACTAGCCTTATATATCATTAAAATTTGTAAATAGTTGAATTACTAATAATAAAGATATTAATGCTTCTAATTTCTTCTTTCTTCTCAACATAAGTAATGTGTTTTCTAAGGTATATTTTATTACTTTATAACTCCTACTAAATATCCCTAGATTATGAAATTTAATATCAAACTTAATATGTATAACCTTATTACTCATCAAAGATTTTGCAAAAGATAATAAAACTTTAATGTTACCTTTATAATATGCATCGTACACTGTGATATGCGCTCAACTGAACCTAGTGATCATCTTGTGCTCTTCTCCAATAATAGTATGTTGATCAACGCTCTTTCTTATGACAACCTCTATTCTTTATGGCCTAACATGTGTTTATCTTTATGATGGTATTTAATCTTTGATACTACTACTATCAACATTATTCATTTACGATCTTTGTTGTGAACCGTGCACTTCTCTATCACTGCCTTAGCTCTTTAATGCTGCTTGAATATGTTATATCTTATCACTTTCCTTCTCACTCAATTATGTACTTTTGTAGATGCCTTTAATATTGGTTTTCTACTATGACAAATATCATGATTTCTCCAAGGTAACGAATGTTCCTTCCACTGGGTGTTACTAGCTTAGTAGGGCTCAAGACAAATGGTGCCAACTTGAATGTAAATATGAAGTGTTACAAACTATTGATAAGTTAAGACAAGTGGTATTGATTTTATGAGCAACAATATTCTCCCTTGAAGCGTAATTGTACTACACTGGTATCCTTTAAGTGTTACTTTGAATGAACATCCTTCTTCATGGTCGTGGGCATTATATGATGACGCCTTCCTTGTACCAAGTGGCACTCTATTCCCTGCAAAGTCTTGGCAAGTGTCCAATATCGTTTTTCATACGATTTGCCTTTAACGTTATAAAAAAAGGTTGAAAACTTTAGCGCTTGCCTTTGGTCAACTGTTCCAGGTTATTTCACTCTTTTGTGAGAGCAAACTCTTAGATGCCTTTCTCCTCCAACTTGGATGATTCTCTTCGATGTGGATGGCATGATGCCTTTATCCTTATGTCGATGTAGGTTTTTGACATGGCAACTAAATCTCACTAAGATGCTACCATTGTGTTGTTTGTTGCTCCTAGCTATGGTTCTTTTAATGCCTTGATATTGCAAAGGATATTTAGTGTACCTTCTTATGTCTTCTCCAAATACTATTTTGATGCTAGATATCTTCAGTCAAATATCTTTCTCCTTCTATTGCTATCACCTCCTTATTGTCTGCAACTTGTACATAATATTGCTTTGTTTGGGTGATGAATGCAGGTGGATGCTATTAGACCACAACTATATTCCTTTCCTTGAGGAAGCTTCACTTTTAGATCCCTTTTTGAATGGTTCTATATTGATGTTATGCAAACTTATAGTGGGATTATGTAGATGTTTACCCCCTTGTGCTATTAAACCAAGCCTATTTCTTTCTCAAAATTATGACTTCCACTTATTTTTCAAACTGAGATGAGCGGGATAATACAGGGTTCAATATTATCTCTAGACCCTTGATAATATTTTCCTTTTGCTTGGCTATGTTTATACTAATGAATCCAAGCTTCCAATGTTGTATTTTGCACTATAGAGAATGCAAATATGTAGTCTTCTTTTTCTTAGAATAAGTAATAGAATGTTGATATATTTCTTTCTTTCAAAATATATCTAACTTCTATTTTTTTCTATGTGCAGATTTGAACCTTGTAGACTATAACTTTTGCACCAGGGTTATGCATAAGGGGTAGTACCAAAAAAGTAATTATAAAATCGGGGTGAATCTAGGTGAATGGTGTATAAACGTTGGGGCAAATTTTTAAAAATTTTGTAGAAAATTTATCAAAATAAGGTGATTTTTTTTTGCACAAAAATTATCAATAAAATTTTATGGCTACTGGAAGAAGGTGAGTGGTAGAAGGCGAGTGATAGAAGGTGAGTGGTAGAAGGTGAGTGGTAGAAGGTGAGTGGCAGATGACAAGTGGTAGAAGGCGAGTGGCATAAAGTGAGTGGTAGAAGGTGAGTGGTAGATGGCGAGTGGCAGATGGCAAGTGGTATAAGGCGAGTGGCAGATGGTGAGTGGTAGATGGTAAGTGGTAGATGGTGATTGGTAGATGGTGATTGGCAGATAGTGAGTGGTAGAGGCAAGTGGTAGATGAAAAGCAGTATATGGTGAGTGGTATATGGTGAGTGGCTGATGGCAACTGGAAGATGGTAACTGGCAGATGGTGACTGGTAGATGGTGACTGGTAGATGGTGACTAGAAGATAGTAGGTGGTTTATGGTGACTGGTAGATGGCGAGTGGCAGATGGCGAGTGGTAGATGGTGACTAGTCAAATATCAATAATAAGATGGTACCATGTGTCATCTCATCTACCATGTGTCATGCATCTATCAACTTCCACCATGCAAACTTCTATAAATACATATGCAGGGTCATTTTTCGTATTTCCTACAGTGTTTTCCAGAGCTTTTTCCAGCATTTTTAGAGCATTTTCCACAGCGGTTTTAGAGCCTTTTCAGACGCTTTTCAGAGCATTTTGGCAGTATTTTCAGAAGGTTTTGGCAGCATTTTTAGAGGGTTTTCATAGTATTTTCAGATGATTTTCTGAGTGTTTTCCAAGGTGTTTCAGAGCATTTTCCTACGTGTTTCAGAGCATTTTCCTACGTGTTTTCAGAAATGGCTAGCTCTTCCTCTCCTCTGCCTTCAAAAGTTAATTTCAAGAGCTTCTACTACCCCAACATCAAGAACATTTTCAGCACTCCTGGAAGAGATTCGCAATGGATTTACACCTCCGAACTTGTTGGTGTATTGAAGATGCCATAGTTGAACATTAACGTTCAGTTGATGCAATAGATCATTAATTGTTACAACCATGACGTGTCCACTGTTACGATCAAAGTGGATAACAAGGACATTGTTTTTTTTGTTAAACCCTCCGATGTGCAGCGACTAACAGGGCTACCATTTTTGGATGGTGTACTGGTGAACAACCAGTACGCCTTGACCGATGATGATAAATCCACCCTAGCAACCATTTACTCTGTTCACTCAGACAATTTGAAAGGTATATTTTTAAAATTTATTTTTTATTTAACATTAAATATTGATGTATTGTAGTTTCCATTCTCTAATAACGTTCTCCTTGTACTTTTTGTTTTCTAATAATGTTCTCTCTTTTTTTTAGTTAATTCTTCTAAGTCCAAAAGGGGCTTAAACATTTCCAACGTTGGAGACAAATTTCTTTATGCTTGCATTGAATTTTTTTAGGCAAGGCTTATTCTATAGGGGTGACCTACAGAAATGCCTTTTTGGGCACTATCTTTATTGATTCGATGTATTGGTGGTGGAATATTTGACTGGTCCATGCACATTTCCAACCGCCTGAAATTGGACCTTCTGAGTGCCCAGAAAATTCAAACTTCGTATACAGTGACAACCAACAATTTTATTCTTTGTCTTTTTTAGGAAGCTTATTTCAATCTTCAACAAAGCAATCCTCCCACTGCATTGCACCCCAGTTTGTTGGCTATTGGCATGACTGAGAATGAAATACAGGTAAACATAGTTTTTTGGAATATCTTTGTTTTCTTTTTTTTCAATCTATCTTGTTATTTTTTAATTTTATTTTGAAAACAGAGAAGAGCATCTCAGTCTTCAAGTAAAAGGGATGCCGCATTTAGGATTCAAGAAGTGTCTACTGATTCTGACTCATAGTCATAGTCATCACCAGTAACTCCCTCCAAACGTGTGAGGTCTCATGGTGATCAGATTCAACATACACCTGCGGCTCCTTTTACTTCTCGAATTGCTACAGTCGACGTGGAAGAAGTTACCTCCAACCCACAAGGTAACCTTATTATTCAAAAGTACTATTTTAAATGATGTATTTTAATGACTTAAAATTATGTTTTTTGATTTATTTTAAATATTTTTCAGAGAAAGGGCAAATGGTTGAATCATCAACGACTGTAGAGTCTGAGTCTGGTATGTTTGGTTAAAATAAATCTCTTTTTATGATATTGTTATTTACACAAGATTAAATTTATACTTTCATGTGAAATTTTGCAGATAGACCTATTACATTCAAAAGACTAAAAAAATATGCCTCCACCATCTGCCCAACCGCAAACGCAGCAACAACCATCAACACAACAAGTTCCTATCCATCCACAACAGGTACCACCAGTGAGGAACCAATCACGCATGCATGGTAAAATGTTCCTCACACCGCCGTCTCGTGATACAAGAAGTGCTACCCAGACACACAATGTGTCTGAATCTAATGTTTCTGTTTTACCAATTTTAACCCTAGAGAATTTCTCAAATGTTGAGAGTGCATCTCATATGCCCTCGAGAACTCTAGATTGTGATTTTCTTTATCAGGATATGAATCCTCAAAATTTCCCTTTAAAGGCAAGTGATATGCTTCAGGATGGGGCAATGATGAAGAAGAAAATGTTGATGCAGATGCCGCTAGAGTTTCCTCCTCCCCCTAGCAAGTCATCGCCCATCATCTAACAGATGATGATAAAGTAATTTTTTTTGAAAATGTGTTATTAGCTAATAGATGTAAAGTTGTAGTTCATAATAATCTTCTTTTAGATATTGATAAATTGAAAGAATGGGAATATCGGGCCAAGGTTTTGATTAAAGCAATAAATGGTCGATATAAGAATTTTTCAAAGAGAAAAGAGTTGTTTTTAAAGGTTGAGAATGAGCCCCAAAAGCTCGATGCTTTGCTACATAAAGTTGAATCTGGCACTATGGAGGCAGAGTCTGCATACACAGATGAAGTTCTGGCCATTGTTCTGAATCATTTGGAAAACCTCAATGCAGAGGCCCAAGCATATTTCAATGAATGGGCACTAGATCAGAACAAAGTAGCAGTTGAGAAACTGCACGACTTACAACTGATGTAAGTTTTACATCTAACTAAAAAATTATTTTTTCTTAAATATGTTTTGTTTATAAATATTAACCTTTTTTCACTTGTATTTTGCAGTCTAATTTCTAGCACTTAAAGCAACAGGTCGGTGCCATGAAAACGTTGATCAAGACTACCAAAATTAGTATTAATAATGCTATTGAAGTGAAGAAGAGGTTACAACACACTGTTAGAGAAAATAATTGGTTGAAGAAGTTTATCAGAGATAAGGGCCTGGATGTCGAGGTTGTATTGAAAGAAAATGAGAAAGAGCTGAATGCACCATTTAAAGAAGATCCAACGAAGGAAGAAAGTTCATTGTTATCGGGGATCAACACTACAATTGAAATTTTGGTTAGGGTTGGTGCATTAGAAGCAAAGGATATTGAGATAGATGAAGGTGGACCTTCAGGAAACATGGAAAAAGAATAGAAGTTTGTTGTTTTAAATTTGAAGTGAAACAAAAACTCTTTGATATTTTTTATAAATTGTGAAAGAATGGTATCTTTCCTGAAATCAATGAAACAGACAATTTTAAAAAAATTGTATTATCTTTTTGAAATTTTGTTTTAAATATTGTTATGTTTTGATTATTTGTGTTGATGTAGAAGTTTGTTGTTTTTAATTTGAAGTGAAAAAAAAAATGTTTGATATTTATTTGTAAATTGTGAAAGAATGGTATCTTTTTTGAAAATTGAAATCAATGAAAGAGAAATGACTGGAAATGTTTATTGTCATCGTATGCTAGTTTTGATTATTTGTGTTGATGCATTAAGTAATTTTGAATTATGTGGATGCAGTATGCCAGTTTTGATTATTTGTGTTGATGCATTAAGTAATTTTGAATTATGTGGATGCAGTAAGTTGTTCTTTTATGTTATATGAAATAATTTGAAATGACTGGAAATGCAGCATAGATATTTACTTTGACACATTGCCATAAATGATATATACAATACAAATCAACCAAAAAAATTGAAACTTTAGACTAATAATTCAATAACAAGGCTTATGTAAAATGATAGATAATGCAGTGTTCTAATGATAGATAACACATTTATGATATAAAAGATAATGCAGTGTTCTAATCAACACTATACAGGGGGCTACTCAAATAATCCAATTTCATTCAAATATACATAATCAATCAGTTTGCTATACAAATACATTTTTAATATTATTTTTTATTTTTTATAAAAAAAAATATTATAATCAAATTGCATTTCTAATATCATATTATATGATTAATGACATCAAAATTATATTTATCAAATTACAATATAATCTCAATATTCCTTTCATTATAATGTTGAACTCAAATCAAATCAAATGAAAGCATCCTTTCATTCTAATATGTGAAATCAAATCAAATGATAATATGTGAAATCAAATCAAATGAAAGCATCCTTGCATCATAATTTTGGAAGTTGGAACAAACTCTTTTCAGATTGTACAAATTCATCTGCACTCATACCCAAAATTTTTGTCATCACAATCTGATCAGTGTTACCATCATCCTCATCATCCTCAGTATTCATTACACCTCTTCTCTCTGCCATAGATTTCCAGTGTGACAATGCTCTTTCATAAGGAAACTTCTCCACCTCATAGGTCGACACATATACTCTCAAACAATTTTCCAAATTTTTGTCCAACCTATTTCGAACTTTAGATTTTACATATGATAATGCACTGAATACCCTTTCATCTTCCATAGATCCTAAAATCATCGTTTGACATAATTCATATAAATGAAAATATTCACTCATAGTATGTTGTAAGATACTACTGGGATGTAATCTTCTCCACAAACGTGAAATAGAACCTATTTCATGATGGTTAGAGAGTTGTGAAACTTGAGCAGACATTGTTGTTCCAAAATAGTTTGATTGTTTTGTCAAAAGATCTCTATTGAGAATGCCATTGATTTCAATACCATTGACTACCACACTTTTACTGAAATGGCTAGAAAGAATGCCCATGTATTTGAGAAACAAACCATTTATAATATGGTATTCACTACAAGGATCCCAAAACATCGGATTAACCACACCCATAGCCTCAAGCAATTCATCTCTTTGAAAATGGTCTCTTATTTCTTTTGTCAATGATTCTGCTATTTGTTTTAGTTTAATTTTTGTATCGTGTACAACTACATGAAATCTATTGTAGGTTATGGGTATTTTCTCAACTTCATTTGTAGCTATATCCATTCGCAGACCAAAATAATATAAAGGTATTTCCTTTTCATGGACATTAATACATAGATGATCATTTATATTGAACTTCAGAAAGCTCTGAGGATCATTCACGTTTGTTAATGTTCTCCAACTCTCAAACATGGGATCCATAAAACTTTGACCAGATGCGTACATCATATCAATATGCATGCAAATTTTTTTTCTCACCCTGATGAAATCCATAATATAAATCGATCTTTCTTGTGCAATTTTGATCAAAGTATTCATTTCTTCCAACATTGGAAGAATACCACACAATGTGAGAAGTGTTTCAAAGTCACTCATTCAAAATAGTAAATCTTTAGCCTTATCAACTGCCCTACGATTTGCATACATAAACCCTATCAAGGATTGATATTCTTTGAAAACTCTAAATATCGGTTGATACATCGAAATCCACCTAGTATCCACATATTTTAACAGTTTTTTACCTTCAGTAACTCCTAGTGCAAACTGTTGAAACTCTAAAAATATTTTTGGACTGCATGAAAAAATAATCATGAATTTCATGGACAAGCTCTTCCACTCTCGCAACATTTGTAAATGTATCCACAATTTTGTATGCAAGATTCATTCTGTGAGCCATGCAATGAATAGGGATCAAATATGGGGTAACAGATGTTTGTAGTCTAACACAAAGACCATTCATGTGTCCTTGCATTGTAGCAGCACCATCAGCTCTGACACATATTAACTTAGTGGCTATTTCCATTTCATTCATTCCTGCTATTTCCTTTAAACTAGAAACAACAACATTGTAAATATTTTCTGCATTGCAATTTTCCACCATCTTGCGTAATGCAAGTAAATGAGGTTGCCTTAAATGATTTTCCAATGTGTAAACATGCATGCAAATCCAAGATGTGTTGTCAACAATAGTCACCTCATCAATTGAAAGTGAAATGAATTTGGCCTTTTTTACTTTCTCTTTGAGGTCATCCTGCTCAACCAATGAGAGACATTTTACCATTTCCCAACCACTTCGATCTGACCAATGGGCACTGGGTAAGTTCTGCACATCAACTAGTCAAAATAGAGATTTATAATCAATGAAATCAGACATAGGTCTACCCTTTTTAAGAATAGAGAATACAACAACAAACTGCAAAATTTTTGAAGCTAAAGTTAACTTATTCATTTTTCGAAATTGGGCTTGAATCGTTGCACCTTTCTCAACCAAAGTTTGCTTTTGTTTCATTTCTTTATCATATTCTTGTGCATATCTTATATGTGTGCACTCTGATGCATCCTTCCACCTATAATTTTTTGGTATTGGTCGATCACCTTCTTTTGTTTTGATATAAACCTTTCCACAATGTTTTTCTACTGTATCTTTCTTAAGTTGCAATCTATGATCCTTTTCGTGTTTCCAACTGCAAATTACGCATCTCAATTCTATTATTTCCTCACTACTATTCTCTGGAAGCACTGGCTCAATAAATGGAAATTATGCTATCCAATCAGGCTGAAATGATCTATTAATTGTCCACCTAGATAACCTTGCACGTTTATGTTTTTTAGATGAAGATTCTTCGGAAGTAGGGACTGCATAAGAACTATTATTTTCTTTTCCACTTGGCATGTTAGATTCAAGAATCTCTTCATGTTGTTGTTCCATTTGATTAAGAATATTTTCATCTATGGAATTTTCATTAACGAGGATATGTGGAAGTGGAGGTATAACAGGGTCAACGGTGTTTTCTGTAGAGATAATACTAGTGTCAATAGTAGGGTCATTATCACTATGGCATTTAAAAGCATACCTTCTATAGATAAAAAATGGACAAAGCCATCAACCAAAAAGCACACTTCTTTATGAATGAAGACATTATATATAAAATTAACAATGTTAAAAAATTAACTGGTAAGTAAAGGCGTTCATACCTTCAGTTTGTGCAGATGTTGATGGCTGACCGGATTTCAAAATATTATGAAAGTATTTGAGGATACTCCTCTTATCTGAAGACTGGCCTCCCTTCTTTCCACTACCAGCAGTTGACATTTTACCTGTATGAATAGAAGATTAACATGAACAATGAACATCATTTTTAAAAATGAAAATAATTTATAAAAGAGAACTACTGCTAGAGACAACAGAATATCTATCCCAAGAAGAATAAACCTCCTTATTGAGTGTCCATGAACAAAATGTTAAAAAAGGAAAATTAATGGTAAAAGAAACTTATCGATAAATGGTGATCGTTGTATACTATCAGTCACCTTCTACCAGTCACCTTATACCACTTGCCTTATGCCACTCACCTTATGCCACTCACCTTCTACCACTCACCTTATGCCACTCACCTTATGCCACTCGCCTTATGCCACTCACCTTATACCACTCACCTTATGCCAATCACCTTATGCTAGTCACCTTATATCAATCACCTTCTACCAATCACCTTATGCCACTCACCTTCTGTTAGTCACCTTATACCACTCACCTTATGCTAGTTACCTTATACCACTCGCCTTCTGCTACTCACCTTCTACTACTCACCTTCTACTAGTCACCTTATGCCAATCGCCTTATGCCAGTTACCTTTCACTAGTCGCCTTATGCCACTCACCTTCTACAGTCACCTTCTGCCAGTCGCCTTCTACCAGTCGCCTTCTACCAGTCGCCTTCTACCAGTCGCCTTCCGCTAGTCGCCTTGTGTCAGTCATGGACTCATGTTTTGTCAGTCGTCTACCTTCTATCGCTCGCTATCCAAAAAAATTAATGTTGTAATTGTATGAGAGTCCCTGTCAGGGTTAGCTATATATAATTGGGTACAAGGGGTGAATTGGGTGGGATATTTTTTATTTTTTATAAATTTAAGGCGAAAATTAGGTGGGAAACCTTATGATAGCGTGGCGAATTTACCCTTAAAAAAATTGGATCCCAAAATTTTTGGGCGAATGGGCCGACCTATATGGTCCCAAAATTCGTAAAATTAACATTGTGAAAATCCGAATATTCGTGCTAAATTGCGAAATTCGCCACTATGCAAAACCCTGTTTTACACTCACCTTGAAGACTTAAATGACTACTATTTTATGCAACCCTTGAAACTTTGAAACTGGTGCTTAATAAACTTTAATAAGAAACCAAATATAAAAGCTCAACTAATGAACTTTTGCACCTTTTGCTGCATACCATTTTACTTTTATAAATGTTGATGATGATGATGGTGATTTACGTCACCTCAATTGCTACCTTTTGTAGATGTTATTGTAACTTTTCTAGGCTCTCCAAAATAGCTCTCTTACACACCTTTTTTTAGCTTCAACACTTCACTAATATGCTTACTAATACTATAACTTGGTGGTTTCAATACTTCTTCATGATGTACCTCTAAAATATGATCTTTAGTAGCTACTAATGATACCCAAACTGCTGAAATTTTTTTGTTCTTAAATATAAATTTTTTTATATTGTAAAGTAGTCACCTAACTCACTAAAATCACTGTCCTTGAGTCTCTCTCAAGAACCCTTCAATGATGATCCTCAGATCTCTCAGATTTGGTGGTTTCTCTGTCTTCTTTCTCTTATCAAGTTCTATCTTAACTCTTGGCCTATATAATGGCCTTCTTAATATTTTGCTTATCTTGAGGTCTTCTCTAAAGTATTTAAATATTTGACAAACTTCTTTTCAAATCCTCCTACCTTGGGCTTGTTATCTGATGGTAATAATTATCTCAACTCTTTTACTAATAGAGATTATCCTTGATAGTAAATTTCTCCAATGAGTTCTTCTATGAACTCTTCAAATGAGGCTCACCAAGCCTTCTCCTTGTTTCTCCTTGATACCTCTCCAATATATTCAATCTTACAACTCCTAAAACTTTAATGAGACTTTCCTTGATCTTTTCAATATTTAGCTAAGAAAGTTTTACAATGAGATATCCTCCTTGGATCTCCTAAATCTCCTACTACTAGAATATTTCAATAGACTTTTGTTAGTCCTTCTTTATTCTCATTCTTCCACTATGAAAGTTCTTCAATAGGGTATTATATGGACCTCTTCTTCAATGTGAATTTTTCAATATTCAATGGAGATCACCAATCTCCAATCTTCACTAGGACTCGTCTCCTTGAGTATCTTCTTCAATAGGGTCTTTTTTCTAGGACCTCCTCCTTGATTTACAATCTTCAATATGACTTCCTTGGCAGCTGACTACTAGATCTCTTCTCAATGTCCCATTTGGATTCTTCAATCTACAAATATTTCAATGGGACCTTTCTACTTAGGCCTCCAAATATTCAATCTCAAACTTGTTGCTTTAGGTACCAAAATGATTCAAAGAAGATATTCTTCCTAGCTATTGTAGGAAGCTTCCCAACTCTATTTGAATCTTCTTTATTTTCTGCAATAAAGTGTTAGGCAATGATAATAGAGATTTCTAGGAATCTATAGAAAACAAACTTCACTAGTTGGATTGCCAATCTAGTGGATATAATGCTAAGTTCTAGTCTTCACAAGTTTTTTTGCAACTCTGTAGAAAAAATCTAGCCAATAACAATTTTTAAAATATAAAAATGAGGTTTAAAATCTCCTCTCAATCACTCTTGTGGCTCTTTGTACTTCCTACTATTCTACCTAGATATTCTTCTATTAAATAATCTATTGTGGCAATGTTTGTATACAGTGAGACACAATGGAATATCAAGTTTTCAAAGATACAATAATAGCAATGGTGATCACTTATGGTTTTCCTTTGATCTATCGTAGCTCTGATACCAATGTTAGATTTTGAAGATTTAAAATTAAAGGAAATGCAACTACAAATATGGAAATAAGCATGCAATGTTATAGCAATGATAATGGCTAACTAATATGCATGAAAATATGATAGAAAACTTGATACAATGCTCTAGAAATGCTCATATAAGAAAGCTCATAAAAATTACAATGCTATGGAATGGAGGTAACTACCTCTCCATTCTTATGAAAAATATCTACATGATGTCTACTACTACTCTAACCTACACACTCCAAAAAGCTCTCTCTAATCTCTCATAGCGAGGAATTTATATAGGAAGATAGATTCCTTACCCCTTACTCAACCTAAGACTCATGTACATGTGGACTACATGCACATTTACATCATTGCACATTATAACACTTGTGCATTTATTGAATTTCTCTAATAAACTATTTAACTCCTAATATAATTCTAATCTAAATATATACCCATGATGGTACATTAGTAAAGAACTAAATAATGTAATATATTCCAAAACTAAAGATAAAAATGTATGCATAGTACTATTTCTAATCTAAAGAAAAAGAATATTCTAAAAAAAATAAGTTAAGATCCAACTATTTAAACAATAAATGTTAAAAAAGAGTAATAAGGATCTTCAAGATGAGTTTTAAAATAATGCTTGAGGGTGTACTGAAATGAAGAGGAAAATTGAATTGTGGATAGGATTGGAGTTACCAAAACATTTATAATTAAATACTTGATGCATAAACACAAACATTCTTCAAATATGCCCTAAAAGACAGATAAATTATACATGGCAAGAGAAACATATTTAGGTTTTTCTTCAGCCACGATAATTTATTTCATATGTACATATTAAGGGAGTTATTTTATGGATTCTTTCTAGGTAAGTTGAAAACTTATAAACTATGATAACTACAATTTAAGCAATTCCTATTTATCCAAAGTGCTTAATAATTTTCTTTACTTCTATAGCTAAACAACACCATCTAATTCAAGGTTGGATGTCTCAAAAACATCATTGATTGAGCAAAATACAAAATCTAGGCAACTTTACTTTATAGAGTAACTTCTATATTAAAGGTAAAATCCATAAGACAATAGAAAGGATATTAAATTTTTCAAGGTGACTAAAAGTTAAAACAAAGCGAAGAGTAATTTAACTCAAAACCTATAACAAGGGACGATTATGATGATAATATCATGAGAGATATTAATAAAAATTAGATATTTTAGTATATAGTGGTGTAGCCAATGAAGTTTGAGTTAGAATTAGGTTATTTTATTCATATTTTAAAGAAAACAATCTAGATAAAAATAGAACCTTAATATATTCATTCTGTTCAATTAGCAAGATATCATCTGACTCGAACAAACATAATATTAACTAGTTTAAATAATTCCAAAGGTGAAGATAGCCCAAACTTAATTAGCGAAAGTGTCTGCCCAAAAAGCAACTTCAAACAACAAAAATATCATCAAACCCATGTGAATTTAAATAGTGGATAAAAAACAATCAATTCAAATGAATTCAATGGTCGATCACATTAAGCAATTCAACTCAACAAGGATGCTAGTCAGTTTAGGAAAACATAAACAATGGCATTACAATAACATTGTCAAGTTAAGTAGTTCAACACAATAAGGGTCTTGATAACTATAAATAGTGGCATTATCAACTTAAATAATTCAATATAACTAGGATTCTAGTAGATATAAACAATAATATTATCAAGTTAATTCAATACAACAAAGGTATCAAAAACTGTAAGCAATTCAATACAACAAGGATGTTGATAAACACAAACAGTGGCATTAACAAGTTAAGTAATTCAATACAACAAAGGTGCTGATAAAAGTAAGCAATTCAATATAACAAGGATATCGGTAAATACAAATGGTGGCATTACAAGTTAAGCAATTCAATACAACCAAGATGGTAAATATAAGCAATTCAATACATCAAGGATATCGATAACTATAAACAGTGGTATTATAAAGATAAGCAATCCAATACAAACAAGATGGTAAATATAAGCAATTCAATATAGCAAGGATATCGGTAACTATAAATAGTAACATTAACAAGTTAATTCACAATGCTAAAGATATTAGTTCCTTACTATTTAAATTCATCAAAAGTAGAACTTTCATGACAACAAGGTGAGGAGGAATTAAAAGATCTGATAACTCAGCTTGGTTGATTCTCCTTCAACCTTCTCTTTCCTTCCTTCCCCCTACATTCCTTCTTCTTGATTTCCCTTTATAGACAACTCTTTTGAAGGTTTTCAAACAAGTAGTTTAACATGCGAAAGGTCAACTATTCTTCTAATTTTTTACCAAATGGGCCATTTACTAATGTTGTCATTTCATCCAATAATTTTTATTTCTAAATAAGAAGATAATTTTAGATTTATTTATTTTAGTTTATCTTTTATTAAATTAGAAATTTATTTATTTTAATTTATTTACTTAATATATATTAATATTTATTTATTTATATATATCCGATGTTAATCAAACAATGTATAAAATGTAATTTTCAATAGTCAAATATTTATACCTCAAACCATCCTTCCTAAACAGGCAACTTGATGAAAACAAAATGTTACCATCTACCCAACAAAAAGAGTTCCTATGCTTCATGGCACTTTCCTTGCCATTGGAATACTTTTAAATATATGCAACCATTCACTTCAAGAAGACATACACTCGCCATGCATCTATATGAATGCAACTATAGGGGCTTCCAAGTACCATCGAGCCATTGGTGAATATTTCATTGCAGGAGAAAGTTTTCATCCACCATCATTTCTCATTTTAACTTCTAAGGACCTACACGTGCAACAAAAAATTCATTAGCAATACCAAGTCCAAAATATTTAAATCATAAAATAATAATTTGTAAAACATTTATAATAGCAATCAAAAGATTCATTCCAGGGAAGGTCGTGACACTTGGCCTATATATAGTAAGGCATAAAAAAGTATATTAAATTTATATTTTCTAGTCATTTCATTCTTCTTAAATATCTTCTATTATCAAAGATGATATTTGAGTGGATAAAAACACACAATTTGATTCATAATATATTTGACCATAATATTAGGAATTTAATTAATCAAAGGTATATGCTTGAGTATAACGTAATCTATACCCATAATAACATTATTTTTACCATTAGAATACACTAGACATTAGACTGACTAGAATAATACCCCACATAGAGAAGGGAAAACAAAACCTAATTTGACAAAGAATCCATGCAGGAGGAAAGATATCATTTTGATAAATTCATAACATGTATTTTGTGACCTACTTGATGGCATCTAACTTATGTGGGATAATAATAATAATTATAGTAATCCATTCTTAAGAGTTTATAGGCTGTTCTATGATCACTAAAGTTTCTTCATAATATTTGGAATGTAAATCATGTAAGGTTTGTGGCACTTGAAATCTAGTCTCTCATCAATTTTTTGTAAGAAAGAACTCCTCCTATGATGACATACTTGAAATCCCTATGATGATGCCTAGTATTCTTTAGCAAATTTTCACAAGTAGGATATGTTTTATTGTCTAGGAACTTGAGAATATTCCTAGACCAAGATCCATCTTAAGGTATTTGACAATCTAAAATATTAACATATAGACAATTAATATGACCCTAATCCTCCACTAGAGAAATACAAGGCTTTTCATTGATATTGATAAAAAAATATTCTTTGGCTAATGTAAACATGGTGGATGAAAATATCTAAAGAATGTGCATCCTTATTCTTCTCTCTATGTAAGTGCAAAATGCTAAAATACTTAAACAAATTATGAAAATTTTACATTATTTGATAATATAAAATCAAGTGATACATTTTAACCTTATAAGTGTTATCAATTTGATTAACCATAATATAGGGAATCTACTAGGATATTAATATGTTTCACATTTATTTGTTGAGCCAGTAGGAGTCACAAAAGGTTGTGTAGGGAAATGGCCATAAATATGCATGATCAATTAGTTTTGTTTGATTCCTTACAGAATTTAGGGGATCCTAGTTTAGCATTTTTCCATCAACAACTATTTTTACATTTGAAATTTTTCCTCCTTTTAATCTAAATTTGAATTCAAAATTAAAATATTCTATTATGTGGTAGGAAAATACGGGAAGGAGTGCAAAGTTTTTGGTGGTGATTTTGCAATAACGTTATTGATTGTTAAGGTAGGGTTTACGTTTGTCCAAATAACATGGCCTAGTGGTAAGGCATTTGCTTAATAAACCCAAGGTTAGATGGTTGAGTTGTGACAATTTAATTTTCTTCCTTCTTGCATTGGAGAGGGTCTTAAAGGAACAACATAACAACACCATGGTCATGTTATTTTTCCTTGTTTTCAAATAATAAGTCTATTTATAAAGAGTCTTTAAATATTCCATATTTTGCAAAATTGTAACGTAAAGACAAGACACTCTATTGGCACTCCACAGGTTCCATGTTTGAATCCCATTATGAGAATTGGTGTATAAATTATTTTGCACTATACTCTGATGGTATTACAACATAGAGAAATAAAAATGTGATATGATTTATTTTTAGATATGTTAGTGTTGTATTAATAGGCCACTCTTTTAAGCCACAAAAGTTTCATGTCCAAAACCCAATAATTTCTACTTTTAGTGATGTATTATGTTTTGATACTTCTAAGGAGATCATGTTTCAAATGCATGCAATGATATAATGATAAAGTGTTTGGATGTTTTGTCAAGGTCTCAATTTTAAAACTTAATGTCATTATCCTTAAACCAAGGAGTATATTTTAAAATTTTGAATTCATATTATTTTTTGGTCAAGTGCTTATAAGAGGAATTTAATTTCAATGACTATGCACTAGGGAAATGTTTAGTACTCTCTATTGTGAATTAGAGGTCCTAAATTTCACCCCCAACATTATTTCTTAGCCAACATAGCCCAAAACTTAGGTATTTCTATCATTTATTTTTAATATATACATATGAAGTTATCCAATCCCTTTATGCCAAATGTCAAATTCCTATTCACTAGTCTATCCTAGTTAGCAGTCTTATTAGTGTAATGATATTTATATAGAGGTGGTATCTTTAGGATGTGATAAGGGTAGTTTTTGGTAGGTTAATTTTTCTAAAGTCTAGAATTTATTTTTTTGATTATTTCAATATTAATATAGCCAAACTTCTAAAGGTAGTAACTTTTGTATATGAAAGAGTTTTGGGCCCTTTTTTTTAATTACACAATTTTTTGAGCTCTATAGATTTGTGACATTATTTTAACAACTTGTTATTGTTTTTGAGACTTTTCTATGCAAAATATACCCAATTGGAATTCTCCTCTATAACTCTAGTGTGATATTAACTCCAACTAGCCCATTAGTGTGGTTGTTTGTAATATTACTCACATCTAGCACATGTATGGTTTAAATGCCTTATTTAGCAAGAAGATAATAGATTCAAAAATTATTTCCTCAATGTTATTGGTCAATTGTTATCATGTGTATGGTTCAAATGCCATACACGTGATAGCAGTTGAACCATACACGTCATAGCAAGAAGGCCATAACACTTGATGTTCATGTAAAGAAGTACCAAACATAAAATTATAACTAAGCTCATTCATAAAGTGATTGGTGAAGAATACTATATTTGAGAGATTAAGAGTTCAATTCCTTGTGTTTATATTTTGTATTTTTAACCTTTGTAAATACTATCTATGATCACATCCCATATCAACTATTGAACCTTTGATAGGCACTTGGAGGATCCTCCATATGTCTATTAGAGTAACTATCATATCTCCTACAGGAAGATGAAAGGTACTCATTTCCAATTAGTACCATTGCTCTACCAAGATATCAATAGTGCCTAGTCAAAATCCACCTTCAACATATGAGCTATATGCTACAACCCAACTACTATAAGTATACCATAGTCATTCCCATCTAGTAAGCATTGGGTGGTATCTAAGGCATGAGGTCATCTCTCCCAACACTCTAGTATAACCTATAAGTTCTACATCAATAAACAAACAAGAGATTAATCATTCCCATTAGTATAAAAACTTATGAAACATAGTACAAAATTTCCATACATATAAAAATATTACACAAAAAAACCATATAAACCTTAAAAAAAACATATGAAAGCATGATATGGATGTGTTGATGCCATATGAATATGTGAAAGAGTGATATTAAACAAAAAAATCTCACCTAAAGCAAAACTATTGAATCATCTATATAATGCATTTTGGGGGTAAAAATACAAATAAAATGAGGGTTCTAGTTACTTACTAGTGCCATGGTATCTTCTCCTAACTACGATGCTTGAATGACCTAGTATCTTTATAGAATAAGTATATCTATGAAGAGTATTTACATATTCCATGTTTTACAACATCGTAGTATAAGGACAAGACTCTCTATTGGCAATCCATAGATTTCATGTTTGAATCCCATAAAGAGAATTGGTGTAGATATTATTTTGTACTACACTCTGATGGTATTATGACATTGAGAAATAAAAATATGATATAATTTGTTAGATGTGGGGCCTCGCTTTGCTCGGGGGCCTCCCTTTTGTCGGATGCGCACCGCTTTCCCAAGAATACCGCTTTAATAGGGCACTACCTTTAAGCCACAAAGGTTTCATGTTCAAAACCCAATGATTTCTACTTTTAGTGATGTATAATGTTTTGATATTTCTAAAGAGATCAAGTTTCAAATGCATGCAACGATATAATGATAAAGTGTTTGGATTTTTTGTCAAGGTCTCAAGTTTAAAACTTAATGCCATTATCCTTAAACCAAGGAGGTATATTTTTATTTTATGAAGTTGTGTTATTTTTTGGTCAAGTGCTTATGAGGGAGATTTACTTTCAATGACTATGCACTACAAAAATGTTTAGTACTCTCCATTGTGACTCAGAGGTCCTAAATTTCACTCCTAACTTTATTTCTTAGCCGACGTAGCTCACTCAAACCTTGGGTAGTTCTATCCATAGTAACCAATATTTGGGTATCATACCATGTTTTTCCCACTTAGTAGTTAGGTTGTCATAGATGAACTCTCTTAGGGCATTTTCAATATTATTCAAAACATCCTTATTGGTAATCTATAATGAAAGTCCAAAAATCCTAACAAAGAATCTCACTCCATGTTATCAAATATATTCCATGTTCCTCCAAACCATGGTCCAATACCCACTATTTTATTTTTTATTTTCAAACTAGAAAGATGATCACAAAAAATTCTTCCAAGAAAATAAAATCTTGGAATAATTAGAATTCAATCCCCACTTCCATCTAATACACTTTTGAATCTTCAATCCACTTCCATATAATACACTTTTGAATCTTCAATCCACTTCCATATAATACACTTTTGAATCTTCAATCCACTTCCATTTAATTCACTTTATGAATTTTTATTCGTGTTACCTAATGCTTCCTTGTAATAATCAATCATTTTACAATTTTTCAAAAATCAAAAACAAAAAAATGTTGGTTAATTACTTGTACTTTTGCTCCCTCATTTATTAAAATTTCAAAAAATGTAAAAGTTTTAAAACTTGAATCCGTCTTATTTTAAGGTACTTGTTAAATATTTTATTTTTGAAAAAGTTGGCTCCACCGTTAAAAGTGCATATAATTTCAATTATATAAATTCTTAATAATATAAATCTTAATATATAACAAACTAGTCCTTTCTTTTATTAATAAAATAAATAAATTTATTTAATTTTTTTTACTAACTCATTTAGGAAAAAACACTCTAAAGAGGCCTCTTAGGATAAACATTCTAAACTATAAATGAACAATAATATTTTATAATACAATATTAGTCACCTGTATAAAATAATATTACTTTAACTATTTAGAATATTTAATTTTCCTTCATATAGTCATATTTATAAATAACATTGACTCAACCAGTTAAATTCTTTAACTTTCAACGAGCAGATCTTAACCAATTAAAAACTAATAAAAAAATAAAGTTCAAACCTTATCAAGTGATACATATTCGTAGTTATATCATACAAACAAAAGTTGTTAAAATTAATACAAAATAAAATAATAACATTGACTCAACCAGTTAAATTCTTTAACTTTCAACGAGCAGATCTTAACCAATTAAAAACTAATAAAAAAATAAATTTCAAACCTTATCAAGTGATACATATTCGTAGTTATATCATACAAACAAAAGTTGTTAAAATTAATACAAAATAAAATAATAACATTGACTCAACCAGTTAAATTCTTTAACTTTCAACGAGCAGATCTTAACCAATTAAAAACTAATAAAAAAATAAAGTTCAAACCTTATCAAGTGATACATATTCGTAGTTATATCATACAAACAAAAGTTGTTAAAATTAATACAAAATAAAATAATACAAATTAAAATAATATTTTATGAGATGTAGATTTTTTTTGGATACACAGGGGAGTTGGTAACAACCACTCAATTTTTTTTAGTAGCTGTCAAGCGCAGAGTTCAAACCACAAGAACTATTCCCAACAAATCTATACCAACTTATTGTTGTTGAGCTACGTTAGGGAACTACTGGTTGCTTGGGGTTCATACCATTATTGGCGATTTGGTGTGCACTTAGACGAGTCAGAACAAACTACTAGCTTTGTAATTGTAAATAGGCATGTCCCTAGGGTTTGAACCTCGGTCTCTTTTTGGTAAACACCTAAACATATCTATCCACTTAACCCTTAGAAACAAAACTCATAGGGTAGAGAAAACCTCTCGCTCTTAGTGTCGTCCCATCTCGGTATACCACTATCTAGAGGCAAGTCATAAGAGATGTTTTTTTTGTGTTCCCCTTTGCATTGCAGAGGTTCAAACCATGGACCTTCCATTCAACAAGGTCAAGCTTACCTTCTCTACTTGCCTTACACAGGCGAAAAAAAAACCTTTTAGATTAGAAAGAAACCTTCAAAAAACTACTCTTAGAAAGCTAACAGTGCCATCCCACCAAGATTCAAATCTGCAAGTAAAAAATTATGCAAAAATCGATTTATAACTTGAACGTTGAATTTATAAAGTTGTTTTGAGGAACAAATTGATGGTACTATTAGTCTGTCGTCGTCTTGGTTTTAAAGTTGTTTAGTTCACCTGCTCTATTTCGCTATAAAAACGTGCTCTATTCCACTGCAACTTCTCATTACGAACATGACTGTGAAAGATGAGTTTGAAATTGCACAAGTGGTACAAATAAATTTAATCAAGAAATGCGAGATCATATGTCGATATGTCCGAGTGGTTAAGGAGACAGACTTGAAATCTGTTGGGCTTTGCCCGCGCAGGTTCGAACCCTGCTGTCGACGGTTTTCTTTTCAACTACGATGCTAGAAAATTTACTAGTGGACGTTGACTTTTGCATCACATTTTACTTGCCAATTTGATTATAGCCGCTTTGATCATAATATAATCAATTTTTTTTACTAGT
The DNA here is from genome assembly GCA_028583015.1 of Wollemia nobilis. NCBI lineage: Eukaryota > Viridiplantae > Streptophyta > Pinopsida > Araucariales > Araucariaceae > Wollemia > Wollemia nobilis. Next base: position 134,222 of record JAQPPZ010001683.1, read on the forward strand.
GGACTTTACTTTTGCATTACCTTTTACTTGCCAATTTCAACTATGATGTAGAAAATTTACTAGTGGACCTTTTACTTGCCAATTTCAACTATGATGTAGAAAATTTACTAGTGGACATTGACTTTTGCATTACCTTTTACTTGCCAATTTCAACTATGATGTAGAAAATTTACTAGTGGACATTGACTTTTGCATTCCTTTACTTGCCAATTTGATTATAGCCGCTTTGATAATAATATTATCAAAATTTGCAATTTTTTACCGGTGGACATTGACTTTTGCATCACCTTTTACTTGCCAATTTGATTATAGCCGCTTTGATCATAATATAATCAATTTTTTTTTACTAGTGGACATTACTTTTGCATTACCTTTTACTTGCCAATTTCAACAATTATGCTAAAAAATTTACTAGTGGATATTGACTTTTGCATTACCTTTTACTTGCCAATTTGATTATAGCCGCTTTCATAATAATATAATGAAATTTTGCAATTTGAGGTTATTCTTTTCTCAACCATATGGATCATTGAATAAATAAATATTGGTTGATCTTTTTAGGTTTTGCAATTTGAGGTTATTCTTTTTTCAACCATATCATGGATAGTCGAATAAATAAATATTGCTTGATCTTCCTAGAAGTTATGGTATTATCTATTAAACTTTGTATATTACTTTTTTTAGTTAGTATGAGAAACCTTCATGCTCTACGTTTAAGGTTGAGTAGTCTCCTCCCAAACATGATCCTTCGTAAAGTCCAAAACTAGAGAATTTAACACACAACCACCACAGACTCACCCACGCTGCCCAAACAAAAAATAAAGCCCGAACCGTTACACTATCCTTATATATTATATATATTACTTATATTAATTTTATCTTTTTCTTTGTGAATGGTTGTTAAGGTTTTTGTGATAATTGATAACCGAAGATTTATTTTTTATAATATATATTTAAAACATTTATAGTATTTTAAACAACATTATTTTTTTTAATTTTTAATTTAAATTTTAATCTTTTAAGTTTTTTAATTGTTTCAATAATAATTTATAAATTAATTGACAAGATTCAAACTTGGGTTTACCAACCCCTCACACACTCGCCCACACCGCGATTTGAACCTTAGACCTCCCACAGAAGAGCCAAAACCCAAAATGTTGCATTGTCCTTGTATATATTACTCATATATTGATTTTTTCTATCCTTACCTATCTTGTAGTAAATTTTTTAAGGGTAACTACTTAATAAATATATTATCTTTTCCTTTGTGAATGTTTGTTCATAATTACTTGATAATTGATAACTAAACTTATTTTTTATAATATATATTTAAAACATTTATAGTATTTTAAACAACATTATTATTTTAATTTAAAATTTAATTATTAATTTTTTAGTTGTTTTAATAATAATTTATAAATTATTATTATTTTTTTTTTGGATGAAAAAGCCATTATATTAATAAAATAATGTTTAATCATACAAAAAAGGGTGGGTGGGATTAGCACACCCCGTAAACCAATACATTAACCATTGTGGTTAAGAGTATACAAGAGTGTCAGAAACAACCCACAAACTGCCAATAACAACTGCCAAAACAGTATTAAATATGCATTCGAAAAGAAAGAAGCCGAGAAATTACTGCCACCTGGAAGGGGAAGGAAGATGCACATGACTCATAATGCAGGGTGCATTCCCCCAATGATCCATGAGGGTACGCAAGTACTGTAGCTCCACCTGTACTTTTTAAACCTGTACTTGAATCTGTAACCAACAATCAAAGAATATATCATATTTATCAGCAACAGAGAAGACATGTCCGACATCTTGCTGAGAAAAAATAGCTCTATTCCGGGACTTCCATAGATAAAACAAGGTACCAATTCTAAAAATATTCCAAACAACATCCAAGTTGAAGGAAAAAGCAATAGGGTCACCCAAAATAGCATGCACCCAAGTAAAATCCTCCTGCATAAAAGGTCTGAAAAATTCAAGAAGCCACTCCCAAGCTGACTGAGCCCGATCACAAGACCAAAAAACATGCAGTAAATCTTTCGCTTGTCCACAAACCGGGCAAATGAGATTATGAACACCCAGATGCTTGAGCCTACTGCCAACAGGTAACCCTTGATGTAAGAGACTCCAAGCAAAAAAACTCTGTTTAGGTTCAATATAAGTAGCCCAAGCAATCTGAAACCTCTTATTCCATTGGGAGGGAAGAGAGACTAAATTCCATCTTAGAGTGAGCTTATCAACCATTGGAACTTGTGGGGTGAGCCATTTGTAACCAAGATGAGCTTTATATTGCAAAACAGGAAGCTCCCCAGGCCAACACCAATTTGACCACCAGGGTTTTTGAAAATGCTTATGTAGTTTGCTCCAAATAGAAAATGGAATACTATCAATAACCACCTCATAAGTGTCTCTATCACCAGGATTTAAATTGTGAATTTGACGAAAACTTTCCCAGGGTATCCAACACCTGGCATGTCGGGAGAAGAAATAAAAAATGGAAGCAATACCATGCTTATAGAACCTCTGCGCTCTGACCCACTGCACCAGAGCTAAGGGAGAACCTTGCCAAGTGATAATAGGAGACCACCAAATATTCATGGAAGACAAAGAGGCACCTACTTTGCGAAAACTCCCTTTCCAACTAAGCCAGGGTTTGAAGGCCTCCCAGGCTTTCCAAATACTCTGAATGACAAAAGAACCTTTAACTTTAATAGGGACAGGGGCAGTAAGAATGGATTGCAATCCCACCCCTTTCCAAATTTTCTTCCCCTAAAGCAAACCAGAAGAAATGCAATGCCTGACCAACACTTTCCAAGATTCATCCCCAATTAAAGATCGGGTGATCCATTTAGCACAAAGGGCAAGACCTTGTCGGTGACAATCAAACAAACCCATGCCTCCACAATCCTTGGGCAAACAACAAATTTCCCAGGCTACCCGATGAAAACCTTGCTTGACAGAGTCTTTGGCCCACAAGAAGTCTCTCAGAAGCTTATCCAGTTTTTTATAACAAGATTTGGATGGAACCCAACAAGATGAATAATAGACATGGGTAGTGGCTAAAACCTTAGAACAAATCTGAAATTTTCCTGCCAGAGAAAGTTTCTTACTAGTCCAGTAAGAAAGCTTCTTTTCCACTTTATCAATAACATACTGCCACAATTGAGCAGAGGAACCATGAAATGCAAAAGGAATTCCAAGAAATTTAAACACCTCACCTGGATGAATCCAAGTCCATTGGAATTGATGTAACCAGTGTGGCATTTGAGATTGAGATTGCCGAAAATAGGATGTTTTTTCCATTGTATAGAAGAACCAGAGGCTAAACAGAACACCTCTAAGCAACTAATAGCCGAGGAAAGGGATTGCTCATCTTCTTGAAGCGTTAAGAAGGAATCATCTGCAAAATGACCATTGACCAACTGACGGTCAGAATTAGGGAGAGCAATACCCTTGATTAATCCTTGATCCATCTTATGGGCCAACAAATAGCCAAAAGCCTCTGTAGCAAGAATGAAAAGAGATGGAGCAAGAGGGCACCCCTGTCTCACGGAGCGACCAAGAGAAATTGATTGAGATTGACTATTATTCAAGGTAAGAACAAGTTGAAGCATCTTGAAATAACATAAGAATGGTGCTCACAAATACTGGCCCAAAACCTAGAGCCTGAAGCATGGCAGTTATGAAGTACCACTCCATCTTATCATAGGCTTTCTCAAAGTCTATCTTAATGAATAAAGCATCTTGTTCAGAATTTCTTGCCCACTCCATACCTTCCCAAACAGCAAGAACATTATCAAGAATGTATCTTCCCTTAACAAAGCCAGTTTGTTCAGGTTTGACAATCAAAGGCAGAATAGATTTAAGCTTAAGCGCAAGGGCTTTAGCAATAATCTTGTAGCTCACATTAAGCAGGGGTGATCGGCCTCCAATTGGTGATGAGCTCGGGATCTCCAGACTTAGGAATAAATTTAACATTGCCTTTGTTAATAATGGAACCGAGTGAACCACATTGCGGGGCTTCAAGATAAACTTTGTGGAGATCGGAACCAAGCATATCCCAAAATTCTTTATAGAATTCACATGGGAAGCCATCAAGCCCGGGTGCCTTATCATTGGCCATAAGTGACAAGGCAGTTTTTAGATCTTCGAGAGAAAGAGGAGTGTCACAAAATAACATTTGCTCAGGAGAAAGCTTGTTGGGGACAACAACGGTACAATCAGCAAGAGCTTGCCTTCTAGCATCATCAAGGGGTTGAGAAGCAAAAACACCTTGATAATGTGAAACAAATACTTTGACAATGTCTGAAAGATCTGTAAATCTCTGCCCATCAACTTGAATGGCTTGAAACTGAGAATGTTGAGCAGGAGGTCTGAGGCGCTGAAAAAATTCTTTGGTCACTCTATCCCCCACTTTGAGCCAATGCATTCGAGCACGTAATTGAGCCCCCTTGGCTTCATACAAATCAACCTTTTTTAGCTCATGCCGAATGGAAGAAACTTGGGATTGAGCAACAGAGTTGAAAGGAGAGGCTTCAAGCCTGAGACAGGCTTTGGATAGCTCACTTTGCAAGGCAGACTTAGCCTATTTTCGTCGTTTTGCAACTTCAACACCCAGAGTTCGCAACACCTTAGTGGTTCGTTGAATGGCAACATTCCACCATTCAATCCTTCCAGAAATACCATCAGGTCTAGGAATCAAATTCCAAATGCGGCATATATGAGCTTTCATGCTAAAGCTATGCAAAAAAGAAACATTTAGGTAAAACTGTGAAGAATGCACTCTAGGTTGAAAGTTTAACATTGCCATCGAGAATAAAATAGGTGAATGATCAGACAGTGTAGTACCAGGCAAAGTCAACACATACGGTGAAGAAGGCAAAATATGGGAGAACTGAAAGTTGTCACACTCAGAAATCATGGCTCTGTCCAATCTTACCAAAACCCTAGAAGAAGCAGCCTAAAAATTGGACCAGGTGTACCAAAGAGCCTGCGGGAAGTCAGAAGGCGAGAAGCAGGAATTAGGGTCATAAAGGCGAAGCTTGTTTTTCATAAAAAACCAAGCTTCTCTTTCACCTAAACACCACCGCATCGGGACATGACTGACCTTATCAGAAGATTTCTCCACCATATTAAAATCTCCACAGAGCACCCAAGTGGCAAATGGCAGATTCATGGCAAGCCATCTCCACAACTCGCATCTGTCAGAAGCGACATTTGAGGCATACACATTAACCACCCCAAGCGGTTTTCCATAGATCTCGAGCAAAATCCAGACAACTTGATTGGATGGGTCAACACCCCAAGTCACAACATTCTTCTGTAATCGAGGCCCAAGGATAGTGACGGCTCCTCCTTTTCTCGGGGAATGCTTTGTGGCAAAAGAGGTACTTCGTGGCCACAAAAAATCACATGTACACTGCAGATTGAAATCAGAAATCTTAACTTCTTGTAGACATAAAATATCGAGGCTTCCATGCATTCGAGAAACATTTGACATCTCATTTCGGACCAAATATTTTTTGATCGGGTCCGTCAGTCCTCGAACATTCCATGATAAAAAAATCATTGGGATTTGTCAGGATGCATGATCTCCATGACATCCTCTGCATCACCCAAACCTGTAAGTGAGCCAAAATAGTTGGAGGTCGCATGGAAAGCATCACTATTTAGTTGTCGACGTTTATCATTCCGAATAGGGCTACGAGAGCGACGGACCTTCAAGGCCCGACCCTCCTCCACTGAAGAATTATCTGGAGCTGCCACCACTGAGGCCAAAGAAGGGCCCGACCAAAGAAGTTGAGACACTGGTGGAACTAGGGGTTGCATGTCAACAACCGGAGGGGCCGTATCAACAGGATTCTGAACAACTTCAGTAGAAGCTTGCATGTCTTGAGAAGGAGAAGGGGTAGGTTGTGCAGTAGAAATCGAAGCTTCTTGTTGCTTAGTACCATGAGATTTCTTGCTAGAGACAGTAGTCCATTCTTCAGTGTTTCCCCATGAGCCATTAGCGGGAGCCGCGAGGAGTGGGCGAGGGATTTGCCTTATATTTCCATTCCATCAAAGGGCACTCCCAAATTTTGTGAGCTGCAGATTGACACCGATAACAGGTATTGGGTAAATTGATATAGGCAACTCTTTGCCTTATGGATTGGTCCCCGATTTTAATATCAATAAACTCCTGCAAATCCTTAGTAAGGTCAACTTTGATACAAACCCTTCTAGTGGGTCGAGCGGAGAAAAACTTTTCTGGCTCAAGGCAAACAAACTTACCTAAGGGGGCAACTAAAGTCTGCAAAAAACCCCAAAGAGGAACAGGAAGACCGGGGAATTCAACCCACACCGGGACTTCCAGTGCAGCTTGATCACTGACTTGGAAATTTTGAGAGTAGGGTTGCAAAATCAACAGAGAATTACGGACAGTCCATGGACCCCTAGACAGAACCTTATGTGCTTGAGCTGGATCTGAAAAGCGAAAAAGGAAATACCCTTTTGTAAGGTTTTGTACATTCTCCACTTTGACTCCATATGGGCCCCAAACTTGCTGGACCCATGAACGAATAAGGGTATCATATGGGATACGACCCAGAAAATAACCCACCAGGGTATGACTCTCAAACCATTCACAAGTTGTATGGAATTCATGCAAAGGAATAACAGCTTCAGGGACAGGGCCTTTACCTCGTGATACATTGTCAGAATGAACTTGCACGGACGCTTCCCCGGTACCATTGAGCTCTCCAGCAGACTCAGAATAAATGGAGCCGACTGCATGAGCGACAACCATTAAAAAGGGTGAATTAACACCGCCTCAAGGCGGTGTTAATGCAACAGACAAGATTTTCCCACTGAAACCCTTACGAAAAATGCACAACCAGTCTTGCATCAAACCCTATATATCATTGAATAAAATATATCATTGAATGATCTTCAAATATAATAGGATATGCATATATATATATATATATATATATATATATATATATATGCAAGCCATCTCCACAACTCTACAAAATTTATCTATATATTTTAAAAATTTGTTATATGCATATATATCTTCAAAATTTATAATTATGTTATTAATTTTTATGTAATGATTTTACCTATATAAATAAAATAAAAAATAATAATTTGTCTTAATTCTATTGATAAATTTTTCTTGCTTTACCTTGCATTGAGTTTTTGTTGCTTATGATGTTAATGTTTATTTTTTCAATTAGTTATATGGGATTGAAATGACCCCCACTTATATTACATCATCATCACATAGTGGTGTTACGACAAAGTTTAGATGTTATCCATGTATCTCTTGACAATATTCAAACTTGGGTCTCCTCCTTGAATGTTGAGGAATCTAACCATTGTCATGTTGGTTTTCATACCAATTTTCAATAACAAACAAAATCAACTTGTTTACACAAATCTTATGAAAAACATAAAAAAAAGTTTGAAAGAGAGATATAAATGATGGGTTCCCTTCATCACCAATAAATCACTATATTATCCATATATATGAATCACAACACTTCAATACAATATAATATATGGAGTCCGTGGGTGGTTGGGGAGGGTATTATACCAATACTAAAAGCCCCAATACATAATCAAGTTAAGGTAAGATGACATAATAAGTGGGCTTTAGGTGAATATTTGATTGAAATCATATCATTGAATGATCTTCAAAGATCAAATTACATAAAAATTCTTGTGATATAAGATGTTCAAAGGACGTTTTCAGAATATTCACCGAACATGATATGATTTTTGATTTGAATAAGGAGGAGGGACATTTTTCGTATGACTGCCCAAACTGGCAAAATTGTTTTGGCCATATTTCACTCATCCGGACTCAGATTGAGCTAAAAGTTTGAGGGTAGATGCCTGAAAAACCCTAGAATATCTCCACCAATTTTTAGATCATTTGGAGCAACACAAATTCTAACGCATCCCTATGTGCGAACGATATTTTTGGCAAGCGATTGTATGAGGATTTCATCTGGGTTGAGTGCAAGCAGCTCTAGAGGTTGGTTTTCTGGGACTTCAGGTCCTAGAGGCCAATATTTTTGTAGTTTCTACTCAAGATTTTAGAAGGATATGTTGCAGGGGATCCAAGATGGATTAGAAATCTATTTTTCAAGAAAACATGTTGTGAACTTAAGTGACAATGACTTCTAATTTACCACACAAAATAAAAATGAAAACCATACCTTTCCACGATGTCTAGGGAAAGGATTAACGAGATCATGAAATAATTTTTAAGCAACTGATCAAAAATGACTTAGATCTCAAGTGATTCTGGTGCTAAGGTGCACCCACAAAATAAATCTACTATGGAAACCCCTATCAAGGGTAAGAATTTTGAAAACTTAGCCCCAAAAATGAATTTTAGGGATGCCCTTCGTGGTGGACAACCTCAGCCCAATACTAATATTAATATTAGGGCTTCCTATAAACCTCTAAGAATACCTAATATTGATCCTAGGAAAACGGAGTCAGGATGTCTTAAAGTAGCTGATGGAACTCCTATTGTTAAGCTTGATATGAGTAACATTCAGACTAGCATTGAATATCTGGAAAAAGAGGACTAATTTGTTGGTTTTGTGGGTTTTTGTCTGAGCCTATCTACTTCCAAAGTCTAGGCTACAAAAATCTAGAAAAATAAAGGTGAGTTACAAATCTCTATTTATCCAAATAGTTATTTTCTTGTTTTATTTTCTAATGATGAAGATAGAGAGAAAACTTTTCAAGGGGGTCCCTATTTCTTTGAAAGGGCAGGGCTTTTCATGAAGCCCTAGCATACTAAATTTAAAGCTGAAGAAGATATGCCTTCTATAGCTCATGTGTGGGTTAGATTATTTGGCCTCCTTATTGAATTTTGGAATCCTACTATTTTTTCTTCAATTGGAAACTCTTTAGGAACTTTTATGATGATTGTTGATTGTACTCAAAATTTTGAACATATTATTTATGCTCGGATTTGTGTTTTAATGGATTTTGATAAACCCTTACCTAAAAATATCACATTACAATTTGGGGAAGACACTTGGGAGCAAGTAGTGGACTATGAGAACATTCCTTTTCGTTGTAGAATTTGCCATGAATATGGTCATTTGGCTAGTGCTTGTCCAAATAAAATTCTTGATAAAAAGAAAGAAGATATAAACTCAACAAGTTTCCAAATGCCTAAGAAGAAGAACACTAAAAAAACTAGTTATGAAGGATCAATCAAAGTCATCTGCTAATATGTTTGAAATCCTTTCCACGAATGATGTCCCAAGTGAGGAAGAGGAAATAATGGAAACAGAAATCTTAGAAACACAATTTAAATATGAAGGGAAAAACTTAGAGACAAACCAATAAATCAAAGGTTTTCAACAAAAAAAGGGAGAAAATTTACACAAGAAAAACAATATTTTAAATGTCAAAACTTCAAATAATACATGTTCCAATATAGACTCTGTTGAACCCTCTAGTAACACTTTGGTTGTGTACGAGCATTCTTCAAGGTTAGAAGCCATCTCAGATTCAATTGGAGTAAGTCAAGAAATAGGGAAAAAAAAATTGAATATGGATTCTAATCAAAATGCAGGTCGCAAGACCAATCAATATCATATGGTAAAAGAAGGTGAAAATCTTGTAGAGGAAGGTAAGATTAATTCCCTTCCCAAATGTTTTAGCCCTGGTCTTAATGAAGATCATCACTTGGAATATTAGAGGACTCAAAGGGATTATTTCAAAACAAAATAAAATTAGAAGAATTATTCAGATAAATCATCCACGTCTTGTTTTTCTTCAAGAAACGAAGATGTCAATAGAGGATATGGACTCTATTGCTAGTAAAATTTGGCCAGTTGGAAAAGTGGTTTCCCTCAGTTCCCAGGGGACTTCGGTGGCATTTCTTGTCTTTGGGACCCAAAAGAGGTAGTTATTCACCATATGGTTGGCAGTTGGGGTATTTTGGCTATAGCTATTCAAAGTAGGCATTCCAACCAAATTATGCTCTACATTACTATTTATGCTCCGATTACTTTGGAGGAAAAAAGAAGATAGTGGAAGGATATAACTTATATTATCTCTCATTTTCCTAAATCTTGGATCTTTATCGGAGGAGATTTTAATACCATCCTCTCTCTAGATGAGAAAATAGGGGGAAATAGAAATTTGGATAGAAGCACCGACCTCATGAGAGAATATATTGCAAACCTCCATCTTGTGGACATCCAAACAGATAATGGCCTTATGACTTGGTCTAACAGAAGGTAAGGCTTAGCTTGTATAATGGAGAGATTGGATAGGTTTTTGCTCTCTAAAAATTTCTTAATTCATGGTCACATTCCTAAAGTGAAGACGCTTAACAATGCTGGTTCGGATCATTGGCTAGTCATGGTGGAAATGTGGAAAACTAATGTGAGTTTCTCTCCTTTTCATTTTCAATTAATGTAGCTCAGAGATAGTTCCTTTAGACCTTATGTGCAACAATGGTGGAAGGAAGGTAAGCCTAGGTATGAGACTAAGATGTTCTATTTTTCCAAAATACTGCAATACATTAAATCCAAAATCAAGACTTGGAACTAGAAGGAGTTTGGGGATGTTCATAAAAAAATATGAAGTTATTGCTCAACTTGAAAATTTGAATAAGAAAATCTATTTATATGGCCTCACAGAGAGTAGAAGTGCAGATGAAATTAAACTCACAACTCAGTTAGAGGAATGGGAAAAAAAGAACTCTTATGGAAGCAAAAATCTAGAATTCAATGGCTCAAAGAAGGAGATCGAAACACTAGTTTCCTCCAAAAATATCTTCTAGATCGAAGATCTCACAACTTTATTTCTTCCCTAAAATCAGATTCTAGAGATGTTGTCTACACTTGGGATGGCATGAACTCTATTGTTGTCGATTATTTTTCCAATCTTTTTAATGCTACTCCTCTTGACTAAGCTTCTCAACAAAATGTTCTTCAAGCAATCCCTCCTCTTATCACTTCTAAGGAGAACTCTATTTTGACTTCTCCTGTTACTATCAATGAGCTTCAACAAGTTGTTTTTAAAATACAAAAAGAGAAAACCCCATGTCTTGATGGTTTTCCCATTGAGTTTTACCAAGAGTTCTGGGATATCCTTCATGCTGATTTATTAGAGGTGGTGGAAGAAGCCAGGAAATCCAAAGAAATTTTTAAGGTTATCAATAAAACTTATATTACTCTTGTTCCAAAAGCTCAAGAGGTTGATCATATCTCAAATTTTAGACCTATTGCTTTATGTAATGTTCTTCTCAAAATCATTACTAAGATCATGGAAGAAAGGTTGAAGCCTCTTTTACATAAGATTATTTCCACTAAATAAGGGGGTTATGTGGAAGGGCATCAAATAGTAGATGAGATAGTTCTTGCTCAGGAAGCCATCCATTCCATGGATATGCAAAAATCTCCTTCCATGTTCATTCGATTAGACTTATCCAAAGCTTATGACAGAGTGGATTGACACTTATCAAAGTTTTGAGGCAATTTGGTTTCTCTCAGGATTGGATGGATTGGATTATGGGATGTATCTCTTCAGTTTCCTACTTAGTTCTTATCAATGGCAGGCCTTATTAGTCATTCCCAACTTCTAGAGGTATTAGGCAAGGTGACCCGCTATCCCCTTATTTATTCATCATTCTTACTGAATGCTTGGGTAGGACTATAACAAAAAACAGAGAAAAAAAAACCTTTGAGGGAGTTACCATTTCTCATGGAGTTAGACCTATCTCCCATCTTCAAATTTTTGATGACTCTACTCTTTTAGGTAAATTTACAGTTAAGGAAGCTTCTAATATTAAGAAAATCATTAGCTATTTTTCTAAGGCTACTAGGAAATTGATCAATGAAGATAAATCTAAAGTAATTTTCTTTCATTGCTCTACCAGACAAGAATCCATGGTCTTGGATAAATTAATATATAAGAATACCTCCCTTATGATCACTTATTTAGGTATTCCCATAAATATTCAAAGGCAAAAAAAAATATTGGAATTGGTTGTTGGACAAATTCAAGAAGAAAATTGGAAAGTGGACCAATAGGTGGCTTTCTTCTGGGGGTAGAATCACCTTGGTAAAATAAATCCTTCAAGCTATTCCTATTTATGTTTCTTCTATGTTGAATATCCCAAAGGTTGTTCTTTGAGAACTAGATCAAATATATCATCGGTTCCTTTGGAGTGGTACTAAGGAGAAAAGAAAATGGGCCTTGGTGAAATGGGACACTTTATGTCTTCCTAAGAATGAAGGGGGGTTAGGTTTTCGGTCTTCTATTAATAACAACAAATATTTAGCTGCTAAATTATATTGGAGGATGTTGCATAACCCCAATGCTCTTTGGGTCAATAATATATGTGCTAAATATACTGAGAAAAAAAGTCCTAAAGACCTTGTTTGCTATCAATTGCCTACCAAAGGTTCTCTCATTTTAGTAGTTCTTAATACTGGTGAGGATTTGATAAAGAAAATTTTATTTTGGATCATTCATAATGGTCAACAAGCAAATTTTTAGATAGATTCTTGGGATGGTCACAAGCCTTTGATAATTTAGTTTCCCGATTGGAGGCCTTGGATGGAGGAGCTTCACCGAGCTAACTAGATAAAGGTGGCTAATTATTGTCGGTACCATGCTGGTAATTCAAAGGTTGGTAGATATTGGATCCCTATTGAGGATTGATCTATTCATATCCCAGAAAGGCAAAGAAAAGATATCTAAGGCATCCTTCATATGAGATATCTCTCTTGGTCCCATGAGAAAGATTATTTTGGATGGAACAACACTACAAAGGGTGAGTATTAAATTGCTCAAGGGTATTTGACCTTATGCCATAATAATCCCAACCAATCATCTGACATATTTTCTCAGTTGTGGGCTCAAAATATCTGGCCTAAGGTGAGGTTCTTTACTTGGCTTTTATTGCATCATAGGGTGCTTACTGGTGAGCAACTTATGAAGTGCAGTTTTTATGGCCCTTTTATTTGTGAAATGTGTGGCAAGAATATAGAAACTCTCAGTCATATTTTTATTGCGTGTACTTTAGCCTCTGATCTATGGAGGAGAATGATCACTTTGCTTGGCTTGTAATGGTCCAAATTTTTTACTTTTGAACAACTTTGGAGGGATTGGCCTAAACAAGAGGGTGTGAATCATTTTATTAGGCAGTTAGTTTGGATGGGTTCTACCATTCTTCTTTGGAATATCTAAAGAATACAAGATTATACTGAGAGGGGAGGTGAAAAGTATAAGATCACTTTTTACTTTTCTTTCCCAATCAATATTATGCAATGTATAAATAGCAATATCAACAACAATAATCAAAGCAATGCACAAATCACCACACACAATAGAGACACCAATTTAACATGGTTCACCCAATGTGGGCTACTCCACGAAGAAAATCTTTCACTAAAATTTTCTCAATCAATATCTTGGGAATTCTTTCCCTATTACAATGTTTATGGACCTCTGTCCAAAGGAGATGCCAATCCCCTAATCAATTTTGTGGATCTCTATCCATAGGAGAACTCCTTTCTCCTTAGCTTTGACTAATGATATTATAGAAGAACTACTATCCCCACTACTATGGCTAATGGATATTTATCCACTGAAGACACATGTCCTCACTACCATAGCTTATGGATATCTATCCACTGGAGACTATCGTCCTCTATACTCTATCACTTTTAAAGCTCTGTCTCAAATCTGCACTAAAAATAGTCCTTCGATCTAGCACAAATATGCTCAATATCTGTATCTGGTCTAGCATAAATCTATCCTCAAATTTACACCAAAATTTGTCCTCAAATTTGTACTTAAAATAGTCCTTCGGTCTAGCACAAATCTATCCTCAATATCTATCCTCTGATTTGCACTAAACATAGTCCTTCGGTCTAGCACAAATATGTCCTCAATCTCTATCCTCTGATATACACTAAACACAGTCCTTCGATATAGAACAAATATGTCCTTGTAAGCTTCTACAAAATCTCACACTAATATATCCAGAAGTCCTCTTTAGAACTTGTCCAATATGCTCTCAACAAGTCCTCACTAGAACTTTTCCAAAATTTGCTCTTAATCAGTATTATAAGCTTCCACAAAAGGTCACACAAATCTATCCATAAGTCTTATCTAAGACTTACCTCAAATTTGCTCAACAAGTCCATACTAGAACTTGTCCAATCTCATGGAAACATAAAGAGAATTGTTAGAGACTCAATATGCTTCACATTCATCACAATTCTCAATCACTTTCAATTACTCTTTTAGAAACATAGAGAGAATTGTTAGAGACTCAATATTCTTCACATTCACATCAATGCCGAATCACTTTCACTTGCTCTTTTTAGAAACATATAGAGAATTGTTATAGACTCAATATGCTTCAAAATTATAATGCTTATTTACTTTCAATCACTCTTTTGGAAACATATAGAGAATTGTTAGAGACTCAATATGCTTCACACTCATCAACACTAAGTCTCTTTCTCAAATCAATTCAGAATATAGAACAATTTGTTTCATATAACTTGAACTATCACTTCACACATCCACTTGACTAGGCTCAATCAACTCTACTCAACCAATCACTCAATGAAATAATCCTTGCTCACAAACCCTAGTCCAAGAATATGAACACTCACTCAAATATTTCCAACAATAATTATCAACCAATCTCACATAACAATGATACTCATGTTCTTTTCAAACCCTAGTTCAAGTTCTTCACTCAACCATTCACTTACAACAAAAATGCTTATAAAACAATCTTCACATAACAATGATACTAATGATCTTTGAAAACGCTAGTTCAAGTTCACTCAACTTAATCACTTCAACAACAATGCTTATAAAAAGGTTTTATCAACAATTATTTATTCCAGAAAACCTTAAAGCATTAATTCAACACACACTCAACAATGCTTACCAAACAATCCTTTTCACTCCAAATTTACATTCACAACATTCAACAATCACTCACTAGGAAGAATATGCCCATACCTTTGTTTGATGTAGAAGTGCCCTTGGAAAACCTGTCTTAAATCACAATTACCTTTTTTCCAATTTCATTGGTTAGATGACAAAATCTCACTCTTAACACTTTCTCAAATATTCCTTAGAAACAAAAATACTCAAAGCTCAACTATACCTTATTGCTCCCAACCATCAAATCATACATGAAAATAATAAATCCTTGGATACACCTTATAAAATCCAACTTAAAATAATATCCAACCGCACAATACTTCAAACAATATTTCTAAAACACCTTACTACCCTTTCTAAACAACAAAGCAAATAACATAAAAAATTTAATTTTGCACAACCCTTATAACTCCCCTTACAACCTTACAAACCAAATAAAAATGCAAAAATTAAATTTTGAATACTCAACTAACCCTTCCGAAATTTCCAATGCTCAATTTCAATGCATACCTTTTGCTTCCCCCAAAAGGGGTTTCAACGTGATTCGATCTGCCGTCTCCCCAAGCCTAAGCGCCTTAGCGCTTGGGAGTCCACCGCATGGGCTAATGGTACCCACATGAAGGAAGAAACACTTCCTTCACCTTATGCCTTAGTGCACCATTGACTTCCCATGAAAACCATAATGCTTTCCACTTAGATGCAACACGATTCGTAAAGTTTGCAGTTAATTAAAAATCGAAGGTATGGTAATTTGCTAAGGTGGGATGATCCCCCTTTTATACACGTTTGGAAATTTTCTCCCACGTCGGTGCTTGGAATTCAAATTTCAAAAATTCAAATTATAATTTGATAACCCTCCTTAGGGTTAGTTAAAAATTAATATAAATTATTCTTTATACTATTATCAAAATTAATTAATAATTAATTTAAATAACTTAAGTTAAGTAAATTAAATTATAAATTAATTTATAATAAAAATTATATTAATTAATTTATAATTAATTTAAAAATTCTCTTTATAATATTATAAAAAATATTATAATATTATTCACTTGGGATTTTTGCATTTTAGACCTCATCTGACTTCCTGAAACCAAGTCTTGATCAACTGAAATTGGAGAACCTGAAACTGATGCTACCCACTGAAACTACCACTAACTGGTACTGAAAGGTTGACATCAATGACCACTCACTATTGACATCAATGATAACTTATCTACTCAAAATGTCCAAAAATATATGGAATGAAAGGAATAGTCGAATTTTTAATCAAGATAGGAAGGATATTCACTATATTTGGAAAAATACCATTGCCAAATTAGTTGAATCAATCTAATAGCTCCTTAATCACCCCCAAAACTCCCACCAAATATGGGATCAAGTGATGCAAAGATTGAATATTAACTCCTCTAAGGGAAACCATATTAAAGGGAATGTGAGCAATTGCAAGATGAATAGAACAAGTAACTAGCAACCTCCTCCTAAGGATTTTGGAAAAGTTTGATGGAGCCTCTAGAGGGAACCTTGGAAAAGCTAGTAGACTTTCAGATGGCTCCCTGGTTTTTACTTTTCTTGAGAATTTGGGTATTCTTTCCAATAACCTTGATGAGGGGTATGGTATCCTTAGAGGCCTTCAAGAGGCTACTAAGGTTGGTTGCAAAAAGTTGCTAGTTGAGTCTGACTCTCAACTCATGATTAATATTTTGAAGACTCCTAAGAATTATAAGGTTGATTGGAGAATAAAAAGAATTATTGAGAAGATTCAATTAATCTAGATGGGATTTTTGAAAGTTGATTACAATCATGTGGTCAGAGATCAAAACAAGATTGTTGATGCTTTAGCTAATTGGACTTTGGACAAAGGTGATCTTACTTGCTATGGCCATCCTCCTAGATGGTGGGATTCACAAATAAGGGAAGCTCTTCTCTCTATAATTTCTTTGGATGGCTCCAATTTTGGAGGTACTTAGTTTCTTCTTGATTTATTTTTGCTTCTCTTTGGTTCGGTCAGGTTAGTTTAGTTTTTTAAGGTGTGTGTTTTTTATTTTTATTTTTATTTTTGTGTTTTTTGTATTATTTTTTGTTGTTATTGTGTTTTTTTTTGTCATTGTTCTTGTGTTTTTATTTTTCTTGTTCTTGTGTTTCTGTATGTTTGTGTTAATTGGTGTTTTTTTTTGTTTTGGTGTGTGAGTGTTTTCTATGTTTTTGTTTATTGTATTTTGTTGGTTGTATTTTTGTTTTATTTTATTTTATTATTTTTTTAAGGTTTTGGTTGTTTTTGTTTTTCATGTTTTTGTTGGTTGTCTTTGTTTCTTTCTATTATTTTTGTCATGTTTATTTTTTTATGTTGTTCTTGTGTTTTTTCTATGTGGTTCATATTGTATTTTTTTTATCTTATTGTGTGTGTGTTTGGTTGTGCTTTATATTTTTGACACACTCAAGGAGCAGATTTTTTTTTCTTCTTGTGTGTTTGTGTTTGTGTGTTCTTATTTTTTATTTTTTCAAGTTTGCTCCTTGAGTATGTCAAAGATGGTAGGCCAAGTGCGAGCCTTGGGCGATTTTGGTGGAAGAGATACCCCTGCCTCCTTGGGTCTTAGCCGAGAGTGGCATCCCTTCTGGGATGTTTTACACAAAAATAATAATAATTAGGCTTTAGGTTAATGAAAAAATATAAGATGAGTTTAAGCATAAGGTTAATATTTATCCATAAGGCTTACATAAATGAATAATTAAATGCATTTGTACAATGATTACTCATAGGTGGGTTTAACCATAATAAGGTTAATAGTTATCCACAAGGTCTACATTAAATAAATAATTAAATGCATTTGTACAATCATTACTCATAGGCTTATACAAGACTATATCATACAATGTCAACCTTAGCCATAAGTTACATTACACTTTCAACATTTCACTTTAAGTCCTTTCTATGTTTTTCAAAAAAAAATGTTGACCTTATTGGAAGCAATTTTCAAATATTCCTCCATGAAGATGAATAAACAATATTATATTTACTCATGTCATGCATTGAAACATTAAATATGTAATAATATATATACTTGTTGGTAAGTTATATATTAAAAGTTGGTTTTTATCAAGGATCCCAAAACCTGATTACAAAGGATCAAAATGCAACATAATACATCAGATTGTAACAAAATGAAACACTAAATAAACACAGATAATAAAAGGGATGCACCATCCTAAACTCTAGAGGAAGGCACAATCCTTTGCGCTAGAGGAAGACCACTTCCTAAGCACCAAAGGAACCATGGCCAGGAAGGGAAACCCTACCAGAAAATCAATTTTGAATCAAAGGGCACAAAATAATAATTTTCAAGCAAACCAAGGATAGGAGAAAGCACCAAACCACCCCATCCACTAAAAATCAATTTGAAACTTTCCCAAGGGCGGGAAAAGGAACCAAAACTAGGATTTTAAACTTTGAATCAACCCAATGGCGGGAAAACCAGAAACCACCATTGGGAAACAGGCTTGAGAGAAAACACCTTCCCACACAAGGGAAAACTAGGAAGAATAAAAAAATCCACCATGAACAATAGGGTGGATCAATGAAGTAGAATGAAACATACAGGGAAAGTGCAAGATAAAGAAAACTGAGAAGACCATTCCCTGAACGCCTTAAAATGTGAAACAACATAAAGAGAAAAATTGTAGGTAACAAAATCCTCATGTAGTGGAACAACAACTTGGAGGATGGTGCATCAGTGGAACAAGAACAAGAGGAACTTCCCAGGCTATGAAGTCCTCAAGTAGGAAAAAGGAAGTCTTCAAGAAAGAACGCCCAGTGCAGGAAACAACAACAGTGGAACAACACGTCAGAAGGAAAGGCAAAAAAGTGTGATAGGAATCCAAGATGAAGGAGTTACGAGGAGGCACGACTACAAAAAAAAGAGCCTAGAATGAAAGGAAGCAGCCAGGCATCCCATACAACATTCAACACCAAAGCTTCAAGGATGCAGAAAAGGAAAACCTGCAAGGATTCCACAACAAGAAAAGCAGAGGCCCATCCTTAGAAGACATAAAAGGAACTAAAAACCTACAAGAACTAACACCATGAACCTAAAGAGCAGAGTCATAGTAGAAAGCACAGAGTCTCCTCCAAAACCAAAATGATGTTGTGCTAAAATGCTCATAAAGCCTAAATTTCTCAGACCCACAAAAATACAACTTTAGGGAAACAAAGGAGGAAGTCCTAAAAGGAATCAACAGTAGGAAGAATAGAGGCCCATTCTTGAAGCCATGAAAAAAGTTGAAAACCTCTAAGAACCACCACTTCAAACCCAAAGAGCAGAGCCACAGTATAAAGCACATGGTACCTCCAACCAAAAGGATGTTGTACAAAACTGCTCATGAAGCCATAAATCCAAAGACCCAACAAAACCACAACTGAAGCAACCCAAAGGATAGTTGAGAGGAAGACTTCCAAAAACATCCTGAGAAAAAAACCCCAAGAAAAGTCCCATGGAAAACCTGAACACAACCCAAAACCTAGGCACCAAAGGATGGAACAGTGGAATAGAAATGGGACAGATTTTCCCACCCAAGGGCAAGGAAAGGGGTAGAACAGTGGATCAAGGATCTCCCCCCCAAAGGAGATCGTCTGCAACACCTTCCTTCCGAAAAGGATGGGAAAGATGCCAAGGAAACTAGGAAAGGAACAGGGTCCTAGGATAGGGATAGGAAAGGATGCAGGTAAAAGGAAGGACTTCCATGGGAAGTCGCCCTGCAGATCCTCCCTTCCAAGCAGTTTTTGGTCTTGCAGGACCTTACTTAATATGTAATAATATATTTCTAGTAAATGTATCATGGATTTAATCATTAAATATGCAATACTATACTTCTAATAAATACATCATATTAGGATTGCTATTTTTAATTGATTATCAGATTGAAATTTTCCCTACTTGTATTTTTTTAATTTGTGGAAAACATCCCAAAAGGGATCCCACTTTCGAGTAAGACCCAAGGAGGTAGGGGTATCCATTTCACCAAAAACACCCAGGACTCGGACCTGACCTACCACCTTTGACATACTCAAGGAGCAAACAAACACACAAAATCAATTTAAAAATAAGAAAATAAATAAGTAAATAACAACAAAAATAATAAAATAAAATAAAAAACATGCTCCTTGAGTGTGTCAAAAACAAAAGCACAACCAAACACACACACAATAATATAAAAGAAATCACAACACGAACCACATAGAAAAACACAAGAACCACATAACAAAACACAAACAAGACAAAAAAAACAGAACACTACAAATACATAACCCAAAAAAAACATGAAAAATAAACACAACCAAAACCTAAAATATTAAAAAAATAAAAATAAAAAACAACCAACAACAGACAATAAACAAAAACAAAAAACATAGAAAACACTCACACAAAAAAACATGAATTAACACAGAAAAAGAAAAACACAAGAACAAGAATGACAAAAACACAAGAACAATAACAAAAAACATAAAAAAACACAAAACAACAAAAACACAAGAACAACACAAAACAACACAAAGAACACAAAAAAAAACAAAACAAAAGAACACACACACCTTAAAAAACTAAACAAAAAAACAAAAAAGAAAAAAGAAAAAAAATTGAACATAACAATGACCTATCTAGACCATAAGACTATTAAACTAAGAAACAACAAATGAAACAAAATAAAGAAAAGAGTGAGCTAGGAAACTAAAAAAACCTGAATGAACAAAAGAGAAGCAAAAAAAAACAAGAAGAAACTAGGTACCTTCAGAACTGGAGCCATCCAAAGAAATGATAGAAAGAAGAGCTTCCCTAATTTGCGAAACCCACCATCTAGGAGGGTGGCCATAACAAGTAAGATCACCTTTGTCCAAATCCCAATTAGCTAAAGCATCAACACTCTTGTTTTGATCTCTGACCACATGATTGTAATCAACTTTCAAAAATCTCATCTGGATTAATTGAATCTTCTTAATAATTCTTTTTATTCTCCAATCAACCTTATGATTCTTGGAAGGAGTCTTCAAAATATTATTGGCATTAAAATATTTTTTTTTGTAATTATTTTTGTATCTCTTGAAAATATTTGAATCTAGATCTCCTCATTGAAAGTAATGTTATCTAACCAAACTCACTTCATTTTATGTATAAGAATAGATTATTTAATTGATCACTTAAGTCTTATATTGATCATTGAGTTTAACTCATTATACTTTATAAGGAATCATAGGAAAATCCATGAGATTTGAAGGATGAATGTCTAGAGTGTTAAGAAGGAGAATTGATGAAATAGAAAATAGAACTTACTTGCACTATAACAAAAACAATGACAATCAAGTGTTTTAACCAAAATTAAATTCTCAAAAATTAGATTGATAATTTTTTTAGGATAGCTATATTTATGGATAAGTATACAAGTAAACTATCAATATTTCATGTATTATTTTATGATCCAATAATATGCGCATTTGAAAATACTCCCAAGGACTAAGTGGATTGGTAAGTGCTAGTCTAGTTGGGCACTTACCAAGAAGAGACTCATGTTCAAACCTTGGGGAATCCTATTATAAAGATAGTAGTCTGATACGAATCCTCTAAGTGCACGCTAGATCGACGATGATGGTACAAATCTCGAGCACCTAGTGATCCATTTCATGCCAGGCTATAAAACAATAAGGTGTAATAGGTTTGGTGGATGCCTCCCATGTGGTTTGAACCCTATGCTTGTCAGCTACTAAAAATAGTGTGGTTGTAACCAACTCTCCTATCAAGCAAATAAATAAATAAATAAATAAATAAATATATATATATATATATATATATATATATAAAGATATATATATATATATATATATATGTGCATATTTGAAAATTATTGGGATCTATACTTTTGTATCATGGTGAATACTTATATTCCTAATCACTTAGTATTTTTTTTTGGATTAATCACTTAGTATTTTTATAGATTAAAACTTTTTATCATTGATAATTTTTTTATGTCTAAAAACATGGTATCATAACTTTATATTCACTTATTGGTATTCATATTTTTATTTTTCTTTTGTAAGTCTAGGCAACATGGTCATTTTATAGATCAATTGGTTCATCTAAACCCTATAAGGGGGCGGAGGTCCAAGGTTCAATTCTTGGGCCTCGTCGGATTGAACGCTTGTCCCTTTCCTGGTGCTTTCAGCGGCGTAAAAGGTTTAAAATGATTGTGGCATGGCGGTTATAGGGACGGATTGCACAAAGATCTATGTGGCAGCTTCTAGGGCGGACAACACAGAATACTGTGGTGGTCATAAAAGCTGGACAGTCTGCCCAGATTTGTGGCGGCTACCGATTCCACCATGTAAATTTAAAAAAAAAAAAAAAAAAAAACATGGTCATTTTATAATATTCTCTCTTAACTATTGGTAAATTCTTCATGGCATTAGAGAATGCATGAAACTAAATAGGCGGGAATATCGACTACTAGTTTTAGGAGTTTGATTCCTAGCTATTTTTTGGTATTTCATTCTACCATTACGATTATTAAATGAGATTTTTGGATTAGTATTACTATGAATTTTTGAAAAATTCATTTGATATTTTTATCCTTTTATATTTTCTCCAAAGTGAAATTTTTAGGGGATAATATATTTTTTAAATGACTTAATATTGTCACACATAGTCCATGCATGTAAGTTTAAATCTTGTAGCAAGGAAGCCTACATATTTTTTCACACTTGAGACTTTCCAAGAGGGAACCATACCGATAAAAATTATAGAATAGAGACAACAATATAAATTCAAACTTACATAAGATATTAATATCTATTTTTAAAAAATTATTATTCCTTTCAAGCCATATTCTTTTGAGAAATAATCATTGGATAAATGATCCATGAAATACATAATGAGTTAGATTTAAAATAATTAATTCAATATTTCATCAACTCTTTAACGTTTATCTAGTAATCTAATAATTTTTTTTTTTGAAAAAGTAGCCCAGATAGTTTTGGCAAAGGAATAATAAAGAAATAGATTATCTGATATTTATAGATTCTCCTTATACAAGGCACATAAAATATTTTTGTTATCCTCTTCTTTGTAAACTATCACCCATAAGAATTTGAATTTGGACTACTAACCAAAGAAATATTGAGATATGTTGGTCACAAATCTACCTAATCTAAAATATATGAGCCCTAGACCCGGTAAACATTGAAAGGCTGAATGAAAGAGATGTCCTTCAAGCCAATCTCTAGAGAAGGCTGGATCCCTTACTATTCTAACTCGGTTTAAAGCTTAGGGTAATAGGAAAGAGATGGGATATGACAGAAAGAGACTGGAAATATGACTATAAGCTAGATACATAAAGTGGAGATAAACTAACAGCTAAAACCCAAATCAAGTTTTAATTAGCATACAATGGAAATAAAGGTATAAGAACCACTCATATTTTGTAGAGATAACCTCCAAGAAGCATTTCAGTATTCATCCCCTCACCAGTAGTAGTTAAATTCAGATGCAGAATTTAAATTTAGCTAATATTGGACATGAACGCAATCATAAATGATAAGCAAAAAGTGATCAAACACAAGACTATTCAAGGAACTAGAAGCCTAATGCCTTCTTATCGATGTATAAAACTCAAAGTTTTTTTTGCAGAGTGTCTATCCTCCTCTATTACATTGAAATGCTTAGTATTTATAGAGGATTTCACCTCCAAAATTAAATGTAAACTAAAACAAAATATCGACTAGTCAAAGACCAGCCAGAGCAATTCTCTCCTTGGTAATGGTGATGGTCAAATCAGAATATTCTTCAGGAAGCGATGATCCAGTTTTTATGGAGTGTGCCTAGGAAATCAGTAGATATGGATGATGGGAAAAATATTTCAGGCATCAGTACATCGAAACTTTGCAATGTCATGCGACAATCAAGAGATCGAATATTAAATTTTAGATACCATTCCATCACTTTAAACCTCGAAAACTTACCCTCACCAAGAGAGACCCAACGAACATTAACTTTAATTTGAAAAGGGGTGAGGTCAATGGAGGGTACCTCAAAAAAATAAATGGGGTCACACCAGAATTCAGGAAGTGTCATTTAATCTTGGTACCTCTCCCGCAGACATTATGGAAATATCAATCTCATTGCTCCAAGAATTAAATTTCACCAGTATTCTATCCTTCTCGAAAAATATCATCAACAATAACACCTCCAAAAGAAAACTTTGTTGAAGGGAGGGGGTAAGAATTAATTTTGCCTAGGCACTCTTGTGTTTTTTCCTTTCTCCCGAGTAATTTAGCCCCAAAACTAGAGAAATTTACCAAAAAATGGAATGAAATGAGCTATGTAGGAAATTGGGATGAAAATAATTGATTTTTCCCTTAAGAGGGGTGAAAATTATTTTCACCCCACCCTTGGAGCGACTTTGACTTTGATTGGATCATAAAGATGTTATTTCAGGACTTTTGCTCTAGCCTGGGTGAAATTACTATTTCTACTAAAAATAGGGCAAAATTACATTTGCAGAAACCTTCGTTAAATTCACTTTGACTTTTATTGGAGCAACCTTACCCTAGATGATGTCACCTCATTACTTGCGCTTCAAAAAGCATATTTAACTGGAATTTTTTCTCAAAGAAGGACGAAAGAGATTTTCGCCCCTCCTTAGGGGTGAATTTGACTTTGACTTCGTAAAGCGCATGATTTGCTTGGTTTTCCCCAAGAATGGCTTTATTTAGAATTTTACCCTAAAGAGCAGGTATACCTTTGACTTTTACCAGTTCGTATCTATTATTTTCACCCTTTTCCACTTGGCAAAATTTTACCTTCTTGTCACTTGGATGCAATCTTCTTATCATTTTATTTTCACCCCCAAAGAAGGGTAAAAATGATTTTCACCCCTCCTTAGGGTGAAAACATTTTACCTTTTTATTTTTATTGGTTCTTTTCCCTTAAATAAAAATTGCCAAAGCCTTGGACCATTTTTTTGTCAACCTCTTCATCCTGAGATATTTCATGCCATGAATTTCTCCCTTTTATATTTTACCCACGATTTTCTATTAATTTTAATAGTAAAACTTGTTGTGCATTTCCAGGGATGAAATCAAATTTTTTTATTTAATAAAATCACTCAAGGAGGGAAAAAAAAATATTACATTAAAAAAGTAAAATGAAAACAACTGCATTATTCTCGAAATTTTAAAATCAAAATTTTAGTGTGGTAAAACTGCCAACACTTTTGGCGGTTCTTGAGGTATTCAGCTCGTTTCGATGTAATAAACCCTAGGTCTTCATCCATTGGGCTCAGATATCACCACCACTGGCTGCATTAGGTGGTACATTTGATTCAGTAGCCTCCTTATTTCTTTCCTCTTGTGACTGTTTCTCCTGCTCTTCCACAACTACTTTTTGCTCTACTTTCGTTCATGCTCGTGCTTCTTTCTTGGTGAGGCTTTTTCTAGTAGTTTCATAGACGATAGCTACCTCAGCCCAGGAATTTGGAGTGAATTTAGAGAGCGTACTTAGTGAATCAATGACAAAATGCAATTTTTGGATGTGATCCATGCTGATGTGATTAGCTCTCTACTAGAGTTCCAATATGGATGATTTGATCTGGGTGAGCCTCTCCATGCATGGCAATACTTGTTCCTCCATGATTAGCTCCTCCCAACTGTTAATATTTAAAGTATATTCTATGAAATTTCACCAGGTTTCCTTTAAATATTTTGTTGGCAAAATATCCCCATCATCATCTATGAAGCTCAAAAACCCAGTATCGGCTAGAGCCTAGAAATAAATAAGTAAAATGCAATGCTTCTATTCAAACATAGTCATCGGATTTTAGCCTTTTCTTGCCATCTCTAAACATGATAAATAACTACACAATGTAATCTTTGCACTGGTCCAAGCGTGATCCATCCCGCTCATCAGCTTAACTTAGAAGTCATACTAGAACAATGCTTGAATTTGTAGTGCCATCTCTAGTTTTGGTTCCATCTACTCCTTAGCATACTCTAAAGTTTGATCACTAAGAAAAATTACTATCCAAGCCTCATGAATATACAAAAAAATTGAGCACTTCTATTTCCAATATCACACAATATTTCATTAAATGGTGGTGAGCTTCTTTGATTTTCTCCTTGGAGAAGCCCACTGATTGTGTGGCTTTCTTGGCCAGTTGTTTCCTATAAAACTTGAAGCTGGGTATTCAATGCTTGCACTTGCTTCTCCACTCCTACCCAAGATGTCTGGTATTCCTTGGTTGTCTTCTCCAACTCTTTCACTTTCTGCTACCAATGCTCTACCTCTAACTTCGCTATCTCTAGCTGAACCCTATTTTATACCAGAGCTTTGTTCAACTCAATAATATTCACCTCAGTCTCAAAAATATTTTCTTGTAATGCTCGCCATGCAGGTAAAGAGAGCTCATATCCACCTGTATATTCCCCAACTTATCTGTGGTATCAATATTCATCAAGTCCTCTGTGATGACTTCATAAGTGTAATCACTTGGGGCCATTTCTCCTTGAGGATTCTGGACTTGGGGAATCATTTTTACAGTACGAGACTCCATATATTTAGGTTCAAAAGTGACCTTCTTCAACATATTTTTTGGAGCTTAGGCTTCTTTTCTCTTACATATTTTTAGCCACTATTATGAACTTTGTCAGTATCGACTCATATTTACTGCAATAGGATGCTCTGGTACAATCTCCATATCTAGATCTGGTAGCATCTACAAATCAATAAAATGAGTAGGAGGAAAAAGAGCCTACTAAGGTTTTGGCTTAGGAAGGGAATTGGAAATGAGAATGGTTGATGGAATAGAAGTGACTGAGAGGATGGAAGTGTGAGTTTTGGTGTTAGGACCCTCCTAACGTAACTCTTAATCATATTATATTATATTGTATTATAAAGGGACACATCCCTTCACCATTCACACCTTTTAGATAGATGTAAATAGGACAAGGAGGATGCTCCAAAGATCATCCAAGAACATTAATTTATTATATTATGGGTTTCTGCTTTTCAATACAAACTGCAATTCTATTCAAACAATGATCCTTTTCTGCATTCAATTCATATTTCAAGTTGTAGGTTCATAACAACTGGATCAGTGCTAAAAAGACCTGAAAATTTTCCCCACCTTTGCTCTAGTTACTGACAGGCCATTACTCGACAACGTTTTCTTTTCAGCACACATTCTAACCATTATTGACGACACTGTTGCACAGTCGTCCACAGTCGCCATAAAAGGTAGCATGCATAATTTTTTGGACAACATAACGCATTACCGAAGTTATAAAACCCCAAAAGTGAGTACATGCAAGAAAAATATCATTCAGTGTGAACAAAGAGTAGCAAGTACACGAAATTAAACGTGGTGGAGATAGATAATTTTTTCTGACAAAACTAATTTCTTCATATTCAAATCACTTATAAACCAACCACACCCTAAATTTCCGAGGGAATACGATATCAAGACACAACGAAGGAGATTGCGAAGGAGGTTTCAAAAGAAATTATGAAATAACTCTCACAGGTTTCCAAGGAAATGAGAGACATGATGCAAGGAATGACATTTTGGAAGGATAATTTAGAAGATAAAATCACTACAAAAATAGTAGACCTAATCATAAACATCACCAACTCGAATACAAATATATCCACTAAATAGGATACTACAACCCATTCCATGGACTTAGTACAACAAAATTTGCTGCTCATGCAAAACGGACAATAGAACACTACGCCACCACAAAAAAAATTAATAGGGGGACCACATACATCAATCCTTCCCCTTACCATAAAACTAAATTTTCCAAAATTTTATGGAGGTGATCCCACAAATTGGATATATAGGGCAGACCAATATTTTACCTTATATCAAATTCCAATGATTCAGAAAGTCCGTATCACATCATTTCACTTGGAACAAATTGCTATCCAGTGGTATCAATGGTATGAGAAAATAAAAGGTCCGCCCACATGGACCAAATTCATAAAAAACTTAATGTTGCGATTTGGCCCCACTAAATTTGAAGACTTCACATGAGCCCTCACTAAACTACGGAAAACCTCCACCGTAAGGGAATACGAAGCACAATTTGAGAAATTGGCGAACCTTACAATAAGACTAGATGCATTATTCTTCCAAAGTTGTTTCATTAGTGGCCTAAAATAAGACATTATAATGGAGGTACAAATACAAAATCCTATCGATATGATGCATGCAGTGGCATTAGCACAAATGATAAAAGAGAAGAACAATAACCAAATGTGAATAAGAAGAGCTTTTTTAGGAAAAACACCAAATACCTACACCAGCCAAAAACTGAATAAGGTCATGCCAATTAAATGAATTAACCAAGAAGAGCTAAAAGAAAGATGAGAAAAGGGCCTATGTTTCCATTGTGATGAAAATTTTACCCCCAACCACAAATGCATCTCACTGAAATTATATATTTTGGACATAGTTGATTGCACTCCCAAAGAGGAGGATGACATAGAAGTAGAAGTAATAACTAAGGTTTTAGAAGAAAACCAAGAAGATAAAACAGAAATATCCTTTAACGCATTAGCAGGATACTCGATTCCACAAACAATGAAGGTAAAAGGGTATTTTAAGAAATAAAACCCTATTGTGCTCTTAGAATCTGGTAGCACTCACAATTTTATAGATCCCAGTTTGGCCAAACAAGCTAATTGCTTTATATATCCCTGCAATAACTTCGAAGTCATGATTGACAATGGAGGAAAAATTACATGTAAAGGCAAATGCAGGAATATCAAACTCATGATGGGGGAATATAACATGAAAGCAGATATGTATGTACTACCATTAGGAGGATGTGATATTGTTTTGGGAGTACAATGGCTATGAACGCTCGGTAAAATTCAATGGGACTTTGAAGAGTTATGGATGCAATTTATACAAAACAACCAAAAATACACAATTCAAGGTTTAAAAATAGGTCCCACACAAATCGTAAGTTCCCATAGAATGGAAAATATTCTTCAAAAATGAGGAAGAGGTATGGTTGCCCAACTATTTTTCTTGAAAAACACCACCGAAGAGCAACCAAAGGCACCCGAATTAATAGAACTATAGAAACATGATAAAATATTCAAAGAACTAGAGGGATTACCTCCACAATGAAGCCATGATCATGATATTCAGTTAATTCTGGGATACCAACCTCCAAATATTAGACCTTACCGATATCCATACTTACAAAATAAAAAAATAGAAAAATTAGTACAAGACCTACTAAGGGGCAGGGGTCATTCGACCTAGTAGAAGTCCCTACTCTTCACCAGTCATATTAGTAAGAAAAAACAATGGATCATGGCGCCTATGCATGTATTTTTGCACTCTCAACAAAATAATGATTAAATACAAATTTCCTATTCCTGTCATTGATGAACTACTCGATGAACTAAATGGAGCCGCATATTTTCTAAACTCGATTTACGATCATGTTACCACCAAATTCGAGTTAAGGAAAGCGATATACCCAAAATTGCTTTTCGTACCCACGATGGACATTATGAATTCTTGGTGATGCATTTTGGCCTCAACAACGCTCCATACACATTTCAAAGTCTTATGAATAAGGTATTTTCTCCCTTCCTTCGAAAATTTATTTTAGTTTTATTTGACGATATTTTGATTTACAGTAAGACATGGGAAGAGCACTTAACACATATAGTGCAAGCACTCAAAATATGGAAGAAAATAAATTATACGTAAAGAGATCAAAGTGTTCCTTTGGGAAGTAGAAAATTGAATATCTTGGACATATTGTCTCCAAGGAAGGAGTTAAAGTAGACCCTCGAAAAATTGAAGATGTGGAAAATTGGTAAATTTCAAAAACTCTAAAAGGGTTGCATGGGTTATTAGGATTAATGGGCTATTATCACAAATTTGTTAAATATTATGGGAAAATAGAAACACCCTTAACAACCCTACTTAAAAATAATGTCTTCATATGGTCTCCAAAAGCGGATGAAGCTTTCATGACTTTGAAAAATGCCATGTGTACCACCCCCATCCTAGCTATGCCAGATTTTTCCCAACCATTCATTATTGAAAGTGAAACTTCCAGACTGAGAATGGGAGCGGTGCTCATGCAAAATGAGAAGCCCTTAGCATTTACTAGTAAAGCATTTTTCAAAAAGAATTTACCACGTTCCACTTATGAAAAAGAAATTTTAGTTATGGTCCATGCTATCCAACATTGGAGACCATACCTTATTGGAAAACATTTTATTATCCGCACCAACCACCATAGCCTAAAATGCCTTCTTGAACAATGGATAACCACTCCAGAAAAGCAAAAGTGGGTAACAAAACTATTAGGCTATGATTATGAAATCATCTACAAAAAAGAGAGTGGATGCTCTTTCCATAAAGTTCAAATAAACTTCACAATTACATGTTTTTTCCTACCCCATCCCTACATGGATCGAACAAGTCAAGGATGAATGGTATGCGGACCCTACTATACACACCATAATTCAACATCTACAACAAAATCCCATGAGTAAACCCCACTACTCATGGAAAGGTAACATGCTCCGTTACAAAGAACTTCTGGTCCTCTCACCTACATTTGTTTATCGTCCAAATTTTCTACATGAGCTACACGCTACACATACTGCAGGCCACTTTGGATTCCTAAAAACCTATAAAAGAGTGACTAAATCATTTTATTTGTGAGGGATGAAAAATAATATCAATAAGTTTGTCAATGAGTGTGAAACATGCCAAAGAAATAAAGGTGAAACAGTGTGAACACCGGGCCTCCTTCAACCTCTACCCATACCAACCAGGACATTGGAGGATATTTTAATGAATTTCATTGAAGGTCTTCCAAAATTCGTAAGAAAAATGATGATCCTAGTGGTGGTAGATCGTTTATCTAAATACGCCCATTTTTTCAAGTAGCTCATCCCTATACCACTAGTACTATTGCTCAAATCTTCCTTGATAATATTTTTAAATTACATGGCATGCCTTCTATCGTTAGCGATCGTGATCCCACTTTCATTAGTAATTTTTGGAAGGAATTATTTAAACTCCAAGGTATGCAACTTCGGATGAGCTCCGCTTACCACCCACAAACAGATGGTCAAACTAAAATTATCAATAAGTGCTTAGAAACCTATATTTGATGCTTTATTTCCATAAAACCCCTTCACTGGGTTAAAAGGCTTTCATTAGCTGAATGGTTGTATAATCCCACATATCACACAACCATAAAAATGACCCCTTTTGAAGCATTATATGGCCGATCACCCCCATCTCTAACCTCTTATCTTCTAGGAAGTACAAAAGTACCTACCGTAGAGATGGAGCTGGTCACTTGAGATAATATCGTTTGCACTCTGAAGGACAATCTACATATCACTTAGCACTGCATGAAGCAACAAGAATACCAACATCGGATTGAAAGGGTTTTTCAAGAAGGGGATATGGTATTTCTCTGCCTCCAACCATATCGTCAAACTTCATTGAAAATAAAAGGGTCACAAAAATTAGCACCAAAATTTTATGGCCCTTATAAAATTCTACAGTGTATTGGACCTGTTGCATATAAACTTGAATTACCAGAATATTCTAAAATCCATCCGATATTTCATGTTTCTTGCCTTAAAGCCATAATAGGGACTAACATCGTTACAAAAAATCAACTTCCAGAATTTTAAGATAATGGAGCTCTCATGGTTGAACCAGAAGCTATCCTAGACCGACGTATGCGCTGCCTATGTAATCGCACCATCACCGAGGTATTGATTCAATGGAAAGGTCTACCTCTAGAGGATGCTACGTGGGAGACACTCCATCAGATTCAACAACAATTTTTGCAATTCCATCTTTGAGGACAAAGCTTTTTCAAAGGAGGGTGGCATGTTAGGACCCTCATAATGTAACTCTTAATCATATTATATTATATTGTATTATAAAGGGACACATCCTTTCACCATTCACACATTTTAGATAGATGTAAATAGGACAAGAATAAATGCTCCAAAAATCATCCAAGAAATTTAATTTATTATATTGTGGGTTTCTGCCTTTCAATACAAACTGCAATTCTATTCAAACAACGATTCTTTTTTGCATTCAATTCATATTTCAAGTTGCAGGTTCATAACATTTGGATACAATTACACTCACCCGAGGAGGAGCTTGTGTACTTACAATTGCGATTGATATTACTTGAATGGAAGATGAAGGGTGCGAAAATGGATTGAGACCATATGTAAAAGAACTAAAAGAAAGAGAAATAGTATAAGCAAGAAAAAAATAAGAGGGAGCATCGATTATTGGGGACTGGAAAACGAGAAGCAAATGGAAGTGGAGGGTATACCAAATGGAGGTGAAACAAAAGTTATGACTACGAAATTCAGTGCAACAGTCATCGGATGCTTAAGAGAGAGGGAAGAGGGTAGAGAAAATGTACCTTTGAGTTTTGACACATTTTGAGCCAATGATGAGGGTGGTTGTAACAATGGTTCACTCTTGTATTGTTCCTCTTCTATCTCCTTCTCCAGATCTATAATTTCCATGTCCTAGCCAAGCTGTCCTACCTAAACCAAAGGAGGATTTCCTAAAACATCAGCTTGTGTGTCTTCGACTGTAAGAGAAGGGTTTGCACTTGATGAAGAAACTGCACCTGTTCTTGGCTTCTTGATTTTTTTTAAAAAAGGGAGCACCTCATGCTTATTATTATTCTTTTGTTGGGGTTGCACTTCTATCAAAAATTGTTTCTTTCCTCGTCCTACCCCATATATGTAGTCTTATTTCCTCGTACTACCCCATAGATGTCATTTATGAAGTCATTCTGATGGACAATGTCCATCATAAAGAGGTGCTCGTTTGTAAAATACAGAAGGAGAAATGACTTGCTAGTGAATCTAAAAATTTACACCATGATGTCCTACGTCAACAAGAAAATATCTCATTTCTCCTTAGCAATGATCTCCTCCCTCATCACCCTTGGAACTCTCTCACATGTACCAAAAATAAGTTCAAGGGTGGGGCCCAAAAACATGTGATTAAAATTGTAAAATGACTCCTTCCTAGACAAGCTTGGAGTCCACAAATAAACTGGCAGCTTCTTGTCTGCCTCATCAAATTGCTTGACTACTATGAAACATAAACACTGGTGTAGGTGGAAGAAGAAATTCCAGGCCAAAAATGAAGTGTGCCTAAATGAAACTACTCCTTCACTTTGTACCTTCTCCAACTGGGTATGCATTGCTCGAGCCACGTAATCTACCCAGTCAAAGAAAATGGGGTTTGTGCATGCTTGCATGGATTTCGGGGCATAAAATTCCACCTAAAAAATACATTGCACCATTATCGCTTACCATTTATACACTGTAGAGTCAGTAGGAAGACCAGACACCCAAGCCAACATGGAAAATATATATGGGCTTTTAAAATCTATTAGGGGCTTTGGTAAAGCTGATAACTCTCTAAAATGGGGTGCCTTTATCAACTGGTTCTCCATGAACTGGTGTAACATCACAGTTGACTAGTACATCTCTTCTTGTCCTTGAGATTCATATTTTTAAATATAACATCTGAGGAAGGATTTATCCCACAATACAATACCTATCTGACTCTACTGGGTGAAATGGTGAATAATTCATCCCCATTCATATTCCAAACGACCCTGGTTGTAGGATGATAAAACTTTCAAATCACCATTACCAGCTCGAGGTAAGGATGAACAGGTGTACATAGGTACGAGGAAAGTTGTGCATGATAGGCAATAGTTAATGGGATTTCTGGCATCAAACCTTACTTGACAACAACTTCCATGTCCTGGCTTAATTTTTCTATGCCCTTGCTTAAAATAGCACAATCCTCAATCTAAGCTAACACGTCAGAATATGGGTCGAGCTCCGTATTTTCATTCCACCTAGCTTTCTTTTCTTTTTTACCTCCTTTCACTTTCTTTGGCTCTACAAATTTTGTAGACTTAGTAGCTTTCTTTCCCATTTTTGTACAATCAAATTTTCTGCTACTATCTGATAATCCTGCAACAAAGTAGCAATTCAGGAACACTAAAAGATAACCTAGAAATGCTCCAAAAAAATAATCTTGACCTTTCTTCAACTGCAAGCTTTTGGTTCACTGTATTTAAAATATTTGCTCCCAACCACCTAATTAAATGTAGGTGGTGCTTCTAATGAATTCAAGTGATCGTGCTCCCTTGGTTCTCTCACCCGACACATTTTTTCATTATATCTTGACTACCAATAATACCCTTGCACTGTGAATCTTCATTGAACTTCATATTCAACTGATTTTTGTCTTGGAGGGCGTAATGTGGGTATTTAATGGCTCAATTAGGGAATGATAAACTCCATGTGTGAGTGATGGATGATTTTTAGGATGAAAATTATTAATTGTGCTACATTAAAATATCAAAAACATCTTTTATGAGTTACACTGGCGAAATTAACTCAATTTCATACAATTAACTGGAGGTCATTTCATAATTAGCATGGGCTAGTGAAAACATCAATTGGGCGTGCCCTCCCTGCCAAAAAAATCAACTAGGAAAAATAACAAGAAACTTGGGCTTTGAAACTGCTCTTCTGCTTGCTTGGCGAAGTTACATGCCTCACAACCCCTTTTAAAATAATTTATTCCTAACTTTACCCCAAAAAAGCTTATCTCTAAAAGCAAGCTTTAACTAAGAGTGCTTTACTTGAAAAAGCAAGGAAAAATTAATATCGCCCTGTTCCTTTTGCTGATATTAGCACTGCCAACTGGGGGTCTAAAAAGCATGTGATTTTTCTCCTCCATTTTCTTGGAGTTTCACTCCGAAAATATCTGTTGGTGGGGCACCAAGGGATTTCACCCCGAAATTAAGAACATGCATGGCAAAAACCTTTTTTGGGCGAAAATGCTTTTTGCCTTTTAATTTTTCCTTTGCTTTTTTTCTTTTTCAGAAATTTTTAAAAATAAAAGAGCACTTTTAATCAAAAAAGCAAACCGTTAAAATCCAAGTGGGTCCATGCTACCAAGAATGACGTTTTAATAATTTCTCTAAATAAAACAACCAGATTTCTCTTATTTCTTTTTGTACCGAAATAAGAAAAAAGGCCTTTAAAACATTTTTAGGGCGAAAATGACTTTTGCTGGTGGCAAAGTGGTTTTGGAAAAAAATCAACTATCTTGAGGGCAAAATTACTTTTCTCGACAAAACCAACTTTCTATTTTTTCAAAATATTTTAAACATACTTGGTTGAAAATAAAATAGCATAACAACTTATGTACATATATACATACTTGATTAGAATTTTATCACTGATGATAGGCCTTCAAATGAAGACCATTTACTAGAATTGGCAACACACAACCATCCATATCCTTAAAATAAAACGAGTTGACCTAATTCACACCTAAAATATGGAACCAACCCTCCCATATCACTTCAAAATTGTGATGCTTACTAGGCTTAGCCTTGTTTTCGTTCCATTTCAGCACTAGATCACCTACCTCGAACGAATTTTAAGAATTTTTCTTGCCAAAACATTTCTATGTCATCCAGGCATGTTCCATGAAGGCATTGTATGATTTATCCCTCTCTTCCTCCAAATGTAGAAGTTGAGCCAACCTTGTGCTTATGGGATCAGAATCAACATCTTCACCATACAACAAGTGCCATGACTGAAGACTAGTAATTCAATATGAATGGGCAACACTACTTCTTTATCGTATACCAAGGAATAAGGGGACGTCTTGATAGATTTTTCACAGAGATAAGATCGACCCATAATGCTTGGTTTAAGAGCAAGTACCAACTATGCTTGTTATCTCCAATGGTTCTCTTTAGAATTCTTAGCAAAATCTTGTTTTTGGACTCAACCAAGTCATTCCCCTATGGATAATAGTTAGATGATGTATTCAAATAAATCCCATACTTACCCATAAATTCTTTGATCTTGGCAACGATGAAGGGAGTTACATTGTCTATTATGATTGCATCTGGTATGCCAAAATGAGTGATTAAACATTCAAGGAAAGAAATAACTATTACCTAATCTACCTTCTTGGTCGGGATTAATTTTGACCATCGACTGAAATAGTCAGTTTTAGTCAGGATGTATTTGTGTTCGGTAGAGGAATTGGGATCAATGACCCCAATAAAGTCTAAGATCCATTGCTAAAATGGTGCTTCTACTTGAATTGGATGAAGGGGTAATGATGCATTCCTGCTTCTACTGATATATATTTGGCACTTATTGCAACTCTGACTGACTTTGAAAGCTTCTGCAAAGAGAGTAGGCCAGAAATATCCTGCTTTGATGATCTAAAATGCAATTGGCCTATCTGCATAATGGCCTCCTAATAGAGCAGAGTGAAACTCCTCTAGGATAATTTGTTTCTTTGATTCTTAAACACATCTGAGAAGAACTCCATCAATATTCTTATGAAACAGTCCATTTGATATCATCACGTACCTAAGGGCCTGATGTCTGAATCTCCTTCTCTATGAGGTATTGAGGTGTGGAGGACATATTCTTGAATGGAAATATTTGAAAAGGTCCTCTACCTAATCAGGATCACTAGAGTGATTAGTGAAATTGCTTTCTAAATCCTCAAGTTAGCAAACCATGGATTTAGATGCAACACTTTTTGCAAGCTCCTGATACAGTGCTAAACTTTGAACTAGCTTGGTTTATCAGATTTCAATATCATACTCCTGGATTTTGGAAACCCAAACAACTCTCTTGTATCCAAGATCTCCCTGGATGATGAAACTTCAGACATCTGGATGAACAACATGCACTATTGTTTTTATTTGAGAAATAAAATACTGGAACTTCTTCAAGGATTTCATCACTGCATATACTTGCTTTTCAATGAAATTATATTTTTCTTCATGTGGTTGGATGACTTGAATCAAGAAAGCAATTGAACGCTCATCTCTATCATCTACCTTATGTGTAAGAACCTTTGCATAGCTCTCTTTATCACAAACGATATACAAGATAAAATATTTTGAGCAATCAGGGTTCACTAAAATCGGGGCTTGAGAAATCCTTTTTTTGATTTCTTTGAATGCTTACTTTATTTGCCCAGTCTATTTGAACTTAACATTTTTTTTAACATCTCAGTCACCGGCTTTACCACTTGGGAAAAATATACAATAAACTTTTGAACAAAGTTGATTTGCTCAAAAAATAATTGCAAATCCTTCTTGTTAGCTAGTAGTGAGAGCTTCAGGAGAGCCTCAGCTCTAGCTGGATCTATAGCTAAACCTTCCTCTGAAATAACATGTCCTAGGAGCTTTCCTTATTTTATCGCGAAGATGGACTTATTTGGGTTTATTAATATTCTGAGCTCCCAGTATTTCTTGAACACTTGTCTTAGATGTAGACTATGCTCCTCCCTATTGTGAGAAAAAATAGTCATGTCATCCAAATAAATTACAATAACGTGATTTAACAACTCATCAAAAGCTACGTTCATCACTCTCTGAAAAGTTATACCATCATTTGAGAGACAAAACAATATTCAATGACAAGTAAATGTTTCCCATTTCGTGGTGAACACCATTTTATATTGGTCTTCATATTTGACCCAAATTTGATTATAGTTGAAGAATCTATCCAATAAAGAGAATCTTTGAGCACCAGCCACTACATGAATAATCTGATCAATTTGTGGTAGTGGATAGTGATCCTTCAGAGACACCTGGTTTAAATTTCAAAAATCCACACATAGGCAGATATCTCCATTCTTATTTCTCACGGGGACCAGATTTGCTACCTAGGTAGAGTGCTTAATCAGGTAGATAATTTTAGCTTCCAACATCTTTAGTAGTTTCACTTTCATCAGGGTTTCAATATTATGATTGACTGGCCTCTGTTTCTTCCTGAAGGGTTTCACTCCTTTATTAAACCCAATAGTATACTAGATCACATCTATGTTGTATACTTTCAAATCTTGGTAGCTCCAAGCGACAATATCTGGGTACTCATGGCATAGTTCCTTGATCTACGCTAGCTCTTCTTGAGTGTAATCAATGTCAACTTTGATTGACCTTTTGGGTCCCAAATGCAGTTTAGTGTACTCCTTTTCCTCCACTTTGATCTTATTCTTTTTGGCTCTATTATTTTGATCAAATAGACTCTCAAGTGTAATAAATCCTTTTGGGATATGATTATTTCACAGTTGGATCAAACCCTCAACTTCTTTCTCATCAAGTGTTCCTTCTTCCACATTACTAACTTCTATTATTAAGAAATTTACAATCAGTTCATCACTATCGAACACTTTCCAGAAGATATTTTTGTCAGGGATTGAAGATCTGTAAACTAAACTCACAGTCTTGGGCTTTCTCACCACATGCTCAACTGGAGAAAAATTAGTGCCAAGGGATGCTAGGAGATCAGCATGCTTGTTCTGCTCCCATGCGATTGCTTGGATGTTCAACACTGTATAGGCCTCAAATAGGTCCTAACATTTTTTACGGTATGCCTTCACGTAATATTGCTTGGAAATACACTTACTGGTTACCTGGTTGATGATTAGCTCAAAATCTCCAAAAATCTATAGTTGTTTGATCCCAAGCTTCTCTACTTTTTTTAGGCCTAGGTAGAGCGCTTCGTACTTAGCAGTGTTGTTTGTACAACTCCAGGTCAACCGGTAAGAGTACATATTTTGTATGCCATAAGGAGAAATGAGAATAATTCTAGCTCATGCACCATTCTTACACCTTGCACCATAAAAGTATAGCTTCCATAATTGACCTAAAATATGATCTTAATCATCATATACCTTTGCTTCAGCTTTTTTAGGCTTAGTGATGGTATAACAACCGATTTTGATCTCCATCATAGCATTAAAATTGAGCATTGAAAACTCATATTTTTTTTGAAGCTCATCTAGAACTTCTTCTATCAAATCTAATTCCTCCAATTTTTTAATCATCAAGTTGACAGAATTCATGGGTTTATCTTCCTCTTCAATATTCTCTATGTGATAAGTCGAAGGCTTTTCGTTATAAATTTAGATACTCCTCCCTTTGACATGAATATCCAAATGAGAATAATCAAGAGAAAGGTAGTCTCCCAACTTGGTAGTGAACTCCCATGACAAGGACATGCTATAATATGGCTCCAAATCGACCACCACCACCTCTTGGATCACAATGATATGAGGTATTTTATGTAGCACAATGGGGATGTCCTTGATGAACCCCGCTATCATCATAGGGGTTACAACTAATTATAAAATTCTAGGGCTACTCCTTGTATATTCCATACCCATAACATCACAAAATGCCTTTGGCATGACAGTCATTGCAGCGGTCAATCATGCAATTATGCACAATCCAACCTTCCATCCTAAGAGACAAGTATAAAGGGAATGGTATATTCCTTCCAGTGGTAGAAGTCATTAGTGTTTGAGCTAAAACTATCTGATTTGAATTCTTCCCCTTATCTTTCATGAATTTTAATAATTCTTGCAACAAGTCCACTTGTCTAGGTAATTGCAGTGCATCATAGAGACTTACCTTGGTTGGAATCCTCTTTACCTCTTCAACAAAGTTATATATGGATGCACTAGACTCTTTTCCTTCATTGGTAGCCTCATATCTACTTCGATACTGCTGTGGGTAGCCTCTACCATCTGATGCTTGGTCAAATATGGGTATTTGAGCTTTTCCCTGGTCTACTCTTTTGTTTTAGCTTTTGCTTGTGAAGTTGAAGTTTTTCTTGCAATATCTCTTTCGCTCATGGAGGTAAAAGATATTTTAGTAGGATAGGTGTGTCTGTATTGGGTGTTGGAATAGTTATTTTCTCTTACGCTTGTTTTTTATCATTCTGTACCTTTGAATCACTCGATACCTTTAAGGGCTCCATCTCAGATGGGTCCACAGTGACGAGTTTTCTTCCAGCTCTGGTGAGAACTTAAACTTACTCTTTAGAAGGGACTATATTATGATCGACTTATGTGATTATGTTGATTCGACCATATGAATAACTCTTTGCCAATGTATGTATGTAGTTAAGGTGAACCATGCAAGTTTTGTTGCCATACGGATCATTGCATGTAGAGCACCAATATGTTTTGTTTGATGTGCCAACTTCTTCGTTTGTCAATATAGTCTGGTTTCTTTCTGGTGCCTTATTGGTTGAAGCTACTTGCTCCTTGGTAATCGACGATAGTTGAAATCTCCTAGGTTGGAACTTTATTTCAACCTGCTTCCTCTTAATAACTGTGATCTCATTGCCCATCACTCTTATGGCCAAGTTCATTGACTATAACTCTTTTAGCACCTTATCTTGTTGATCAAGATTTGAGGGTGCTGGAGAAGTTGGTAATGGAAGTGGTACATGCAGAGATGACAGTACTAGAAGTGGAACTGGAATGAGTAACTATAGAATGGTTGAAGCAGGTAGTTGAGGTACATAAAATATCATCATGGTTTGGGA
Organism: Wollemia nobilis; assembly: GCA_028583015.1. NCBI lineage: Eukaryota > Viridiplantae > Streptophyta > Pinopsida > Araucariales > Araucariaceae > Wollemia > Wollemia nobilis. The sequence continues at coordinate 174,670 of JAQPPZ010001683.1, forward strand.
TGAACTTGCATTTTATGAGGGGATTGGATACATGGGGGACATGGGAAAGGGCTAAGAAGATGCATTAGCATACAAATACTATGGAATATCAGGAAAATGGCATCACCATTTTCAATGAAATCTTACCGATAGCAATCATATTAGCCTCAACCTTTTACACAATAGAATATAGATCAGGAAATATATTAACATTGGATTATTGGATGGCCATACTAATGTCAAAGTTGAAAGCTTTAAGGTAGTAAAATGTAGCTTGCTTAGTGCTCAAGAATCGTCAGATATCATCAAGAACTCTATACCAATTTTGGGTAAACCTAACATTAAAGTCCATGATTTCCTCCTACGGATACCTCTAAATGGTGGTAAATTGATGCAACAGAGAGAATGGATCCGCTTTTTGGTGGAAACCTTTGAATAAAATTCAGCCAACTAGTCCCAAGTGATAATGGTGGGAAGCTGTAACGATCAGTACTAGTAAAATAACTTACCTCTACGATAGAGCACGAAAAATGTTACCATGATATCATCATTTGTGATGCTATGGATTATCATCAAGGTAGCCACGTCTTGGACATGCTCATACATCATCTTTTTCGTACCATCATAAATAGGCAAAGCCTTTATTGCTGCTTACGAAATTGAGTTTTAAGCTTGCAGATTCAGAGGTCCGGAGTGGTTCCATACTGAGAACTATCTTGGTGGCTATGGTGGCAAATTTTGGGCCATTTAGACTAGAGTATTTACTTGGGGAGGCAAAAAACTAGTGGTTGTGCTATCAAAACTCGAAGGAACAGAGAACACACCAGCTAACTATGAAGATGTCACACTTGATGGGACAGTCGGAGTGACTATCCTAGGATTTTCTCCTAACACTCAGGTGTCAAGTTCATAAAAATAAATGGATATTCTAGATTTTTGACCTTCAACATTGTGATCATGAAGAAATATTTTGCTCACTTCACGTTTAGAGACTTCTAGGTAGAGCTGAATCACCAGATATGCTAATAATATAGTAAAAAGGTGAACATCAAACCTCAAAACTATTTAAAGTGTGCTAAAACTATCAGGACCTGTGGTGATTTTTCCAGATAACAGCAAGTCAAAGATTCACCAAATCGATCTCCCTTAAACTATGGATATAATTTGTCCCATCGAGCAATGCCAAAAATTGTTTGTCACAGATTTTCCTAATCATAAAATATATGTCCCCTAGATCCAAAAACATTGAAAGGTTGAAGGAAAGATATGTCCTTCAGACCAATATCTAGATAGGGATGGTTCCCTTACCATTCTAACTCGCTTTAAATCTTAGTGTAATAAGAAAGATATGGGAAATGATAGAAGAGATGAGAAATATGGCTATAAGCATGATACATAAATCAGGGATAAACTAACAACTAAAATCTAAATCAAGTGTTAATTAGCATACAATGGAAAGAAAGTTATAGGAACCACTCACAGTTTGTAGAGATAATCTTCAAGAAGCATTTCAGTATTCATGCCGTTACCAGCAGTAGTTAAATTTAGATGCATAATTTAAATTTAGCTAATACTGGATATGAATGTAATCATAAATGATAAGTAGAAAGTGATCAAACACAAGACTATTCAAGGAGCCAAAAGTTGAATGCCTTCCTATTGATGTAGAAAACTCAAAGTGTTTTTTTGCAAAGTGTCTATCCTCCTCTATTACATTGAAATACTTAGTATTTATAGAGGATTTTGCCTTTGAAATTAAATGCGAACTAAAAAAAAATGCCGGCTTGTTAAAGACCAGCCAGAGCAATTCTCTCCTTGGTAATGGTGATGCTCAAATCAAAATATTCTTCAGGAAGTGAAATTTTGGTTTTCATGGAGTGCGCTCAGGAAATCAATAGAGATGGATGATGGGAAAAATATTATAGGTATTGGTGAATTGAAACTCAACAATGTCATGTGGCAATCAGGAGATCGGATATTAAATTCTAGATACCATTCCATCACTTTACACCTCGAAAACTTACCCTCACTAGGATAGACCCAACGAACATTAACTTTGTTTCAAAAATGGGTGAGGCCAATGGAGGGCACCTAAAAAATGAACGGTATCATGCCAGAATTTAGGACGTATCATTTAATATTGGTATCTCTCTCACAGAAATTATGAAAATATCAATCTCATTGCTCTAAGAATTAAATTTCACCAGTCTTCGATATTTCCCCAAAAATATCAGCAACAATGATGACTCTGGAAGAGAAATTTGTTGAAGGGAGGGGGGTAAGAATTAATTTCGCCTAGGCACTCTTGTGTTTTCGCCCTTCTCCTGAGTAATTTCACCCAAAAACTAGAGAACTTTACCAAAAAATGGAATGAAAATGAGTTGTGTAAGAAATTGGGTTGAAAATGATTGATTTCATCCTTAAGAGGGCTGAAAATGATTTTTGCCCCACCCTAGGGATGACTTTGACTTTGACTAGATCATAAAGACGTTATTTCAAGATTTTCACTCCAACTTGGGTGAAATTACTATTTCTACTCAAAATAGGGTGAAATTACATTTGCATGCGCCTTCATTAAATTCACTTTGACTTTTACTGGAGCAATCTTCACTCGAATGATGTCACCTTATTACTTGCACTCCGAAAAGTATATTTAACTAGAATTTCACCCCAAAGAAGGGTGAAAAGGATTTTTGCCCCTCCTCAAGGGTGAATTTGACTTTGACTTCATAAAGCACATGTTTTTCTTGGTTTTTCTCTAGAATGGCTTTATTTAGAATTTTACCCTAAAGAGTTGCGAAAATAATTTTCGTTCCTTCCCAGTGGCACTTTTGACTTTGACCAGTTCGTATCCATTATTTTTGTCCTTTTCCACTTTGTAAAATTTTGCCTTCTTCTCACTTGGAAGAAATCTTCTTATCATGGTATTTTCACTCCCAAAGAATGGTAAAAATGATTTTCGTCCCTCCCTAGGGCGAAAATGTTTTACCTTTTTATTTTTATTGGCGCTTTTCCCTTAAATAAAAACTACCGATTCCTTGGACCATTTTTTGTCAACCTTTTCATCCAGAGACATTCCATGCCATGAATTTATCCCTTTTATATTTTGCCCATGATTTTCCATTAATTTTACTAGAAAAACTTGCTATGCATTTAGAGGGATGAAATCAATCTTTTTATTTAATAAAATCACTCATGGAGGGAAACATAAATGTTACATTAAAATAGTAAAATGAAAACAATTGCATTATTCTTGAAATTTTACAATCAAAATTTTAGTGTGGCAAAAATGCCAACAAGATCATAGAAAGGAACTCAAATGACTAAATAAAATTCATGGGAGCAAGAATTTTGATTGCCTCAATTTTATATTTTAAATTAATCCAGTATCTAACATCTTTTGATAGTTTCAAATCCAACTCATCCTTCCAAGAGAAAATAGTAAATAAAATATTTGAATAATATTCCACAAATTATCTATTACGTATTGAAAGTCCTCTCTCAATAATATTGTTAATAAGAATCTAAGCTAATGGTTTTTATTTTAGATAAAAATAATAAAGCCTCGTTGAATTCCAATTTAATATATTTATTAATCAATTAAAAACCCTCTAATATGATGTTCCATGTTACTAATAATTTAACCATGGTTTATTTTCTTAATAATTTTTTACATCCATAGGAGATCTATTTCTCTCTCTCTCTCTAACTTCTAAATGCTATTAACTTGATTACCCATAATACAAGGAATCTACTAGGATATTAATTTATTTTACATTTATTTGTTGAGCCATTAGGAATCTTATAATGAAGACCTCATACTATTTCATGTGGTTAGTAGATTGAGAAACAAGAAGAGGCCCATAAGATTAATGAATCCTAAAATATATTTGAGAAAAACCATGCCCTTACATCGTGTTCTTTCTTAACCCCATCAAAATATTAGATTTCATAATTTTTTCCAAAAGTAAATAGAATCAAAACATTATCCAAAAACAAGAGTATATCATAGAAAGAACACACATAATCTAAAGGTGTCTACAGAGACCAAAATAATCTCACTAAAGGAAATAATAACGCTTTGACCAATAAACAAATGGTTGATCTCAAGCGTATAAATACAAAATTACGAGTGACCTTTAGATCAAGCTTAAAGAACCTACCTTCAAGTTTATTAATAAAGTTTTATAATAAATCCACATTTACAATGCATACAAAATCCCAAAGGGCTATATAATAAATATAAAATAAATTTTGGCCATGGCCTCAAGTGAATCTTAACACCATATACTCTAACATAACCCTTTAAATTAGGGAGACATGAAAGAAGTCCTTATCAATAATCCCCTTAAGGGGTACTCTCATAGTCTAAAATATTTCTACAATCACACAAAAGGAATCTAAAGCATGATCTTGATTAGGATACCTATTGTCTAATCTATTAATGGCCCATAGTCTAGATCAAACATCCAATAGATATTAATATAGTACATATAGTGTATTCGAACCTTATTGTTCTTGGTCTACTGATGAAACATGAGATTATAGACAACCTTGTGGAAATTTGGTTCTCACAATGAAGGGTGACTATAAACTACTAAGGATTACCAACTTAGTTCAAAATTATAAGCATCCACCAAACAATATTTGGTAGCCTCATTAGTAGAATAATATTAATAGTTTATAGAATATTAAGATATAGTGGACTATCATTTATGACATAAATATATTGGTCCAAAATCAATTTACACTATTAGCTAAATTATTGGCCCACTCTACATAAGAAAATCCTATCAAAAGCATAGGTGCTCCAACTAAATAGTGAATATTCAACTTGTATGTACCTTTGATGTACCAACGAATCTACATGATTGTTATCTTAAGACTCTCACAAGGTGCCTAGAGATAGGTAGAATAATAACTAGGTAAATACTATATCTAGTTGAGTGTGGGTAAGGTAGAGAAGAGCCCCTACAAGTGAATGATATAAAATAATATCCACCAAAAGAGTAAGACAATCTACTCACAACTTCAAATTAAACACAAAAAGCATTTATAAGGTTTGGAATACTCCATCCTAAATTATTGTAAAAAATCCGAGTTATACTTGGAATAGGAACTGGTGATCTTAGAGGGTGATTGATCAATCTAAATTCCTAAAATTAATGAATATGAACTAAATCTATCATGTCAAAAGTTTTATAAAGCTATGAATTCAACTCTTGGATCATAATTTTTTAATTTCTCATGAGTAGAAGATCATCAACACATAATACAATCACCAAAATCTAATCATCTTGATGCTTGATGTAAACATCATGCTCTACCTCATAATGCCTAAACCTACAAGTGAGAAAGAAGAAATGGATCTTCTCATACTAAGCATGGGCAACTTGCTTAAGCCCATACAAGGTCCTCTTCAACCAACATATAAAGGAAGTCATGAACTTTTAATACTAAATGGCTACTGTTAGATCTTCTTCGAAATATAACAATAAATAAAGATATTCTTCACATCCGTATAATGTATCTTTGAACCATAAGAAACAACCATAGCTAGGATCCTTTGAACAAAATCAATCCTAGGAAATGGGAAAAATAATCTTTAGGTAATCAATTCCCTCCTTTTGAGAAAACTCTTTAGCAATAAGGCATACCTTATGCTTCTCAAATTGACCATTAAAATGTAACAACTTCTAAAAATATGATAATAGTAGTAATAATTCAATAATATACAAAAGTAAACATCCATTAAGAATAACAATTTAGACTAACTACCAAAAAAAATAAACAATGCATCTAATAAATATAGATTCTAAATCAATAAAAATCCAAGCCAGTTAAAGAGAACAAAATCTCTTAGATATGTGAAAAGGATGAAGTCCCATACATGCAATAGATATGACTAAGATTTAAATGTAAAAGATTGGACTATAACATAGCACTACTATGTATGGACTAAATCAACATTAGCCTTAACCCTACTATCCAAAAACCAACTACCTTAATATAAAACCTCAGCACTACTATGTATGGACTAAATTTTCTTACCTCACAGATATTGATTTTGCGACATTTTGCAGGGATCATAGCGAAAAATGCCACTGCGGACATTTCAGTGGACGAGTACCATCATTACAAGGTGTGTGCCCCAATTTGTTTTTATCGTCCCCGGTTTTGTGCTCTGCTGAACAAGGTTTAACATAGAAATTACATATTTGCATTATGCAGGCTACCATTGTTATTGATAGATTTAATGCTTAATGCCTGCAATGTAAAGGACGCGGACATGGGTAAACTGCACTGCTTATTGCTAGAATATCGGAGGAGTTTTTTTTATAGTTCCCAGCAGAGGAATGTGGCGGAGTGTTGCAGGAGTTTTTGCTAAAATTCCTTGTACCTGCAACGTGGACATAGTGGCTTCAATCAAAGCAATCTACGCATGTTCAAGATTTTATTATAATTTATTTTACCATGTTTGTAGATGCATATGGAAATTTATATTTTGTCTTATTTTTTTTGTCGGTTTTTTTAATTGTGAATATAAAAGGACACCCAATTAATCTTGTGGATTATTGGGAATTGCCTCACTATTTTTTTTTTCTCTCACACTGTTGTAGGTATATCTTGCGCATTCAAAAAAAGTAGGATTGTTCAGGTTATGTAAGAATTATATTTTTGTATTAACTGAGAATACATTGATAATTGTTTGTTGTATTAGTAACTGGAGTTATATTCTATTTGATGTTGTTTTATATAGTTAAAATTTTCCTTGTAAATCTTTTAATTGGTATTAAAGCGAGGTTTGTTTGTGAGGAGAAGGGGAGAAACCTGCAGCATAGAGTGAAGTAAAAAGAAAAGTAGCTGCAGCAGCAACATAAGCAAAGGAAAGAGAAGAATGGCTACAAGCAGTAGTAGTCACCATATTTCTCAGCAGATTCCAGTGTTCAAGGGGGAGAACTATGATTTTTGGAGCATTAAGATGAAAATGCTCTTTATTTCTCAAGATTTGTGGGATTTGGTTGAGACACGTTATTTCTCAAGATTTGTGGGATTTGGTTGAGACAGGTTACACAGAACCTGCAGATGCACAAGTACTTGCTACTTGGTCTCAAGCACAATGAGATTAGTTAAAGGAGAATAGAAAAATGACTCAAAGACCCTTTTCTTTATTCAGCAAGCATTGCATGAATCAAATTTTTCGAGAATTGTTACAAAAACAAAATCAAAGGAGGCACGAGATCTACTTCAAAATACATATCAAGGGATAGAGAAGGTAAAAACTATCAAACTTCAGACACTTAGAAAATATTTTGAAAATCTTTTTATGAATCTATGCAAGATTTTTCACTCGAGTGATGGGATTAGTGAATCAAATTAGATCTTGTGGAGAGAATTTGATAGATCAAAACAATTGTAGAAAAAATATTGAGAATTATAATTCCACATTTTGATCCCATTGTGATTGCTATTGAAGAATAAAAGAATCTAACAACATTATTAGTTAATGAGCTTATGGGATCTCTTCAAAATCGTGAGTAGAGGATGAATAGATCTACTGAAAAATTTGTTGAACAAGTTTTTCAAACGTAACTTGATATTTCAGTGGATAAGAGAAGAAAATCATCTAGTGAAGGAACAAAAAAATGTAGAGGAAGAGGACGTGCAAATAGAGGAAGAGGAGGTAACAATGGATGAGGAAGAAACAACTACAATGACAATAGAGTAAGAGACAACAACAATGACAATAGAGAAAGAGACAACTACAACAATAACAGAGGAAGAGGAAACTATAACAACAACAGAGAAAGAGGTAATCAAAATTTTGATAAATCACAAGTTCAATGTTATTATTGCCAAAAGTTTAGCCATTATGAACATGATTGCTGGAAAAAGCAAAAGCAACAAGCTAATTTTTCTGAAGAAAAAGAAGAACAAAATAGTTTATTTTTTGCTTGTGATGTTGCAAAAGAAATTTTTGATGAAGTATGGCTTCTGGATAGCGGTTGTAGCAATCACATGATAGGGAACAAAAACATCTTTGTAAATATGGATGAGTCTTTCAAATCTCAAGTTTAGCTTAAAGATGACGAGGAAGTTCGAGGTCAAAAACAAAGGCACCATTACAACTAAAACAAAACAAGGTGAGATAAGTTTCATTCATGATGTTTTATATGTACCTGGATTGGCTCATAATTTTTTGAGTATAGGGTAGCTTATTCAAAAGGGATATTCAACTATTTTAAAAAATAATGAATGTGTTATCTATGACAAACATGATAGCAATTAAATTGTAGGAAAAGTAGGTATCAAAATTCTTCTCTTAGACTTGCATATGGAGAAGCTCAAGCTATGAAAGCAGTCTTGAATAATAACTCTTGGTTATGGCATATGAGGTATGGACATTTGAATTTTCAAGGGCTGAAACTACTATGTCAAAAGGAGATGGTGAGAGGATTACCATTAATTGATCGGGATGATCAAGTTTGTGAAGGTTGCATTCTTGGTAAACAACATCGATATTCTTTTCCAGTAGGAGAAGCATGGAGGGCAAAGAAACCACTTGAATTAGTACATGTTGATATATGTGGTCCAATGCAAACCTTGTCACTCAACAAAAATAGGTATTTTATCATTTTTGTTGATGACTATAGTAGAAGAACTCGGGTGTATTTCATCAAAGAAAAGTCAGAAACTTTTTCTAATTTTCAGCAATTTAAAGCTAATATAGAAAAACAAAGTGGTTATTTTCTAAAAACTCTGCATACAGATAGAGGGGGAGAGTTTATATCTAATGAATTTCAAGATTTTGCAAGAATTATGGTATTCAAAGATAATTAATTGTAAGCTATACTCCACAGCAAAATAGAGTAGTTGAACGTAAGAATCGTACAATTATGGAGATGGCAAAAAGCATCCTAAAGGCCAAGGATCTTCCAAATATTTTTTGGGCTGAAGTTGTAGCAATATCTATTTACTTTCTTAATAGATGTCCAAAAAAAAGTGTGCAGCAAAAAAAACCTACAATTGTAATGATGTAATTTTTTCGAGAATTGAAAAATGAATCAAAGACCCTTTTCTTTATTCAGCAAGCATTGCATGAATCAAATTTTTCGAGAATTGTTACAACAACAAAATCAAAGGAGGCACGAGATCTACTTCAAAATACATATCAAGGGATAGAGAAGGTAAAAACTATCAAACTTCAGACACTTAGAAAATATTTTGAAAATCTTTTTATGAATCTATGCAAGATTTTTCACTCGAGTGATGGGATTAGTGAATCAAATTAGATCTTGTGGAGAGAATTTGATAGATCAAAACAATTGTAGAAAAAATATTGAGAATTATAATTCCACATTTTGATCCCATTGTGATTGCTATTGAAGAATAAAAGAATCTAACAACATTATTAGTTAATGAGCTTATGGGATCTCTTCAAAATCGTGAGTAGAGGATGAATAGATCTACTGAAAAATTTGTTGAACAAGTTTTTCAAACGTAACTTGATATTTCAGTGGATAAGAGAAGAGAATCATCTAGTGAAGGAACAAAAAAATGTAGAGGAAGAGGACGTGCAAATAGAGGAAGAGGAGGTAACAATGGATGAGGAAGAAACAACTACAATGACAATAGAGTAAGAGACAACAACAATGACAATAGAGAAAGAGACAACTACAACAATAACAGAGGAAGAGAAAACTATAACAACAACAGAGAAAGAGGTAATAAAAATTTTGATAAATCACAAATTCAATTATATTATTGCCAAAATATTGGCCATTATGAACATGATTGCTGAAAAATCAAAAGCAACAAGTTAGTTTTTTGAAAAAGAAGAACAAAATAGTTTATTTTTTGCTTGTGATATTACAAAAGAATTTTTTGATGAAGTATGGATTCTGGATAGCGGTTGTAGCAATAAAATGATAGGGAACAAAAACATCTTTGTAAATATGGACGAGTCTTTCAAATCTCAAGTTTAGCTTAAAGATGACAGGGAAGTTCAGGTCAAAAACAAAGGCAGCATTACAACTAAAACAAAACAAAGTGAGATAAGTTTCATTCATTATGTTTTACATGTACCTGGATTGGATCATAATTTGTTGAGTATAGGGTAGCTTATTCAAAAGGGATATTCAACTATTTTAAAAAATAATGAATGTGTTATCTATGACAAACATGATAGCAATTAAATTGTAGGAAAAGTAGGTATCAAAATTCTTCTCTTAGACTTGCATATGGAGAAGCTCAAGCTATGAAAGCAGTCTTGAATAATAACTCTTGGTTATGGCATATGAGGTATGGACATTTGAATTTTCAAGGGTTGAAACTACTATGTCAAAAGGAGATGGTGAGAAGATTACCATTAATTGATCGGGATGATCATGTTTGTGAAGGTTGCATTCTTGGTAAACAACATTGAGACTCTTTTCCATCGGGAGAAGCATGGAGGGCAAAGAAACCACTTGAATTAGTACATGTTGATATATGTGGTCCAATGCAAACCTTGTCACTCAACAAAAATAGGTATTTTATCATTTTTGTTGATGACTATAGTAGAAGAACTCGGGTGTATTTCATCAAAGAAAAGTCAGAAACTTTTTCTAATTTTCAGCAATTTAAAGCTAATATAGAAAAACAAAGTGGTTATTTTCTAAAAACTCTGCATACAGATAGAGGGGGAGAGTTTATATCTAATGAATTTCAAGATTTTGCAAGAATTATGGTATTCAAAGATAATTAATTGTAAGCTATACTCCACAGCAAAATAGAGTAGTTGAACGTAAGAATCGTACAATTATGGAGATGGAAAAAAGCATCCTAAAGGCCAAGGATCTTCCAAATATTTTTTGGGCTGAAGTTGTAGCAATATCTATTTACTTTCTTAATAGATGTCCAAAAAAAAGTGTGCAGCAAAAAAAACCTACAATTGTAATGATGTAATTTTTTCGAGAATTGAAAAATGAATCAAAGACCCTTTTCTTTATTCAGCAAGCATTGCATGAATCAAATTTTTCGAGAATTGTTACAACAACAAAATCAAAGGAGGCACGAGATCTACTTCAAAATACATATCAAGGGATAGAGAAGGTAAAAACTATCAAACTTCAGACACTTAGAAAATATTTTGAAAATCTTTTTATGAATCTATGCAAGATTTTTCACTCGAGTGATGGGATTAGTGAATCAAATTAGATCTTGTGGAGAGAATTTGATAGATCAAAACAATTGTAGAAAAAATATTGAGAATTATAATTCCACATTTTGATCCCATTGTGATTGCTATTGAAGAATAAAAGAATCTAACAACATTATTAGTTAATGAGCTTATGGGATCTCTTCAAAATCGTGAGTAGAGGATGAATAGATCTACTGAAAAATTTGTTGAACAAGTTTTTCAAACGTAACTTGATATTTCAGTGGATAAGAGAAGAGAATCATCTAGTGAAGGAACAAAAAAATGTAGAGGAAGAGGACGTGCAAATAGAGGAAGAGGAGGTAACAATGGATGAGGAAGAAACAACTACAATGACAATAGAGTAAGAGACAACAACAATGACAATAGAGAAAGAGACAACTACAACAATAACAGAGGAAGAGAAAACTATAACAACAACAGAGAAAGAGGTAATAAAAATTTTGATAAATCACAAATTCAATTATATTATTGCCAAAAGTTTAGCCATTATGAACATGATTGCTGGAAAAAGCAAAAGCAACAAGCTGTTTTTTCTTAAGAAAAAGAAGAACAAAATAGTTTATTTTTTGCTTGTGATGTTGCAAAAGAATTTTTTGATGAAGTATGGATTCTGGATAGCGGTTGTAGCAATAAAATGATAGGGAACAAAAACATCTTTGTAAATATGGACGAGTCTTTCAAATCTCAAGTTTAGCTTAAAGATGACAGGGAAGTTCAGGTCAAAAACAAAGGCAGCATTACAACTAAAACAAAACAAAGTGAGATAAGTTTCATTCATTATGTTTTACATGTACCTGGATTGGATCATAATTTGTTGAGTATAGGGTAGCTTATTCAAAAGGGATATTCAACTATTTTAAAAAATAATGAATGTGTTATCTATGACAAACATGATAGCAATTAAATTGTAGGAAAAGTAGGTATCAAAATTCTTCTCTTAGACTTGCATATGGAGAAGCTCAAGCTATGAAAGCAGTCTTGAATAATAACTCTTGGTTATGGCATATGAGGTATGGACATTTGAATTTTCAAGGGTTGAAACTACTATGTCAAAAGGAGATGGTGAGAAGATTACCATTAATTGATCGGGATGATCATGTTTGTGAAGGTTGCATTCTTGGTAAACAACATTGAGACTCTTTTCCATCGGGAGAAGCATGGAGGGCAAAGAAACCACTTGAATTAGTACATGTTGATATATGTGGTCCAATGCAAACCTTGTCACTCAACAAAAGTAGGTATTTTATCATTTTTGTTGATGACTATAGTAGAAGAACTTGGGTATATTTCATCAAAGAAAAGTCGGAAACTTTTTCTAATTTTCAGCAATTTAAAGCTAATATAGAAAAACAAAGTGGTTATTTTCTAAAAACTCTGCATACAGATAGAGGGGGAGAGTTTATATCTAATGAATTTCAAGATTTTGCAAGAATTATGGTATTCAAAGATAATTAATTGTAAGCTATACTCCACAGCAAAATAGAGTAGTTGAACGTAAGAATCGTACAATTATGGAGATGGAAAAAAGCATCCTAAAGGCCAAGGATCTTCCAAATATTTTTTGGGCTGAAGTTGTAGCAATATCTATTTACTTTCTTAATAGATGTCCAAAAAAAAGTGTGCAGCAAAAAAAACCTACAATTGTAATGATGTAATTTTTTCGAGAATTGAAAAATGAATCAAAGACCCTTTTCTTTATTCAGCAAGCATTGCATGAATCAAATTTTTCGAGAATTGTTACAACAACAAAATCAAAGGAGGCACGAGATCTACTTCAAAATACATATCAAGGGATAGAGAAGGTAAAAACTATCAAACTTCAGACACTTAGAAAATATTTTGAAAATCTTTTTATGAATCTATGCAAGATTTTTCACTCGAGTGATGGGATTAGTGAATCAAATTAGATCTTGTGGAGAGAATTTGATAGATCAAAACAATTGTAGAAAAAATATTGAGAATTATAATTCCACATTTTGATCCCATTGTGATTGCTATTGAAGAATAAAAGGATCTAACCACATTATTAGTTAATGAGCTTATGGGATCTCTTCAAAATCATGAGTAGAGGATGAATAGATCTATCAAAAAATTTGTTGAACAATATTTTCAAGCGTAGCTTGATATTTCTGTGGATAAGGGAAGAGAATCATCTAGTGAAGGAACAAAAAAATGTAGAGGAAGAGGACGTGCAAATAGAGGAAGAGGAGGTAACAATGGATGAGGAAGAAACAACTACAATGACAATAGAGTAAGAGACAACAACAATGACAATAGAGAAAGAGACAACTACAACAATAACAGAGGAAGAGAAAACTATAACAACAATAGAGAAAGAGGTAATAAAAATTTTGATAAATCACAAATTCAATTATATTATTGCCAAAAGTTTAGCCATTATGAACATGATTGCTGGAAAAAGCAAAAGCAACAAGCTGTTTTTTCTTAAGAAAAAGAAGAACAAAATAGTTTATTTTTTGCTTGTGATGTTGCAAAAGAATTTTTTGATGAAGTATGGATTCTGGATAGCGGTTGTAGCAATAAAATGATAGGGAACAAAAACATCTTTGTAAATATGGACGAGTCTTTCAAATCTCAAGTTTAGCTTAAAGATGACAGGGAAGTTCAGGTCAAAAACAAAGGCAGCATTACAACTAAAACAAAACAAAGTGAGATAAGTTTCATTCATTATGTTTTACATGTACCTGGATTGGATCATAATTTGTTGAGTATAGGGTAGCTTATTCAAAAGGGATATTCAACTATTTTAAAAAATAATGAATGTGTTATCTATGACAAACATGATAGCAATTAAATTGTAGGAAAAGTAGGTATCAAAATTCTTCTCTTAGACTTGCATATGGAGAAGCTCAAGCTATGAAAGCAGTCTTGAATAATAACTCTTGGTTATGGCATATGAGGTATGGACATTTGAATTTTCAAGGGTTGAAACTACTATGTCAAAAGGAGATGGTGAGAAGATTACCATTAATTGATCGGGATGATCATGTTTGTGAAGGTTGCATTCTTGGTAAACAACATTGAGACTCTTTTCCATCGGGAGAAGCATGGAGGGCAAAGAAACCACTTGAATTAGTACATGTTGATATATGTGGTCCAATGCAAACCTTGTCACTCAACAAAAATAGGTATTTTATCATTTTTGTTGATGACTATAGTAGAAGAACTCGGGTGTATTTCATCAAAGAAAAGTCAGAAACTTTTTCTAATTTTCAGCAATTTAAAGCTAATATAGAAAAACAAAGTGGTTATTTTCTAAAAACTCTGCATACAGATAGAGGGGGAGAGTTTATATCTAATGAATTTCAAGATTTTGCAAGAATTATGGTATTCAAAGATAATTAATTGTAAGCTATACTCCACAGCAAAATAGAGTAGTTGAACGTAAGAATCGTACAATTATGGAGATGGAAAAAAGCATCCTAAAGGCCAAGGATCTTCCAAATATTTTTTGGGCTGAAGTTGTAGCAATATCTATTTACTTTCTTAATAGATGTCCAAAAAAAAGTGTGCAGCAAAAAAAACCTACAATTGTAATGATGTAATTTTTTCGAGAATTGAAAAATGAATCAAAGACCCTTTTCTTTATTCAGCAAGCATTGCATGAATCAAATTTTTCGAGAATTGTTACAACAACAAAATCAAAGGAGGCACGAGATCTACTTCAAAATACATATCAAGGGATAGAGAAGGTAAAAACTATCAAACTTCAGACACTTAGAAAATATTTTGAAAATCTTTTTATGAATCTATGCAAGATTTTTCACTCGAGTGATGGGATTAGTGAATCAAATTAGATCTTGTGGAGAGAATTTGATAGATCAAAACAATTGTAGAAAAAATATTGAGAATTATAATTCCACATTTTGATCCCATTGTGATTGCTATTGAAGAATAAAAGAATCTAACAACATTATTAGTTAATGAGCTTATGGGATATCTTCAAAATCGTGAGTAGAGGATGAATAGATCTACTGAAAAATTTGTTGAACAAGTTTTTCAAACGTAACTTGATATTTCAGTGGATAAGAGAAGAGAATCATCTAGTGAAGGAACAAAAAAATGTAGAGGAAGAGGACGTGCAAATAGAGGAAGAGGAGGTAACAATGGATGAGGAAGAAACAACTACAATGACAATAGAGTAAGAGACAACAACAATGACAATAGAGAAAGAGACAACTACAACAATAACAGAGGAAGAGAAAACTATAACAACAACAGAGAAAGAGGTAATAAAAATTTTGATAAATCACAAATTCAATTATATTATTGCCAAAAGTTTAGCCATTATGAACATGATTGCTGGAAAAAGCAAAAGCAACAAGCTGTTTTTTCTTAAGAAAAAGAAGAACAAAATAGTTTATTTTTTGCTTGTGATGTTGCAAAAGAATTTTTTGATGAAGTATGGATTCTGGATAGCGGTTGTAGCAATAAAATGATAGGGAACAAAAACATCTTTGTAAATATGGACGAGTCTTTCAAATCTCAAGTTTAGCTTAAAGATGACAGGGAAGTTCAGGTCAAAAACAAAGGCAGCATTACAACTAAAACAAAACAAAGTGAGATAAGTTTCATTCATTATGTTTTACATGTACCTGGATTGGATCATAATTTGTTGAGTATAGGGTAGCTTATTCAAAAGGGATATTCAACTATTTTAAAAAATAATGAATGTGTTATCTATGACAAACATGATAGCAATTAAATTGTAGGAAAAGTAGGTATCAAAATTCTTCTCTTAGACTTGCATATGGAGAAGCTCAAGCTATGAAAGCAAACTTGAATAATGACTCTTGGTTATGGCATATGAGGTATGGACATTTGAATTTTCAAGGGTTGAAACTACTATGTCAAAAGGAGATGGTGAGAAGATTACCATTAATTGATCGGGATGATCATGTTTGTGAAGGTTGCATTCTTGGTAAACAACATTGAGACTCTTTTCCATCGGGAGAAGCATGGAGGGCAAAGAAACCACTTGAATTAGTACATGTTGATATATGTGGTCCAATGCAAACCTTGTCACTCAACAAAAATAGGTATTTTATCATTTTTGTTGATGACTATAGTAGAAGAACTCGGGTGTATTTCATCAAAGAAAAGTCAGAAACTTTTTCTAATTTTCAGCAATTTAAAGCTAATATAGAAAAACAAAGTGGTTATTTTCTAAAAACTCTGCATACAGATAGAGGGGGAGAGTTTATATCTAATGAATTTCAAGATTTTGCAAGAATTATGGTATTCAAAGATAATTAATTGTAAGCTATACTCCACAGCAAAATAGAGTAGTTGAACGTAAGAATCGTACAATTATGGAGATGGAAAAAAGCATCCTAAAGGCCAAGGATCTTCCAAATATTTTTTGGGCTGAAGTTGTAGCAATATCTATTTACTTTCTTAATAGATGTCCAAAAAAAAGTGTGCAGCAAAAAAAACCTACAATTGTAATGATGTAATTTTTTCGAGAATTGAAAAATGAATCAAAGACCCTTTTCTTTATTCAGCAAGCATTGCATGAATCAAATTTTTCGAGAATTGTTACAACAACAAAATCAAAGGAGGCACGAGATCTACTTCAAAATACATATCAAGGGATAGAGAAGGTAAAAACTATCAAACTTCAGACACTTAGAAAATATTTTGAAAATCTTTTTATGAATCTATGCAAGATTTTTCACTCGAGTGATGGGATTAGTGAATCAAATTAGATCTTGTGGAGAGAATTTGATAGATCAAAACAATTGTAGAAAAAATATTGAGAATTATAATTCCACATTTTGATCCCATTGTGATTGCTATTGAAGAATAAAAGAATCTAACAACATTATTAGTTAATGAGCTTATGGGATCTCTTCAAAATCGTGAGTAGAGGATGAATAGATCTACTGAAAAATTTGTTGAACAAGTTTTTCAAACGTAACTTGATATTTCAGTGGATAAGAGAAGAGAATCATCTAGTGAAGGAACAAAAAAATGTAGAGGAAGAGGACGTGCAAATAGAGGAAGAGGAGGTAACAATGGATGAGGAAGAAACAACTACAATGACAATAGAGTAAGAGACAACAACAATGACAATAGAGAAAGAGACAACTACAACAATAACAGAGGAAGAGAAAACTATAACAACAATAGAGAAAGAGGTAATAAAAATTTTGATAAATCACAAATTCAATTATATTATTGCCAAAAGTTTAGCCATTATGAACATGATTGCTGGAAAAAGCAAAAGCAACAAGCTGTTTTTTCTTAAGAAAAAGAAGAACAAAATAGTTTATTTTTTGCTTGTGATGTTGCAAAAGAATTTTTTGATGAAGTATGGATTCTGGATAGCGGTTGTAGCAATAAAATGATAGGGAACAAAAACATCTTTGTAAATATGGACGAGTCTTTCAAATCTCAAGTTTAGCTTAAAGATGACAGGGAAGTTCAGGTCAAAAACAAAGGCAGCATTACAACTAAAACAAAACAAAGTGAGATAAGTTTCATTCATTATGTTTTACATGTACCTGGATTGGATCATAATTTGTTGAGTATAGGGTAGCTTATTCAAAAGGGATATTCAACTATTTTAAAAAATAATGAATGTGTTATCTATGACAAACATGATAGCAATTAAATTGTAGGAAAAGTAGGTATCAAAATTCTTCTCTTAGACTTGCATATGGAGAAGCTCAAGCTATGAAAGCAGTCTTGAATAATAACTCTTGGTTATGGCATATGAGGTATGGACATTTGAATTTTCAAGGGTTGAAACTACTATGTCAAAAGGAGATGGTGAGAAGATTACCATTAATTGATCGGGATGATCATGTTTGTGAAGGTTGCATTCTTGGTAAACAACATTGAGACTCTTTTCCATCAGGAGAAGCATGGAGGCCAAAGAAACCACTTGAATTAGTACATGTTGATATATGTGGTCCAATGCAAACCTTGTCACTCAACAAAAATAGGTATTTTATCATTTTTGTTGATGACTATAGTAGAAGAACTCGGGTGTATTTCATCAAAGAAAAGTCAGAAACTTTTTCTAATTTTCAGCAATTTAAAGCTAATATAGAAAAACAAAGTGGTTATTTTCTAAAAACTCTGCATACAGATAGAGGGGGAGAGTTTATATCTAATGAATTTCAAGATTTTGCAAGAATTATGGTATTCAAAGATAATTAATTGTAAGCTATACTCCTCAGCAAAATGGAGTAGTTGAACATAAGAATCGTACAATTATGGAGATGGCAAGAAGCATGCTAAAGGCCAAGGATCTTCCAAATATTTTTTGGGCTGAAGTTGTAGCAATATCTATTTACTTTCTTAATAGATTTCGAACAAAAAGTGTGCAGAAAAAAAAACCTACAATTGTAATGATGTAATTTTTTCGAGAATTGAAAAATGAATCAAAGACCCTTTTCTTTATTCAGCAATCATTGCATGAATCAAATTTTTCGAGAATTGTTACAACAACAAAATAAAAGGAGGCACGAGATCTACTTCAAAATACATACCAAGGGATAGAGAAGGTAAAAACTATCAAACTTCAGACACTTAGAAAATATTTTGAAAATCTTTTTATGAATCTATGCAAGATTTTTCACTCGACTGATGGGATTAGTGAATCAAATTAGATCTTGTGGAGAGAATTTGATAGATCAAAACAATTGTAGAAAAAATATTGAGAATTATAATTCCACATTTTGATCCCATTGTGATTTCTATTGAAGAATAAAAGAATCTAACAACATTATTAGTTAATGAGCTTATGGGATCTCTTCAAACTCGTGAGCAAAGGATGAATAGATCTACTGAAAAATTTGTTGAACAATTTTTTCAAACGTAACTTGATATTTCAGTGGATAAGAGAAGAGAATCATCTAGTGAAGGAAAAAAAAAATGTAGAGGAAGAGGACGTGCAAACAGAGGAAGAGGAGGTAACAATGGATGAGGAAGAAACAACTACAATGACAATAGAGGAAGAGGCAACAACAATGACAATAGAGGAAGAGGCAACTACAACAATAACAGAGGAAGAGGAAACTATAACAACAATAGAGAAAGAGGTAATCAAAATTTTGATAAATCACAAGTTCAATGTTATTATTGCCAAAATTTTAGCCATTATGAACATGATTGCTGGAAAAAGCAAAAGCAAAAAGCTATTTTTTCTTAAGAAAAAGAAGAACAAAATAGTTTATTTTTTTCTGTGATGTTGCAAAAGAAATTTTTGATGAAGTATGAATTTTGGATAGCGGTTGTAGCAATCACATGATAGGGAACAAAAACATCTTTGTAAATATGGATGAGTCTTTCAAATCTCAAGTTTGGCTTAAAGATGACAGGGAAGTTCAGGTCAAAAACAAAGGCAGCATTACAACTAAAACAAAACAAAGTGAGATAAGTTTCATTCATTATGTTTTACATGTACCTGGATTGGCTCATAATTTGTTGAGTATAGGGTAGCTTATTCAAAAGGGATATTCAACTATTTTAAAAAATAATGAATATGTTATCTATGACAAACATGATAACAATTAAATTGTAGGAAAAGTAGGTATGCTAAAAAACAAAATTCTTCTCTTAGACTTGCATATGGAGAAGCTCAAGCTATGAAAGCAGTCTTGAATAATAACTCTTGGTTATGGCATATGAGGTATGGACATTTGAATTTTCAAGGGTTGAAACTACTATGTCAAAAGGAGATGGTGAGAGGATTACCATTAATTGATCGAGATGATCATGTTTGTGAAGGTTGCATTCTTGGTAAACAACATTGAGACTCTTTTCCATCAGGAGAAACATGGAGGCCAAAGAAACCACTTGAATTAGTACATGTTGATATATGTGGTCCAATGCAAACCTTGTCACTCAACAAAAATAGGTATTTTATCATTTTTTTTTATGACTATAGTAGAAGAACTCGGGTGTATTTCATCAAAGAAAAGTCAGAAACTTTTTCTATTTTTCAGCAATTTAAAGCTAATATAGAAAAACAAAGTGGTTATTTTCTGAAAACTCTGCGTACAGATAGACGGGGAGAGTTTATATCTAATGAATTTCAATATTTTGCAAGAATTATGGTATTCAAAGATAATTGATTGTAAGCTATACTCCTCAGCAAAATAGAGTAGTTGAACGTAAGAATCGTACAATTATGGAGATGGCAAAAAGCATGCTAAAGGCCAAGGATCTTCCAAATATTTTTTGGGCTGAAGTTGTAGCAATATCTATTTACTTTCTTAATGATGTCCAACAAAAAGTGTGTAGCAATATCTATTCGTGATGTAATTTTTGCTGAAAATGATGCATGAAAATGGAAAGAAAGTGTGCAGAAAAAAAAACCTACAATTGTAGATATAGAACAAAATGCTTCATCTTATTCTACTAGCCCAAGCAGTAGCTCAAGGTCTACTCCCACTTCTTCAAGGTCAACATCTCCTTCATGTAGTCCTCCTTCAAGTCTGAGTCCTCCTCCAAGGAAGGTAAAAACTCTTGAAGAAATCTATGAAAGAACTAGCAATTCATTTATAAATTTTGCTTTATCTCATATTCAAGTAGAACCTAGATATTTTGAAGATGCAGTGAAACATGAAGTTTGGTGTAAAGCCATGGATGAGGAGATAAATACCATAAAAAGGAATGAAACATGGGAGTTAGTAGATCCTCTAGTAGAAAAATATGTGATTGGGCTAAAGTGGATCTACAAAATAGAATATAATGCAGATGGATCCGTTGAGAGACAAAGCAATATTGTTAGCTAAAGGCTTCTCACAACAACCAGGTATAGATTACAATGAGACTTAAGCTCCTGTTGTAAGGTTAGAAACCATTAGAACTATTTTGGTATTGGCAGCACAATTTAAATGGCCAGTATATCAATCTGATGTTAAATCAACTTTTTAAATGGTGTGTTGGATGATGTAGTATTTGTTTAACAACCATCGGGTTATGAAGTTGCAAAAAATGAACATAAGGTTTGCAGGTTGAAAAAGGCTCTTTATGGGCTTAAGCAAGCACCAAGAGCTTGGTATAGTAGAATAGATGGGTATCTTAAGAAAATGGCTTTAACATGAGTGAAAATGAACCTACACTATATGTCAAATGTAGAGGTAGGGATGAACTACTTATTGTTTACCAGTATGTTGATGATTTGATTTACACTGGCAATAGCATAGTGTTAATTGAAGAATTTAAGAATGCCATGAAGAATGAATTTGAGATGACAAATATGGGTTTGATGCATTACTTTCTTGGCTTAGAAGTAAGACAGATGAATGATGGAATTTTTATCTCACAAGAAAAGTATGTTGTTGATTTGCTTGAGAAGTTTAGAATGAGAAATTGTAAACCATTGAAGACACCCTTGAATGTGAGTGAGAAACTAGTTTAGTTGGTAGCCTCATGTATATACTGCCACAAGACCTGATATCATGTATGTTGTATGTTTGATTTCAAAATTTATGCAGTATCCAAGTGAGATTCATCTTTGTGCAACAAAAAGGATACTCATGTATGTTCAGGGTATAAGCAAATTTGGTATTTTATACACATCAATTGATATTTTTGGATTGGATGGACATACGGATAGTGATTCGGAAGGATTCTTTGATGATCGGAAAAACATTTCTGAAAATGTGTTCAGCTTGGGATCAGGTGTGATTTTTTGGTCCTCAAAGAAACAGTCAACAGTTGCACTATCAATAGTAGAAACAGAACATATTGCAGCAGCATTAGCTTCAAAAAAGCAATATGGTTGAAGAGGATTTTGGCAGATTTGAGGTATGCATAGAATATGAAAACAATCATTCATTGTGATAACAATTCTGTAATTGTTATAACAAAAAAACCAATCTTCAAACAATCTGACTAAGCACATTGATATTAAGTATCACTTTATTAGAAATCTGACTAAGCATATTGATATTAAGTATCACTTTATTAGAAATCTTGTGGCAGAGGGTCAGATTGAATTGATGTTTTACAGAACTGATAACCAGCTTGCTGATGTGTTCATGAAAACCTTATCAACAGAAAATTTTGTAAGGATGAGAAACATGTCAGGTATCACCGCATTAAACATTAAGGGGAATAATGATAGATTTAATGCTTAATGCCTGCAATGTAACGGGCGCGAGTAATATAATGAACACGGTAAACTGCAGTGTCTATTGCTGGAATATTGCAAGAGTTTTTTTATAGTACACAACAATTTTTTTATAGTTTGCAGCAGAGCTAGGAGTGTGGCAGGAGTTTTTGTTAAAATACCTTCTACCTGCAACGTGGACATAGTGACTTCAATCAAAGCAACCTACGCATGTTCAAGATTTTATTTAATTTATTTTGCCATGTTTGTAGATGCATATGGGTATTTATATTTTGCCTTATTTTTGTTGTCAATTTTTTTTTACTGTAAATATGAAAGGGCACCCAATTAATCTTGTGGATTATTGGAAATTTGCTTCACTGTTTTTTTTTTTTCTCTGAGAGACTGCTGTAGGTATATCTTGTGCATTTTGTAAGAATTATGTTTCTGCATTAACTCAGAATACATTGATAATTGTTAGTTGCAATAGCAACTTGAGTTCATTTTCTATTTGATGTTGTTTTGCATAGTTGAAATTCTCCTTACAAATCCTACAGTTACTGGTTGTATGATGTTTATGAATGTTAGAGTTGCTAAGGTTCATATTTACCTGAAAAAAAGGACTTCTTCAAAAAGAAGATGTAGAGCTGATGGTAAAGATGAACATGGATGCTTACCGTTTCTCAATATCCTGGTCCAGGATTTTTCCGAGTAAGCAAGCGGATAGCCTTTGATTCACAGGACAGATAAAATGTAGCCATTTTTAACACAATTATTGTTCATTGAATGAGAAAAATCTAACTTTGAGTTATTCGGATTTCTGATCCTGAGCTTTTGCTTGTCTTTGTGTCATGATCATGTAGACGGGACAGGCCGAGTCAACTACAAGGGTGTCCAGTACTATAATAATCTATTTTGTTTCTGATATGTCATGATCTTGCGCTTTTATATAAAATGGTGTATTTTGTTTTTGATACAGTGAACTCATTCTAAACATAAATAATGACCCATGATTTTGTAGGCAAATTCATATTGGCTGTACATGGTGCCATGGGGTTTGTTCAAAGCTGTCACATACATCCAAGAGCAATATGGAAATTCGACTATGATTCTATCTGAATTTGGTGGGTATGAACCGAACTACCATAAAACAATAAATGCTAGGACTAAGTGAGGGCATTTCGATAAAGCTGAGTTTCAGTCATAGCATGTGCCAAATTAATCTGAATACTGCTACTACTAGGATTTTTTCATTTTTTCTGAGAGGCAAAAAAAAAAAAAAAATGGTTCAGTGGTCATAAATAGTGCTTCATGTTGTCAGGAATGGATGATCCTGGAAATATAACACTGGCAGTTGGGCTGTGAGATACGACAAGGATCAACTACTATTAGAACTATATACAAAATCTGATAAATGCAATAAATAGCAAATGTTGTAGGATACTTTGCATGGTCATTGCTGGATAATTTTGAGTGGAAATCTGGGTACACGGCAAGGTTTGGATTGGTTTATGTAGATTTTCAAAACCTTACGAGATATCCAAAGATGTCCGCCTACTGGTTCTCCAAAGTCCTGCAGTGGCAGTAGTCACTACATTCTCTAGATTTAATCGTCTAAGTGGCTACTAAAATGGCAGCAAATCATGCTTGTTTGTTATTTTAATATTTCAATGTACCGAATCTGTTGCCTGGTAATTTTTAATAAGTTTGACAAGCAGAGCCGATTTTGTAAGATGGCTTATGAAGTTTTAATTAATAAATGATATTATATATTTCTCTGTGTTTGATTTTGAATTTTCCTGGCTGATTAGTAGAAAAGAAAAATAATATTTTTCTTTTTACTAATGGAACATAGAATGTATTAGAAAAAGCTATAATGATTAAAGAGGTAAGTTAGAACGATGCAAAAAACACCATAGGGGATCAATTTTATTGGAAGGTTTTTCAATAGTACGGATCACGATCAAGAATGGGGACATAGGCACTTTGGTACCAAATCATCCAAAACATGGAATCTCATACCGAGAGAAGTTATGTGGTACCCAAGATAGTTTCAATGACTTTCAAATACACGCAAGGGTAATCATAAACACCATGGGAAAGCGACAAAAAGAGGATTATCTACGGAGAAGGGTGAATGCATGTTTACCACAAGCAAAGGAAATACCAATATTAGGACTGGATAATTGAGGATATAGTTTATAAAATAAAACACAACCTGATAGGCAAATTCGTGGGTTTCAGACCGTCTGTGCACTTCCTTCACACATGAATAAGGAAACAATGACATATGGAAGGAGAATACGAAATTCTAACTCTCCCAAATGGGTATTTTTATGTAGAGTTCACATAAGTGGCAGACCAAAAAAAGGTATTTGAGGGAGGATTGTATAATCACGGGCCAACGGGACTATTTCTACAACCATGGAATATGGGATTCGATTTGAGGGTCGAACCGGCTGTGGTACCAATATGGGTAAGATTATTTTCCATTCCCCTTAAATTTTGGAAAGAGGAGGTACTCAAGGCAATAGGCAACTTACTAGGTCATTATCAAGGTAGATCAAGAGAAACAATTTTAGGAGGATAAAAAATATTTGCTAGGGTTTGTGTAGAAATGAACCTTAGTAAACCTCTTCCAACAGAGATAGACCTAAAAATAGGAGATTTTATCTGGTACCAACAACTGGATTATAAGGCTATTCAATTTGGATGTCGGGTTTACCATGCTCATGAACATCTGGCTAGAATGTGCCCAACAATTAAGGATCATCAATTTGAACACGAGGGGACAAGAGCAAATATTAACATGGCAGGACAATCTCGTGAGCAGAAGGTAAATCAAAAGGAAGGGAAAGGCCCAACAAACTCTGAGGGCTTCCAAAAAGTAATCAAAAGGTCAAACAAAAGAAATTAGCTCAATAACCAGAGACAAGGAGAAAAAGCGGGAAGAAAAAACTATAGATATGAGATATTCAAACAAATAAAAAGCTTGGAAACATAAGGAGATTTTAAAATGGAAGGATTAGAGGAGAATACCCAGCAAGTCATACCGGTTTATCAGGAACAATAATCCATTCTAGTGTCATGAAACAAGCAAGGAGCAGAACCAGACACAACCTCTCTCTTGGAAGAGGAGATTCAACCGATGAGGGAGACCAGAGGAGGGGAAATAAAGCAAGGAAAAGTTTTAACTCAGGAAATAGATATGAAAGAAGGAAATAATAGCAAAGACAACCCTAATTTAGAGATTCATCAAGTGGAGAAGAAACAAAACCAAATCAATCTATAGGGAGGAAGTCAATGAAGGAAAAGATGGAGAAATATTTGAGCTAGAATGGAAAGGTAAAATCGATGGCTGATTTTTTCTCTCCTAATTCTTAATTATATTAATTACTTGGAATGTGAGAGGTTTAGGTAGTCGTCCTAGACAAAAGGCAGTCAAAAAAATTATCAAAGATATGATTCCAGACATAATTTTGTTACATGAAACCAAAATTCAAGGAGAAGACTTACAAACAATAAATATGAGTATATGGAAAAAAAGAGAGATCCTTACTCAATCTATAGAAGGGAAATCAGGTGGATTAGCCACTATGTGGAATAACCAACTATTCCTAGCGATAGGGGGGCCTCTACAAGAGGTGTGTTGATGGTCCGATTAAAAAATAGGGAAAGTGAAAAAAATTGGACTATAGTTAATTTTTATGGATCATAGACAGTCAAAGCACAGAGGGATCAATAGGCAACCATACAAACCTTCATAGATAACTATCCAGAGGACCAATGAATTATGGGAGGAGACTTCAATGCAAATCTTAGAATAGAGGAACAATAAGGAGGCAAATCCATGTTGGAGGAAAAGGATAGTTTTTTTTCATCAATAACATGTCAAATGAATCTAATAGATATCCCAACTGTGGATAGCTCCATGACCTGGAAAAATAGAAGAAAGGAAGGAGAGATAGTCAAAAATTGCTTAGATCGTTTCTTCATGGGAGAGAAACTATACCTGCATACCAAGCATCAATCAAGGGTCATGGATAGGCTTTCTTCAGATCATTTTCTAGTAAGAAGGGGGTTGAGGCAAGGGGACCATAGAAGAAGATAATCATAAATTTACAAGAAATTTTAAATTTGAGCTATGGTGGCTAAAATATGAGGAGTTGGGGGACCACATGTAGGAGTGGTGGAAATTAGGAAAACCAAGATTTGGGGCAGCCCAATTCAAATTTCACAAGCAACTAAAATATGTTAGGACTCAATTAAAGGAGTGGAGTAAACATAAGAAGGAACTCACTAGAATACAAAATAATGAAAGCAAGGATCAGAAGGAGAAGATTGCTCAGGAGATAAAATAAGGAAATATTAAGGAAGATCTATTGCAACGTGAGGAAAAAATTATTAGGAGATAAGAAGCTTTTGAGGAACAAGAAGAGATCTATTGGAGGTAAAAAGCTAGATTTACATGGCTATAGGAGGGAGATTAAAATACAACTTTCTTTCATAAGACAACAACAACTAGAAGATAACAAAATAGAATTATAGGTCTTACAAATATGATGGGTCAGGTAAAAACTAGTGGAAGTGAAATGAAAACTATAGCAAATCAATAATTCCATACTCTTTTTAGTAGCAATGAAAATTTGAATGCAATATGGAAAGAGAAGGTCCTAGAGGCCATTCCGCAATTAGTCAAACCAAAATATAATAAGTTATTAATGGAGGAAATTTCTCTAGAAGAAAAATCGTAGATCATACAAAAAAGCAAATAAGAAATACCCCACGACTAGATGGATTCCCCATTGAATTTTATCAAAATGTTTTGGAGATTGTGGGCCAAGTAGTGGTGGAGGTACTAGAGGAAATCAGACAGAGTAAGCAGTCTTTAAAAGCCTTTAATCATACTTTAATAATTTTAATTCCTAAGGACCCACCTAGTGAGATAATTGATATTTATAGGCCTATTTCACTATGTAATGTAGTATACAAGATATTAACAAAGCTTATGGGAGAGAGGTTAAAATATTTTTTACCAAATCTGATTTCAAGTGAGCAAGGTGGTTTTGTTGAAGGTAGATAAATTCTATATGGAATAGTAGTGGCACAAGAAGTGATACACACAATATCCAAGCAAAATGACCCATGTATGTTTATTAAATTAGATCTTTCTAAAGCCTATGATAGAGTATACTTGTATTTTTTGCAAAGGATTTTACAAAAATGGGCTTTGCAAAGGAGTGGAGAGATTGGTTAAAAGTCTATACATAGACCACATCTTTCTCAGTTCTGGTAAATCGCAGTCTCTCTCCCATGTTCACAGTAGGAAGGGGGTTGAGGCAAGGGGACCCTCTTTCCCCTTACCTTTTTATCCTTTATGCAAAGGGTCTAGGAAGACTACTAAAAAATGGAGACAAGAGGGGAGGCTAAGGGATCTAAAAATCAATCTTAGATTGAGATAAATCACCTCCAGTTTGTGGATGATACAACTCTTATTAGTAAAGCCAATCTCCTAGTAGCAATAAACATAAAATAAATTTTAGATGGGTATATTCAAGCTTTAGGGTAAACTTTTAATGGAAAAAAATCTCAAATAGTTTTTTTAACGCAACGAAGAGGGTAGGAGACAAAATTATACAATTGTTGAACTTCATGGAAAATCTTTTACCCATATAGTATTTAAGAGTACCTCTAACTACAAAGAAAATAAATAGCAAGAAGTGGAAAGGGTTGATTTACAAAATTCAAGCTAAGTTGAGCAACTGGACACATAAATGGCTAAGCTTGAGAGGAAGGCTTACAATGATTAAAGTTGTGTTACAAACTCTCCCAATTTATAAATTTTCCATACTTTACGCTCCAAAGAAAAATTTGAAATATATTGATAAACACATAAGAATTTTTTTGTGGTTAGGTGCAAGGGAAGAACAAAAGATAGCACTAGTTAGGTGGAAGAAGATATGTGAACCAAAAAAACGAGGAGGATTGGAGATAAGATCAACATCCCAAAGCAACAAGTAGGGAGGTTATATTGGAGATGGATGGCAACTACTTGGGGCTTATAGAATAGAATATTACAAGCTAAATATTATCCAGGAGTGGCTGAGAAAGATATCCCAAGACACAGAGTGGAAGGAGAGGGATTTATAGTATGGAAAAAAATGGAAGCAGGCCAAGAGTTAATAAAGATATACCTATATTGGTAGTTAGGGGATGGAAATAAAGGCCTATTAAGGATTAATGGAATCAATCTCAACCAATTATTCATACATTCCTAGAGATAGAGAGTTGGAAAGCAGAGCTCCAAAATATAAGGTGGTGGAAAGCCTCTTCCTATATGAAATCATGGAATCAACATGTGCCAAACTTACTACAATGGAAACATCCCCGAGAATGGCCAATGAGGGGGACATAGGAACCAACAAAAAAACTATAGAGACATCTCCAAAGACACCCAATTCACGATGGTTCTATGAGCGATATGCTTGGATGGGGAGGAAGCAAGTTGGGAATATACAATGCAAAGGAGGTATACAAGGTAGTTTGTGGATATGAGATTACCCCAATACCACTTCCATTGATATTTATCTGGCAAAAGGAAGGATGACAAAAATTAACATTTTCTCATGGCTAATTAACCATAGAAAGTGCTTGACATTTAATAATTTAAGAAAAAGAGGTTTCTATGGGCCTTCCAAATGTGTTATGTGTGGAAAAGTAGAGGAGACCTTGAATCACCTATTTTTTGGATGTTCTTTTGCTAAAGGCATAGATCAGTTGGTGGAGGCAGATGAGACAGCATTGGAAAATTTTTGAGAGCTAGGAAAGCTTTTATGAGAAATGGAAACAATGCAACTTTAAGACTAAACCAATGAAAATAGCATGGAAGTTGGGACCTAGCTTCATATGGTGGAAGTTATGGCTAGAAATAAATGCACGTATATTTAGATAAGAGCACTAAATAAGGGAGAAAGTATGGGAGAGGATTATGAGTAAGGTAATGGAAACATTATCTATTATATTACAGGAGAAAAAAAACATAGAAATGGAAGAAGTGACTATTTTACTGAGCTTTGGAATAACTGTAAAATAAAAATAATTAAAGGTTGTATGCATAGGTGAGATCTCCTCAAATAACATAGAGATTGGGTGAAGGAAAACACAGATGGGGCTTATACTAAAAATCCTTGAAAAACTAGTTTTGGCATTATCATACGAAATTGGAAAGAAGAACATGTGTATTGGAGAGCAAAAGGTATAAGGGAGACAAAAATTAATGAAGCAGAAGTACAGGTGATCTTGTTACCATCAATGATAGATGTAAATATACATTTACATAAGCTATGGATAGAGACATACTCTCAGATATGGGTTGGAATATTGGATCATGTAAGACCCTTTTAGGTGCTGGGAGTTGGCGAGAGAAGAAAGATGGAAGGAGCTCAAAAGATTTGAAAGGTTTTTTAGGATGTTTTTATTACACATATCAAGCGAGAGGGAAATAGAGTGGCAAATTATTTAGAAAAATGGAGAAAATAACTAGAGGAAGGGAAATATGTGGACTCTCATATGGAAGATCAAATAAGTTGATACCAAATAATCCTAGGGATGCGATAGGTAGTACAAACATATAGCAAAATAGGAAGAGAAACTAGTGATTATAATGAATCTATCACAGTTAGGCCACTGAGTGAAACAACATGAAGATAGAGGTATGGGTAATTTTTGATCCAGGAGGGATTGGTGGAGGATTTTTCTATAGATAGAATATATTTTTCATTTTTCAAAAAAGAGGTAAGTTAGAACAAACAAATATAAAAGGACATGAGTTCAATCAATTAAACTTTTTTATTTTTAAGAAGATCGAGTTTTTAGAATATATTGTATTTGTTGTATCATACCTTTTTATCACATTTTTTCATTTCTTTTTTTTTCTTAAATATAATCTTCAAATTTCTGAAAGTGTTACGTTTGAATCAAATCCTTGACATAATTTTGATTAAGAAATAAAATATCACTTGGCCAATTGCCTTCTAAAATTTAAATTTCACCACATCATAATTCGTTGATTTATTTACTACTTGATTTATTTCTCTATAAATATGCTCACATTGCAATGATATTACCTCTAGTAATAGATGACGAACATCAACAATAATATTATTTTTTATCCATTCTCAACATCCATTTTTGTTAATAGCATTGACGATAATTTGAGTCCCCCTCAATTGAAATATATTATAATTTTTCTACTACAATTTTAATCCCTAGAAGAGGTGCCCTAGCCTCTGCATAGTTGTTAGTTGAAGTTCCATATGATTAATGAATGAATGAATAAGGAGAATTTTGCCTTCCCTATTTCTAAAAACATGACCTCCACCAATGTTTCCTCGATTTCCTTTAGAAGCACCATCAAAATTAATTTTGATAAACCCAATTTTTGTGCATTTCCATTTTACCATAGCTCGAAGTAGGTCATTTGTTTTACTTATGTTGTTGCAAATGAATCTTTCATGTATGCTTAAATCCTGTAGCCAAGTTATTAGAACCTCTTTTTCTATGATTAATACTTTCCATGATGAGCACCATATTTGTAAATATTCTACAAGAGAGGCAATAATACAATTCTAAACATGGGCATGATTTTGAGATTTATTTTTAAAAATTCTATTATTTATTTCAAGCCATAAATTCCAACAAATAATGGAAGGGCCAATCCTCCAAATAATACATAATTTTTTAACTTTTAAATAATTTATCCAACATTTTATCAACTCTTTCAATGTTGATGGAGCTATTCGATATAATTTTATATTTTTTAAAAAATAACCCCAAATGGTGTGAGAAAATGGACAAGAAGAAGTAAATGGTCTAATGCTTATAAATCCTTCTCACACAAGGCACATCTAAAGGTTAATATCCTTTTATTTATAGACTCTTTCCTATAATAATCTTACTTTGAACTTCTAACCAAAGAAATATTGAGGCCTTAGGGAGAGCCTCTAATGACAAAACATTCTTCTAAGGAAAATCTTTGGGAGAAGCATATTTTGATTGTTCTAAATCATCATATTCCAACTTGACTAAGTATCTACCATCCTTTGATAAATTCTAAACCAACTCATCCTTTTGTGTAAAAATAGGCAAATAAAGCTCTTGAAATATATTTTAAAGTTCATTTGCAATTTTTTTGAGTTCCTCTCTTGCAAGTAGGTTACTAAAAAAAATTCATGATCTGGAGTATTTGTTTTTAATAATGTAATCTTGGACCTTTGGACCTTTACATGCTAGACACACATGAGCCAATGGTTTTCATTTTGAGTTAGAGATAAGAGGAGAAGGTTACAACCAAGCATTAGACCAAAAATTTGCATAACTCCCTTCATTGACTGACCATATAATATATTTCTTTATCAATTGGAAAATCTCTAATACGAAGTTCCATGTTGACAATCCTTTGGGTAGAGTTATTTCCTAAATAATTTCATTGCATCAAGAGAACCTTACCCAATTCTTTCCTTGATATTTGAATAATATCCACCTAAGCTTTTCTCCTAATGCCAAATTTATAAGTCTGCAATTTTGCAAGCCTGCTCCTTTAATATTCTTTCCTTTGCAAACCATATCCCAATTACAAAGAGGAAACTTAAATTTTTCCTCACAACCTTTCCATAGAAAGTCTCTTTGAATTTTATCAATTTCTAATGCAATACCTAGTGGCAATATTTAAAGTGACATCATATAAATAGGAATGGATTGCAATGTAATCCTTATGAGTTGTAGCCTTCCTACCATGGTTAACAACTTATATTTCCAACCTTCCAATCAAGCTTTCATTCTATTAAAAAATAAGATCCAAAGCTCTTTTTATTTCCTTTATCAGTTAAAGGAATACCCAAGTAATTTTAAATTTTAAAACATAAAATATTCACAATAATTATTGTAAATCTAGAGCATTTTTAATGAAACAATTCATGTATTTTGTAGTGTTTACCAAGTTTCCAATAGTCTTCTCATAGCATAATTATATTTATTTAAACTCCTTGGTCTCGTTGACTGAGGGATGTCCCAAAAGAAAAGTATCATCAATAAATTGAATATGAGATTCAAAGGGACCATTTTTTGCAACTTGAATACCCTTGATTTTTCCATTCATTTTTGCCTTTGAAAAGACTCTCCCTAATGTTTTTTTCATAATAAAGAATCGATAAGGAGAAAGTGGATCACCTTGATAAAGTCCACAAGATGACTTGAAGTACCTAGCAGGAGAACCATTGATCAAAATACAAAATTTGCAATGCTAATATTTAATCCACTCACACAAACTATAATCAAAGCCAAAATTTCTGAGAATAGCATGTAGAAAATTATGAGAAACGATTTCATATGCTTTTTTCATATCTAATTTCAAAAGCATACCTAATTTTTTCATGGAATGGAGAGAATGTATGGCCTCTTGTGCAATAATTTTACCATCAAGAATTTGTTTACCATGAACAAAGCCACCTTATTATGCTAAGATAAGACACCCTAGAATGCCCTTCAACATGTTTGCCATAATTTTTGAAATGATCTTATAAATCATATTACAAAGGCTTACTGGATGAAAATTATCAAAATATTTTGTGTCACTTTTCTTGGGAATGAGGTAATAAAATTAGCATTGGTATCACTTATTATAGCCTTCCTTTTTTAGTCCTCTTAAACTGCAACTAACATATCACTCTTCAATAAATCCCAAAATATTTGAAAGAAAATTTTAGGAAATCCATATAGGCCAGGTGCCTTATTAGGATGAAAAGAGAAAACTACTTCATGGAGCTCCTTTCTACCACTTTTTAAAAGGAAAAGGAGATTTCTTTACCACTTTTTAAAAGTGGAAGTGTAACAACCCAATTTTGCTCACCTGGTTGTGCCACTTAACATCAAACATAGCATTATATTTTTTTCAATAAAACATCACACAACATATAGTTTTACCTTCATTTTCATAGCAATCATATTTTCACCCAATTTTCTTTTGTCATAAATTCTTTTTAGCACAGACATAATACATCACTTTTGGGTTCAAGACTATTGTAGATAGTCATCCAAGAGGACAAGATCAGCCATTTCCCATAAAGGTGCCATTGGTGGAATTGATATGTCTTATTTACATCTTCATTTTATGGCATGAGGGTAAAACCACAACAAGGGATATCCTCTAGGGCCCATACACATAGAGGGGGGACACTTACTTCCCTATTCCTTATCACTCTGAATCTTTCAACTAATTTTCATACTTGTTCCTATACTGAGTGAAAGGAGAATAATAGACTTATGACTAGTGCCTAACTGATTACCCTCTACACGGGGTCAGCTAGAGCGATGCCAATACACTGGCCTTGGACTTAATTACTAATGCTCTTTTAAAATCCCATTAGTATATCCTATACCATACAACGAGGCGTTATTGTCTTAGTCAAAGATACACGAAATATATCATAGTACTATCCTAGATGCAATATGGAGAATGCATCCCATATCACCTCTCATACCAGTTCTAACCTAGTCATTTAAATTCGACCATACATGTTAGATTACAATCACTCTAGGTACTGTTGTGTGTCTACCCACATCCCAATAGTTTTTGGGTGACTACCAAGCATTCTATTAATACCCCAATATGGGTTTCGCTTAGGGTCTCACACCCATATTAATTGTTTTGCATTCACACTCCTAAGATTTTACCAAAGTTTCCTATTCAACCTTACATGTTTAGGTTATCAATGAAAATTGCTACCATGATGCAATCCAACATGCGACTCTAAGGCTTGATGGGAAGTAGTAATATTGCTTTTAAAGAATCAACATAAGCACAAATATATAATTTAACTCATTTTTCTTCCATAATCCCAAATCATTTATTTCCAATTTAAAGTGTTTGAATTACGCATTCCTTTCAAAGATAAAAGCAAGGATTCTATTAGAATTTGCTGAAATAAAGCATACTATTTTCTTTTCATTCCTAGATTGGAAACCAACATGTTTTCCAATCAAAACCTTTTAAGAGAGTTATGCAAATATGGAGTGCTACTAACTCAAGGTATTTATTTTCAATGCAAACATTATACATAAACCAAATATAAAATACATTCTGGTATCATAAATTTTCCATAGAAGAAGTGTGCTAGCCCAAATTAGCTAAGGATGCAATAGAAGAAACACCAAGCTCTTCAACCAAAAAGAAAAAACTCACATTTACTATACAGAACATCTTGGCATTCTTTTAAAAGGAATTTGACAAGTTTCAATTGCACATGCATACATGAATAAATAATCCATCCATGTAATCTTCACATCTATTAAAATTTCTGGTTTAAAGCATACACAGATGTTTACAAAATATTTCTTGTTATCTGCTATTTCTCTCGCACCTCTAACGCAGTGCCCAACATAATAAAGTATGATTGTCCAAATTCAAGATGCTTTCTTCAAGGAAATAACATAATATTTCAAGTATGATTCACTTTCTTTTCTAAGAAAAAATTGAAATCAAATGCACAAACTAAATTATACTTATTGCTTACATCATTAAGCATGGGAACCAAGACAATTACATAAATATCAATGAGGTTAGTTTTCTGAATAGACAACACATATTACATATAAAAACTTTAATTTTAAAGCACAAAATGTATTTCAAATTCAATAAAAACTCTCTCCTTTGGTATGTAGGATAAATCACTACACATAGAAGCAAGGTTGATGACCTATCTAGACTAACTGTTACCAACAGAAATACATCATACTCTGGTGATAATTTTGACTCTCAAGTTTTCATCATTTACACGAAAAAGATCTTAAGCTCGAACTGGATAACACACTTAGCACCAATACACTCTGCAAGCATGCCCAAGATGATAAGGGATTTCCCAATATGTTTCACCAAAAGATTTCACATACGGATTAACATTGTCACTTTTTATCCTGACATCTTGGTGGGTACCAAAACTTTTCTTCAACTGCTTTCGCTCTGTCTGGCCATCCATATTGTAGCTAAAGCTCTACTATGGCTGGGTTTACTTAAAATTGAATTTGGTGGGATCAGATTTTAGCTTTAACATATGTATGCATCCCTATAATGCAAGCAACACACAATGCATAGAAATTCTCAAAATTCACATTGTATTCTTCCTTTCCAATGTATGCATATTATATCAAAATACCATATCCCTACCAGATAATGGAAACACTCATAAATTAACAAGTTCGTACCCATTTATGAGCAACATAGAGAAATCACAAGGAAACGCTCTTCAGTATTGTTTTCTATTTCTTTCACACTAAAAATAACAATGAATAGACACATTGAGCAATCACAAGGAACATACTACAATATTGTTTCCCATTTATTTCACACAAATAATAGCAATTTTAGGTACTCAATTAGTCAATATTTGCATCATGTAGAAAATACAAAGCATATTTTCAAAAAAATCTTCATAATTTACTTTTAAATAAATACGATCAAGCAAGAGGAAACCATTTGGAACAAATCTACCTGGAGTCTTACACGTAGCCCCTTCCAGTTATTTTTCTCAGAATATTTTTCCCTATGCTCCCTGTATTTTCTAAAATTTCCATTGTTCTACTCTTTTTCGTTTGTCTCCTTCCTCTCTCTCCTCCACTAATTAATTTTCTTTTTAATTTTTAACTTTCTTTCCTCCATTCTTGGTTCGCGGTTGAGAGAGAGTTTTGCATCATCATTACTGCAACTAACACCTCACCATTACAGTTGGGTTGGCCACATAATATTCCATGATTACCATATCATTATGAGAAATATAAGATTTTCCAATTTTATGTATTCGCTATCAAACTCCATAGTTCAATTTCCTTTATATTACAATATTTTAATCAAAAAATTTACCTTTACTTTAAAACAATTTTACATCCACATGAATACTTTTACTCTTGGACCTCTTTAACCATGCATTTATGCATATCCTTTTTTATATTTATTTTTCCTTTAGTTAAAACTATTTGCAATAAATAAAATAACTAGTGGCTCCCATCATCATCACCACTTCAACCAAATGCAACATTCAAACAAACAAAAAATCTACATGATATGCAAGCATGCGAGCTTCCATGTACTCACGATCCGAATCATCACTTTCCTTATTAACATTTTTTTCTGTCGATCAACTACTATTTTTTCTTCGACTTTGAACCTGATCCTGCACACACAATAGCAATCAGTAGTACAACGATTCACAAGAAAAGATAAAGTTATTACCAATTTTATCATCTACAATTATTCGTGTGAGGAGGGTCGTTACATCCTCCCCCACTTAGGACAAACATAGTCCTTGTGTTTCATGCTTTCTTAAGTAAAGTAAAATTTTACATAAGGATTTAATAAATGCCAAAGCAATTCAAACAAAATCATGATTTCCTTTTCAAATATATACTATCTAATTCATCATAAAATCATGATTATTTTACCATGACATATAGATCAATCATACATAATGCCATATTGTATTCATCTAGAATATATATATATATATATATATATATATATATATATATATATATATATATATATATATATATATATATATATATATATCGTGTGTGTGTGTGTACTAGCATAAGTACAAAATTTCTTTGCGTAATTAACACAAACCAAAATCAAGTTACTCTACTCTGTAACTCAAGCCAAAAAAATCTACTCTACTCAGTATTCAATTTTCATATTCGATGCAAATAAACACATATCATCGAATCTCATAAATTTTTTTGAAACTTTAAATCTACTCAAACAAGTATGGAAACTATTGTTGCATATCTACCATGTCTTCCCACATGGCATTTCTATCATAAAAGTGGTCCCACTGAACTCGACATTGATCAATGCTCCTCTTTTTTAGGTTCTTGGTTCTAAAATCAAGTATATGAACAGGTCAAGCTTAAATTTTGATGGGGTCGGTCATATAAAAATTAGACACATCCAAGACATGAGTGGAATCAAAGATATATTTTCTAAATAGGGATACATGGAAGACATTGTGAATCTTGGACATGCATGGTGGTAAAGCAAGTCTATAGGCAACACTGCTTATCTTAGCCATAATTTCAAATGGACCTAGATATCTAGAGTCCATTTTAGAATATTTTATATAATGTTTGGTTGGTTTCACCCTTTAGAATTCCCTGTCTCCCATAGAATATTCCCTCAATGATCTTTTTAGGTCCGCATAACTTTTTTGTCAATAAACGACCTCTTTCAATTTTTGTTGAATTAATTTCAATTGTTCTTCCATTAGTTTTATCATTTTTTATCCGATCACTAAATGATCCTTAGGATTATCCCATGAAAAGGGAATTTGACAACTTCTTCCATACAGAGCTTCAAAAGGTGCCATTCCTAGTGATGCATGAAAACTATTATTATAGGTAAATTCCACTAGGTATAAATAATCTTCCCATTTTGTATGTTGATCCATGCAATACATTCTTAACATATCTTCTAACACTTGGTTTACTATTTTAATCTATCCATCAGTCTCAGGATGATATGCAGTACTAATATTCAGTATGGTTCCTAATGCCTCATGCATTGCTTTCCAAAATTCAAAAGTAAAACGTGAATATCTATCAGAGATTATGACTTCTGGAAAACCATGCAATATTACCACTTCTCTGGAAAACTTACTCGCTACTGTTGGAGCATCATCTTGAACATTACCTAGTATAAAATGCACTACCTTGGTTAGCTTATCTACTATTACAAATATTGAGTCATGCCTAAACCTTGTTTTAGGCAATCCCATAATAAAATCCATTGATACCACTTGTCATTTTTGTGTAGGTATTTCATGTGGGTATAGCTTTCCAGTTGGATGTAAATATACCTTTTGGCACTCTAAAAATCTAGCAACATAGTTGGTAATATCATTTTTCATACTCGGCCAAAAATATATTTTCTTCAAATTCTCATGCATTTTTGTTTCCCCCTAATGTATCAAGTAAGGCGTATTATGCGCTTATTTCAGAATTATTTCTTTCAACCCTTATGATATTGGAACTACCAATCTATTCTTATAAAGTAGTAGATCATATTTGACCACAAAATCTATAACTTTTCTAGATTCTTGTCCATATTGAACCTTACAAGATTGAAAAAAATTAGCCTTTGCTTGTAAAGATTTAATTTGATCTATCATATCATATTGGCATTTTGCCATAGCAGAAATGTTCCCTCTTCTACTCAGAGTATATATTTAAGACTCTGATGATTTGTTTTCAATTTAAATAGTTTTCCCAATAAATAATATCTCTAGATTTTTAAGGTATAGATTACTATAGCCAACTCCAAATCATGAGTGGCATTATTAACACCATGCCTTTTAAGTTTTCTAGACTCATATGCAATGACCGCATCACCTTGGAAAAACACTCCCCCTAACCCTTCAATCGACGCATCCATGCACATTATATACTACTTATCAGGATATGGTAATTGTAATATTGGTACAGATATCAAGCAATTTTTCAAAGCTTGAAAATATTTTTCACATTGGTATATCCACTTAAAGGCTTTACCTTTTTGTTGGAGGTTAGTAATTGATTGGATGATTCTTGAAAAACCTTTGAAAAATCACCTATAATACCCTGCAATACCCATAAAACTTCACACCTCTATCACACTAGTGGTTGTTGGCCATTCAATTATAGCTTCAATATTCTTGGAATCTACTACAATTTCTTCAGCAAAGACAATGTCCCAAAAATTATATGTGTAGGGAATAAAACTCACATATTGATAGTTTTCCATAAATATGATTCCCATATTTTCTGGCAAGGAATACAACTCACATTTTGAATGGAAAATACTTTATGGTTCCCATGTAGCATCTTCTTCTAGTAGGTCCTGCCATTTGATTAGAAATTCTTTGATGTGACAGGATCATAGCATACATGTTCTGCTTTGTAAAATTGCTTCAGGTTGGAGATATATACGTCCTTCATCAAGTACTGGTAATTCTTACTGAAAATATACTTTTTGTTAGATCATATTTTTGAGACAAGAAACATGAAATACTAGATGTATACGGAATGAGGGAGGAAGCTCTAGTTGATATGCCACTTCTCCAATGCAACACACTATTTTGTAAGGACCATAAAATCGTAGAGCCAACTTATGACTGGACTTGATATTCAATGACAATTGTTTGTAGGGTTGCAAATGCAAGAATACCATATCACCTGTACTAAATTATATTTCAAAACGGTGCATATCTTGTTGTTGCTTCATGCAATTTTGTGCTTGGACCAAATTGTCTTTGAGAATGGTGAGCATTGTCTATCTGTGTTGGAACCAATCGTCTACTTGGGCCACTTTGGAAGAACCTGGAACATAATCTTATATGGCTGGTAGTTTGATGCCATACAATGGTTCAAAGGGAGACATATTGATTGAATAATGGTACGAGGTTTTGTACCACCATTCTGCCAAGGAAATACATTGACTCCATTGATACTGTTTATCTTGAGCAAGACATACTAGATAGGTACCCAAACAGTTATTAACTATATTAGTTTGGCCATATGTTTGAGGATGGTATGCAGAAGATATATTCAACTTGGTACCACTAAGATAAAATAATTCTTTTCCAAAATTGCTAGTAAAAATGGGATCACAATCACTTACAATATTTTTAGGTATTCCCTACAATTTGAAAATTGAGTCCATAAATACCTTAGCCACTTTGCCCATTGAAAAAGGATGTTGTAGAGCATTGAAATGAATATATTTGGAGAGGCGATCCACTACCACAAAAATTACTATTTTTCTTTTCGATTTAGGAATACCTTCAATAAAATCCATTGAAATATGTTCCCATTGGTGATTTGGAATAGGTAGTGGTTGAAGCAATCCTAGAAATTTGAATGTTTCACCCTTATTGTGTTGGCATACTTCGCATTCAACCACCCATGTTTTAACTTTGGATTTTAATCCTTTCCAATAAAAGGATTGTTTAACCCGCATATATGTCTTCAAAAAACTTGAATGTCTTGCTAATGGGGATGCATGTCTAGAATCTTGAATTTGACTATAGAATTGTGTCGAATGTAAATGTGATTCTTTCTTCTTAATATATTGTCGTCATAAGAAAAAAAGGATACTTGGATGATCCTAACATGAATTCCTAAATTATTTGAGTAGTATGTGTATTTTAAAACCATTCCTCTTGGGTCTGAGATACCCATTTGGAACATGGACCTGAAATAGCATTGATAACCACTTTATCTTCATATTTACGTGAAAATACATCTGCTACCACATTTTCTTTCCCTTTCTTATATTCTATAACAAAATCATATACCAATAGTTTTGTTAACCATTTGTTTTGCTTGGGATAATAAAATCGTTGTTCTAAAAAATGCTTAGGACTGCTATGATCTGTTTTAATAATAAAATGACTACTTATTAAGTAGTGTCTCCATTTCTCCACTGCATGTAGAATAGCCAACATTTCTTTCTCATATGTGGACCTTTCCAAAAAATTTCTCAAGATTTGTTTACTTTCGAATGCCAAGGGATGTCCTTCCTGCATTAGTACTACCACAATACCCATTCATGAATCTCACATTCAATCACAAATGGTTTGTGAAAATCTAGGGTTGCCAAAACTGGAGTAGTACACATTGCTTCTTTGAGAGCTATGAATACTTGAGTGGCTGCTTTAGACCAATGAAAAGCATCATTTTTTGTGAGAGTTGTGAGAGGAGCTCCAATAATACCATAGTTGCGTATAAACATGCGATAGTAGCCGGTAAGACCCAAAAAATCACAAAGTTTATTGATGGTTTTAGGTAAAGGCCAATCCTAAATTGACTTAATCTTATTAGAATCCACTTTAACCCCTTCATGCGAAATGATATGACCCAAGTACTCAACTTATTCAACATCAAAAGAGCATTTAGAGTATTTGACAAAACATTTTTCCTTGTGTAATATATAAAGAACCTTCCCCACATGCATCAAATGATCCTTCCATGTTTTACTATATATGAGAATGTCATCAAAAAATACTAGGAAAAATTTGTGAAGGAATGGACGAAACACATGGTTCATGAGACTTTGGAATGTGGATGAGGCATTAGTGAGATCAAACGGAATGACCAGGAATTTATAGTGACCTTCATGAATACGAAAGGCAGTTTTAGGAATGTCCTCCTCCCTAACTCTAATTTGGTGAAAACCAGAGTGTAGATCCAATCTTGTAAAAAAATTACACCATGTAATTCATCTAATAAATCATCAATGATAGGAATAGAGAATTTATCCTTGATGGTGATTTTGTTGAGAGGACAAAAATTAGGACACATACTCCAAGCATTATCTTTACAATGGGCTGAAACCACTAGTGAAGAATAAGGACTAGTGCTATGACGGATGACTCCATGTTCTAAAATTTCTTGGATAATTTTTTCAATTTTTATTTTTTGAGGTTGAGGGTAACAATAAGGAAAAACATTAGGAAGGAGAATTTTTGG
Source organism: Wollemia nobilis (assembly GCA_028583015.1). Lineage (NCBI taxonomy): Eukaryota > Viridiplantae > Streptophyta > Pinopsida > Araucariales > Araucariaceae > Wollemia > Wollemia nobilis. Next base: position 216,495 of record JAQPPZ010001683.1, read on the forward strand.
AACAAGGTGTATGGCATGGTCATAAGATATTTTGGGGGGTAGTCCTTTTGGTTCTTGGAAAACATCATCATAGTTAGCCATAATAGTTTGAAGATATTTTGAGTGAATTTTTGGGGTATCTTGTGCTTGATTTTCCACACAATTGATTTGAGATATGAATATATAACTACCTTCCTTAATATTTTATCCATGCGCTGAGAAATTACTACCTTTGATGGAGGAGTTGGAATTCCTTGGAGGTGAATGGTCCTTCCATTTTTCTTCCATTCCACACAACACTGCCTAAAATTAAAGCTGACCATGTACAATTATTTTGGCCATTCCACTCCCAAAATAACCTCTAAATTCCCTAGAATCATAGCAAAGAGAGTGTCATGCCAAGTATAACTTCCCATTTGTAATGAAACTTAATATGTTCTACCGATACATTGAGCATTTCTTCCATTGGTAATAATAACTTGAAACTTATCTTTATTGGAGGAGTTAATGTGTAAGTTTAATACCTTAGCAATTTTAATGTCGATAAATTTATGAGTACTCCCTGAATCGATCAATACATTTACCTTATTCTATTATATGAATCATGATACCTTTATTATATGGTGAGCTATTAATACCATAAGAGCATGCATCGAAATTTCCATAGTGTCTTCTTCACCTATTTCATCATTGTTTTCAACTTGTTCTTCAGCCACGGAAGAGTCATGTAAATTGATATCCTCTATTTCCTCTTCATCTTCCATGTTATCATATTCTATTTGAAAGTTTTATCTTGGTACACATGCTTGATATTTTGGATGGTGATTGTGATATTTATAGTAGTAATATCTTGATGGTTGATCCTGTCTATGGAAGGAGTTGTTGCAATTTTGAGGACGATTATAGGAGTCTCATATTTTTAGATATCCCATTTTGTAACTTTATCTCAACCAATTTTGAAATATTTATATTATCATATAAATATTATGGGTCATGTAAGTCAACTTCAATTTGAATATTCTCTTTCAAAACACGTCTAAAAGCTGATACCAACACATCAGATGGTAAGTTTCCTGTATAAGCTAGCAGACTAGTGAATTCTGAAATATAATCCCTTACTAAACCTATTTGTTTAAGTGCCAACAAATGAACCATGTATGAGGATGAAGACCCTTCATCAAATCTCTTGAGAAAAAGTGTTTTGAATTCATGCCATATGATGGGTCGACTATGCTCACATTTTTGCCAATCAAACCATTGGTAAGCTTTCGTGCCTAGTTTGGAGGAAGCACAAGGAACGTTTTTTTATTTGGAAACCCATTATAATTCTAAAATACCTTCCATTTTATCTATCCAACCATGTGGATCATTACCCTTAAAGGTAGGCTTATCATCATGTGGGATATTAACACTTGTAGGCCATCTTGCTTGATGATGATATTCCTCCGTATTCCTATCCTCAATAGTATGTATTCTATGGTAGTTATGTGGGGAATGAGGGGCTTCTTGGTTTTGTCTCTCCAAAACTTGTTGTAGCATTGCACTCATGGCATTCATACTAGTCACTAGGTGAGCTATACTAGAATGGACATCTTGGTTATTAGCATTGGTGTTTTCCATTTCCTCATTTGTGATATTTTCATGGGATGAGTTGGAAGGATCCGTAGAGTTAATAGTAATATGGTTGGGGTCAAAAATATTAATGCGTAAAGGAGAGTTGTATTGTGTACCTTTATTTTGTGGAGGTCTTCTTGGTGATCTTAGGAGTATTTTTTTTGTATTAGTTGTGCTTGATAATCGACCGTTGGGTCCTTTTGTCCACCTTCCAATCATGCACTCACTTTATCCAATTGGGATGTATTAGAAATGATACTGCTATGAATGTATTTGATATTTGCTACCCAAATTTCCTTTTGAATTTATCTTGAATACTACAAAATAATTGTTAATTTTGAAAAAAAAAATTGTTTCTTGTTCCGCTCAACTATCGCTCCAATTGCGATGCAGATTGTCAATAGCTAACTGGTTGAATTTTTGAATTTGAATTTGGTAACCATTGCCAATGTCTAGTTTCTTTGGAGGATTAATGGATAGAGACTAAGAAACCTTGGCATATGAGACAAAAACCTAATGTTAATTAATGACGTAACCCACTACACAATAGGAACCATGATGCGGGACACACAATGCAATTGTGGTATATGAGACAAGACCCCAAATATTAATTAATGACGTAATCCACTATATTACAGAGACCACTAAATGGGACACACCTAGACAAGACCTAGATGACATAACACACAACAGACACTGACCACATGATAGATGATAGACTACGACATAATCTTGCATGCTATACGATAGAACGTACTGTAGACTAAATAATAGATGATAGACCCTTATGATTAGTGAGGGGACCAGATACAAAATTAGAGGATATACAAGATATGATGCACAATGAGAGAGGGACACATGACTATAATGATCAATAGGCAGTCGACTACACAATATAACTAACAACGACCAAGGACACTGGACTAGATTGGTTAGGCAGAAACAACTCTCCGTACATGGATGGTTTGGATGGGTTATGTGACCATAGTAAAATTAAACTATAGGAGTCAAAGTACCTTTAAAAACTTTCTTAGGATGTCCCCTAATCAATGTGGGATATTTTATTTATTTTGTGAAAAAAAAATCAGAAATTGACAACATTAACCTTATAAAATGTGATTTTAATAATTGTACTTGGCTTTTTTGATTGTTTGTGCTTGGTGTTAGTGTTTTACATGAATCATCACCCAATAAAACTGTTCTTCTATCGTATTTTGAGTGAAATTTTGTACACATCCATTAAAATATTAATCCATATGATTATCCTTCAGGTGTTGTAACCACAATGTGAGTTGTGTTGAAAACTCCTTCAACTTCTCATTTTGGTAATGAATAGACTTCGAATGATCAGATGTATTTGGGAGGTGCCTTTGGACACGAATTACTTACATTAAATCCGTTGCACCACTTCTATTAAACTTTGTTGTGATTAAAATTCTTTGGTACCCCACTTCTTGAACTTTGTTTTGACAAAATTTTATGTGTTAAATCCAACACTTGTATTGGAGGGTTATTATATATGGATATGGCGGTGGTATATAATTTTAATCCACAAACTTAATTTAAATCTTCTTACACTTTAAAATAACCACGCAATAATTCCACATGGCGCTGCTCTATTAGGAAAGGGATTTTAGGGTTGGAATTGTAATTTATTCACACTTAATGCTTGCAACGTACTTCATGTATTAATGACTACTAAATTCCTCATGGATGGAATGATTAGGGCTCGACAAAGGATTTTCCTTTGCTAGCTTCCTTTTTGTACTTTCGAATGGACCCAAGTGTAACCACTTGTATAGGTATTTGATTCTCTATAAATTTCCACCGAATCATAGCTCGTTCTCTTGCTTTCAAACTCAAGACCAAAAATTCTTTAATAAAAAAAATATATATATATATATATACTTATTGCTCACCAAATTGTCTGGCTCTAATACCACTTGAAATATTATGAATAAACTATTAAATGCAAAGAGATAATATGAATGAAAGTGAATTTTTATTGCCACTTTAGGAGGGATAAGTCCTTCACCACTAAGGAGGGCTTAGTCCTTGAAAATAATGTAAAATGAAATTAATGATGATTTATGAACAATTATAAATCAACCTACACTATTAATATTAAATCAATGACAAATAATGGTGAAAATAATAATATAGCCGACTAGCTATATTAGGGTTGTAACACAATTATAGCTTCAATCTTATTGGAATCTACTGTAATTCCTTCACCAAAGACAAGATGTCCCAAAAACTAAACGTGTGGGGAATAAAACTCACATTTTGATAGTTTTTCATAAAGCGGATTCTTTCTCAGAATCTCAAGTATATTTCTCATATGTTGATCATGTTCCACCTTGCTCTTGGAATAGATCAAAATATCATCCAAAAAAACAAGCATGAATTGGTCTAGTTGCTCTCTAAATACACTATTCGTCAGGTCCGTGAATGCAGTTGGGGCATTGGTCAACCCAAAATGTAGAAAAATGAACTTAAAATGTCCTCACCTTGTTATAAATATAATTTTAAAGGTGTCTTCTTCTCGTATCCATAGATGATGATAACCTAATCTCAAGTCTATTTTTGAAAATATGGTTGCTCCTCTTAGCTGGTCAAACAAATCATCAATTCTAGGTAACAAATACCTATTTTTAACAGTTACCTTATTTAACATTTGGTAATCAATGCACATTCTCAAGGTGCCATATTTTTTCTTAACAAATAAAATAGGAGCCCCCCATGGTGACGCACTTGGCCTGATTAACCCTTTTTCCAATAAATCTTGGAGTTGTGTTTTGAGCTCTTGTAGCTCAATAGGAGTCATTCTATATGATGCCCATGCAACAGGCATCACCCATGATAGAAACTCTATGGAAAAATCAAATTTCCTTTGAGGAGGTAACCCTAGTAAATCCTCGGGAAACACATCCCTAAATTCTCTCAATACTGGATGTTTGTAGAGAAGGTCAATTTCCATTTTTTACTCTTCTTTCTTATTCATATTAACTATAAATACCATCCCCTTCTTATTAATAACTTTTCTTATCTGCATTGCAGATAGTAAATGTGGTTTAACTTCATTTCATCCACAACAAATTCTAACATTCTAGTTGGATTCGTCCAAAAATTCTACCCATATTTCCTCAAAATTCAAAATAGCCTTATGCGCCTTCCACTATTCAAGTCCTAGAATGATATCAAATGCATGCAAAGGTGCCACATACATATGCCAATTAGTTGTTCCTTGTGGTAAAGAAATGTGGGGGTCAAACAAATATTGGTTGACTTGGTATGTCTTCCTAGACCCGTAATCTACCTTCCAACCCTTGGCCAAAATTCTAGGTCTAATAGACATATCCCTGACTATTTTAGTAGATATAAAACTATTAATTAAACCAATATCTATCAAAATTTGCACATTTTTACCAAAAATTTCCCCATTTAATAAGAAAGGGGTAATTTGTCCATCAAGTTTAGAATTACATGTGGCTGCAAAGATCTTGTGAGCTGTTTCATTTGGATCATTCTATCGTAAATCAAATTTATGGGGAAATTTACTATCATAGTGATTACCTTTGTACACATAACATCCAGTTGAAGGAACTCTATTTGATATGGTACTGTTATCATTTCTATCAAAAACTGGTGTTTCTTTGGTCCTATCTTGACCTGCTGGTTTCTGATCCTGTCTTTTAGTAAATTCTTTACCATCTCACTTGAAATTACCACTATGATATTTAGATTTATTCTTACCACCCTTACTACCTTACTCTAATTCTCTTGCTGCATTTTCCATTATTACTATGAGACACAACATTTTAACCTTTTTTTTGATTAATTGATTTCTGATCCTATTATACTTAAGAATCTTTTATTCATAAAAGTGGTTAGTTCAAAATATCTCTAAATTCTTTGACAAAATTTTCCTATTTGATATCTGAAGCTTTAATTTTATGCCCTATATTATATTATTTCCACCAATCAAGGGCTACCTCAATCATATTCATGACTACCAAAGTAGTCTTAGATTCAGAGGATAAAACTACTAAAGAGAAATATGACTCCAGTTCATTTAACCAATTCTTCATTGAATCTCCGTCACCCTTTCTAGTGAACTTGGATATAACAACCTTTCTTAGGTTCCTATCCAATTCCTTACTTACTCTAGCCCTTTTGATACTAGTTCCATCAGGTTCACTTGATACTTCCTTAGTCCTGCTTAAACCAATGTCTATTTCTCTAGCTAACTCCTCTATCACCCTTTTATGTTGGGTAATAAATTCTTTTTGTTAGGCCATTTGGGTTTTCTGATGGGCCATTTCTTCCATTTATTGCTCCATGTGAGTTTGCAACATTTGAAAAAAATTTGTGAGGTTCTCCCCTTTGTTGATAGGTTCATTAGGTGGAGGTTCATTCAATTGTTTCATCCTTATTTCACACTAAGGGTCTTCTCATCTCAATCCTGACCTTGGTCCTCTAGGAGGTCTTTCGGTGGTTTCTTCCTCCCTACCTCTTGCAATATTTCTTGAAGATCCACCTCGTAGCATTCTTGCCATCTGACTTGAAGGTGAAAGGGATAATTTATTAGTTTAATTCAAATTCACAATCAAAGTACACAACTCAGATCTACTTTTTCTCTGATACCATACATAACAACCCAAGTCTATTCACCTTGTTGTGCCGCTTAACATCAAACATAGAATTATATTTTATTTTAATAAAAAATCACACAACATATAATTTTGTCTTTATTTTCATAGCAATCATATTTTCACCCAATTTCCTTTTGTCACAAATTCTTTTTAGCACAAACATAACACACCACTTTTGGATTTAAAACTACTACAGATAGTCACCCAAGTGGATGAGATCGACCATATATTTTAAAGGTGCCATGAGGTTCAAACCACGACAAGGGTTATCCTTTAGGGCCCATACACCTAGAGGGGGGATGCTTACTTCCCTATTCCTTATCACTCTGAACATTTCAACTAATTTTTGTACTTATTCCTATACCAAGTGAAATGAGAATAATGTACTTATACCTAGTGTCTAACCGATTACCCTCTACACGGGGTTAGCTGGAGCCATGCCAATATACTGGCTTTGGAATTAATTCATCATGCTATTTTAAACTCCCGTTAGTATGTTCTATACCATACAACGAGGTCTTATTGGCTTAATCAAAGATACACATAATCTATCACAATACTATCCTAGATGCAACCTAAAGAAGGCATCCCATACCACCTCTCGTACCAGTTTTGACCTAGTCATTTCAATTCAACCATACTTGTCAGATTGTAGTTGCTCTAGATACTATTGTGTGTCTACCCACACCCCAAATTTTTTTGGATGATTACAGAGCATTCGATCAATACCCCAATACAAGTTTTGGTTAGGGTATTAAAACCCTATTATTATTTTGCATTCACGATTCTAAGATTTTATCAAGGTTTCCTATTCAACCTTACATGTTTAGGTTATCAATGAAACATTGCTACCATGATGTAATCCAACATGTGACTCTAAGGCTTGATGGGAAGTAGTAATATTGCTTTTAAAGAATCAACATAAGCACAAATATATAATTTAGCTCATTTTCCTCCCATAATCCTAATTCATTTATTTTTAATTTAAAGTGTTCAGATTACGCATTCCTTTCAAACATCAAAGCAAATATTCTATTATAATTTGCTAAAATAAAGCATACTATTTTCTTTTCATTCCTAGCTTGGCAACCAACATGTTTTCCAATCAAAACCTTTTAAGAGAGTTATGCAAATATAGAATGTTACTAAATCAAGGTATTTATTTTCAATGCAAACATAATACTTAAACTGAATATAAAATATATTTTGGTATCACAAATTTTCTATAGAAGAAGTGACCTAGCCAAGCTTACCTAAGGATACAATAGAAGCAACACCAAGCTCTTCAACCAAAAAGGAAAACTCTCATTTAACTATTTTCACATAGAACATCTTGGCATTCTTTTAAGAGGAATTTGACAAGTTTCAATTCCACATGCATACATGAATAAATAATCCATCCATGAAATATTCACATCTATTAAACTTGCTAGTTAGCATATATAGAGGTTTACAAGAGAATATTAGCTATACGATGTTTCACCCGTACCTCTAACGTGGTGCCCAACATAATAAAGTATGACTATCCAAATTCAGGATGCTTTCTACAAGGAAATAACATAATATTTCAAGTATGGTTCACTCTCTTTTCTAAGCAACAATTGAAATCAAATGCACAAATGAAAATATCCTTATTGCATCCATCATTAAGCATGGGAACCAAGCCAGTTACATAAACATCAATGAGGTCATTTTTTGAACAAACAACACAAATTACATATAATAAAACTTTTATTTTAAAGTATAAAATGTGTTTCAAACCCAATCAATACTCTCTCCTCTGGTAAGTAGGATAAATAACTACACATAGAAGCTGGGTTGACGACCTATCCAGACTAACTGTTACCAACAAAAATACATCATACTTTGGTGATAATTTTGACTCCCAAGTTTTCAATATTTATATGGCAAAGATCTTAACCCCAAATTGGGTAACACACTTAGTACCAATCCACTCATCAAGCATACCCAATATGATAAGTGATTTACCAATACTTTTCACCGAAGGATTTTGCATACAAATTAACACTATCACATTTTCTCTCGACGTCTCGATGGGTACCAAAACTTCTATTTCGCTACTTCCACTTGGCTAGCTGTCCATATTACAACTGAAGCTCTACTATGGTTGGGTTTACTTAAAATTGAATTTGGTGGGATCATATTTTTGCTCTAACACATGTATGCATCCCTATAACTCAAGTAACACACAATGCATAGATATTCATAGAATTCACACTGCATTCTTCCTTTCCAACACACGCATATTCTGCCAAAATACCATCTCCCTACTAGATAATGACAACATTTATAAATGAGTAATTTTGTACACATTTATGAGCAACATAGAGCAATCACAAAAAAACACTCTTCAGTATTGTTTTCTATTTCTTTCACACAAAAAATAACAATGAACAAGCACATCGAGCAATCACAAGTAACATCCTACAATATTGTTTCACATTTCTTTCACATAAAGAACAATAATTGTAGGCACTCAACCAGTCAAGCTTTGCAATATTCAATCACGTAGAAAATACAAAGCATATTTCTAACAAAGTATCCATAATTTACTTTTAAATAAATACGGTCAAGTAAGAGGAAACTATTGGAATAAATCTATCGAGAGTCCTACGCGTAGCTTGTTTCGGTTACTTTTCTCAAAATATTTTTTCCAATGCTTCTAGTATTTTCCAAATTTTTCTTTATTTTGCTCTTCCTCGTCTGTCTCCTTCCTCTCTCTCCTCCACTAATTAATTTTATTTTTAATTTTTAACTTTCTTTCCTCCATTCTCGGTTTGTAGTTGAGAGAGAGTTTTGCATCATCATTACTGCAACTAACACCTCGCCATTACATTTGGGTTGGCTACATAATCTTCCATGATTACCATCCCATGATGAGAAATATAAGCTTTTATAATTTTAAATATTCGCTATCAAACTCCATAGTTCAATTGGATTTATATTGCAATATTTAAGCAAAACATTTACCTTTACTTTGAAATAATTTTACATCCACATGAATATATTTACTCTTAGACCTATTTAACCATGCATTTATGCATATCCTTTTTAATATTTATTTTTCCTTTAGTTAAAACTATTTACAATAAATAAAATAACCAGTGGCTCCCATCATCATCGCCACTCAATCAAATGCAACACTCAAAAAATATAAAATCTACATGATATGCAAGCATGTGAGCGTCCATGTACTCATTGTTGAGAAATGTAGTGCGTACAAGAACTTTTTGTATAGGCTTTAGTATGAACATGGTAGAAGTGGTTCGAAACATTTCTAATTCTATTTTGAATTTCAATTAAGTGATTTTCTATTTTTAAGTTCACTTAAGTGATTCTATTTTGTAATTCACTTAAGTGATTCTATTTTGAAATTCGCTTAAGTGATTTTCTATTTTTAAGTTCACTTAAGTGATTCTACTTTGTAATTCACTTAAGTTATTCTATTTTGATATTCACTTAAGTGATTTTCTATTTATAACCTTACATATCAAGATGAGATGAGATCTAATGTTAGGGTTAGAGAGATTAGGGTTACCTTTTTCAAGGATAAAAGGAGAAGATCAAGAGTATTTTAGATACACAAACAAAGATATAGAAAAGAATGGGAGGAGAACAGATTGCAGAAGGAAAACTACAAGCTTAGGAGGAGAAGAACAGTGATTGTTGGCTAGAAAAGTAACAAGAGAGTAGAAGTGTTCTGCTGTAGTTGTAGCCTCTTTTGTTTGTAATATTTCAAGTTCAAAAATATATTTAACTTCTGCTGTTCACACTGTTTATTTTTTCCAACCATCTGTGTGACTGTTGCATGTTTGAATACATTGTTCTCAGATATGATTTATTTGAAAATAACATAGGATAGCAGTTATCTAGGGCTGGAAAATTTACATGGTATCATAGCTAGGTTTTGTGATTGAGATCCTCAAGGGTTTATAGGACTAGATCACTGCTGGATATTAAGAAACAAAAAAAACAATAGTTATGGTTTCAAACAAAAAAAAACAACAATTAGAGTTTCATTTTTTTTTTGGCTTGAAGGACTAAGCTTATTTGCAGGACTATTTTTTTGAGTCATTAATATTTTAGAAGTTAGGGTTTCAAGCAAATAATAATAAAAAAAGAAGTTAGGGTTTCATATTTTTTTTGGCTTGAAGGACTAAGTTTATTTGTAGGACTATTTTTTTTTTAGTAATTAATATTTCAACATATCTCATAAATGGCAATAGCTAGCCTCAAATTTGAGGATAGATTGGAAGGTGCCTCCAATTTTTTGCCCTGGAAAGTTAGGGTAATGTTCTTATTGGAAGATAATGATATTTGGGATATTGTCAAGGCTGATGTAACTTTGCCTATAGATCTGCAAGAATTGGCAACTCACAAAAGAAGGAAGTGAAGGCCAAGTAGATGATCTTGGATGCAGTGAAGGATCACCTGATTCCTCACATATCTGAGAAGAATAAGGCAAAGGAGATGTTCGATGCCCTGGTTAGCCTCTATCAGAGCGATAACATAAACAGGAAGATGATATTGTAGAACAAACTCAGATCTATGGATATGACTAGATTTGACACCGTTACCAGTTACCTAATGAAGATCACATAGAATTTTGATCAATTAACAGCAGTAGGGGAGAGGGTTGAAGATACATAGTTGGTGAACGTGGCACTTAATGGTTTATCAACTTCATGGCAACCATTTGTTAAAGGTATTTGTGCTTGTGAGAACCTTCCCAAATTTGAGAAACAGTGGGATGATTTCATCCAGGAGGAGACTCGAATGGAGTCAAAGGCCAACAAGAAAGGTGGTGACGATAACCTAGCTCTTTTTGGGTAAACCAAGAAGGGCAAAGGTAAAAGACCCAACAAGGGTGAGGTAAATAATGAGGAGTCAACCTCACAGTTAGGGAAGAAGAACTTGAGCAAGATTAAGTGCTTCATTTATCATAAGCACGACCATTATGCATCATAGTATCCAGATAAGAAGGGCAAAGGGAAGCAGCAGAAAATGCTAGTAGCCTCTACAAAAACTCATATGAGTGAGTTTGCTACCAAATTCGAGAAGGATTTTTCATTGTTATCTTGCTCTTCTACCAGCATGGTTCCAAGGAATGTTTGGTATGTGGATAGTGGGGCATCTCAGCACATGACATCAGCCCAACAATGCTTTACCAGTCTACAAGAGCAGGATTTAGGGGTTTAGGTTGAGCTTGGTGATGATACCAAATATCTAGTTGTAGGAATTGGTACCATTCCTTTTCAACTCCAATCAGGGAAATATTTAGACTTTGATGATGTTTTGTTTATTCCAGGTCTCAGGAAGAACTAGATTTTAGTTTTGGTTACGGAGGATAAGGGTTATGCAGTGGAGTTCAAGAACCAACATGTCCTTATTAGACCAAAAGAATATAGCCCAGAAACAACACAAGTAATAGAGGTTAGAGAAGGTAGTTTATACAGGTTGTAGGGTGAACCTCTTCAAGCCCTAGTTCATAGAAAAACAACTTGTATGATTTGTGGCACAAGAGGATGGGGCACCTGCATCATAGAGTGTTGCCTATTCTGAGGGAGATAGTCACAGGTCTTCCAGAGTTCAACATTGAGCAATAGGGAGTATTCACAGGGTGCACACTTGGCAAGCACGCCAAGGCTTTTTTCCCAAATAGTGAGCATAGGTCTAAGAAGATATTAGATCTAGTACATTCATATGTTTGTGTACCGATGTCAGTAGCATCAATTTTAGGTAGCATGTACTATATTTCCTTTATTGATGATTTCTCTCGTAAGACATGGATCTATTTTTTAAAGACCAAGGATGAAGTCTTTAGCAGGTTTTAGGAGTTCAAAGCTCTAGTTGAGAACTAGACAGAGAAGATGATCAAGGTATTTAGATAAGAAAATTGGGATGAATATACCTCCAAGGAGTTTGATGGTTTCTACAAGTAGGCAAGAATCAAGAGGGAGTCGATTGTTCAATACAACCCAAAATAGAATGGGGTTGTAGAGAAAAAGAATCGATCCATCATAGGGGCTCCTAGGGCCATTATTCATGACTAGGGCTTGCCAATGTTTCTTTGGACAGAAGCATGCAACACAACTATCTATATCCAAAATAGGTGTCCTCATAGGATCTTGGAGGACAAGACACCAAAGGAGGCATTCACTGGTGTGAAACCAGAGGTGAGTCATTTTTGCATATTTGGATGTCCAGTTTATATCCATGTTCCAATAGAGAAGAGGACCAATTTGGAGCCCTCCAGTAAGAAGGGTTTATTTATAGGATACAATGAGACTTCAAAATCTTACAAGGTTTATATTCCAAAGAAGAGGAAGACAGTAGTGATCAGGGATGTAAATTTTGAGGAGGATGTTGCATCGATGAAGTCCCATGAGCCTATTCTAGTGATAGAGAATGAGGAGCAAGAAGCTCTGAAGGTTGATCCAGGGTCACAAAAGACACCAGTGGTTTCCAGTTCAGAACAACAACCTTCAGGTGAAGAGGTGGAGGTATTACCCCCTTCAAGTTCTATCAGGAGACCTCAATGGCTTACACAGATATTGAGGGATGCTAAGGAGTACGTTGAGGCTCCTAGCAGTATGATTAGGGAGAGTAGACCTCCAAGGAAATTTTCAAGCTACATGGCATTGATGAGTAACATCATAAATTTAGAGCCTACCAATTTTTAGGAGGCAACAGACCAGCAGGTTTGGCGGGTTGTCATGGTGGAGGAGTACACCTCCATCATGAAGAATGATATTTGGGACATAGTGCCAAGATCGTAGGGGAAGTTAGTTGTGAGTTCCATGTGGCTCTACAAAATTAAGCATGCTGTAGATGGCAACATCGAGAAGTTCAAGGTAAGGTTTGTGGCGAGAGGGTTCTCCTAGAAAGAGGGAGTGGACTATGAGGAGACTTTTTCTCTAGTCGCCAGATACACTTCCATTAGAGTAGTTATGTCTTTAGCTTCATCTATGGGATGGCAGATTCATAAGGGAGCCGTAAATCTCTAGTATATTCCCATAGATCAGCAGGTACCTGATATTCTAACCAAATCCTTAGTAAAAGGGAAGTTTGAAGCATTTAGAGACAAATTTGGATTGGTGCAGAATTCCTTCTTCGCTAAGAGGGAGCATTGAGAAATGTAGCGCGGACAGGAACTTCTTGCACAGGCTTCAGTATGAACGTGGTAGAAGTGGTTCGAGACATTTGTAATTCTATTTTGAATTTCACTTAAGTGATTTTATATTTTTAAGTTCACTTAAGTGATTCTATTTTGTAATTCACTTAAGTGATTCTATTTTGAAATTCACTTAAGTGATTTTCTATTTTTAAGTTCACTTAAGTGATTCTATTTTGTAATTCACTCAAGTGATTCTATTTTGATATTCACTTAAGTGATTTTCTATTTTTAACCTTACATCTCAAGATGATATGAGATATAATATTAGGGTTAGAGAGATTAGGGTTACCTTTTTCAAGGATAAAAGGAGAATATCATGAGTGTTTTAGATACACAGACAAAGACACATAAAAGAATGGGAGGAGAACATATTACAGAAGGAAAACTACAAGCTTAGGAGGAGAAGAACAGTGATTGTTGGTTAGAAAAGCAGCAAGGGAGCATAAGTATTATGTTGTAGTTGTAGCCTCTTTTATTTGTAATATTTTAGGTTCAAAAATATATTTAACTTCTATTGTTCACGCTATTTATTTTTCCAGCCATCCGTGTGATTGTTGCATGTTTGAATAAATTGTTATCAGGTATGATTTATTTGAAAATAACATAGGACAACAATTATCTAGGGTTGGAAAATTTACATGGTATCAGAGCTAGGTTCTGTTATTGGGATCCTCAAGGGTTTACAACAGTAGATCACTTCTGGATATTAAGAAAAAAAATAGTAGTTAGGGTTTCAACCGAAAAAAAATAGCAGTTAGGTTTTCATATTTTTTTTGGCTTGAAGGACTAAGCTTATTTGCAGGACTATTTTTTTGAGATTAATATTTTAGCAGTTAGGGTTTCAAGCAAATAAAAAAAAAGAAGTTAGGGTTTCATATTTTTTTTGGCTTGAAGGACTAAGCTTATTTGCAGGACTATTTTTTTTCAGTCATTAATATTTCAGTAGATCTCAAAAATGGCAGCATCTTGCCTTAGATTTGAGGATAGATTGGAAAGTACCTCCAATTTTTTGCCCTGGAAAGTTAGGGTAATGTTCTTATTGGAAGAGAATGATCTCTGGGATATTTTCAAGGCTAATGTGACTTTGCCTATAGATTTGCAGGAATTGACAACTCACAAAAGAAGGAAGTGAAGGCCAAGCAGATGATCTTGGACGCAGTGAAGGATCACCTAATTCCTCACATATTCGAGAAGACTAAGGAAAAGGAGATGTTTGATGCCGTGGTTAGCCTCTACCGAAGCGAGAACATAAATAGGAAGATGATATTGCAAAAAAAACTCAGATCTATGGAGATGACTAGATATGACATCGTTACTAGTTACCTAATGAAGATCACACAGATTCTTGATTAATTGGTAGTAGTAGGGGAGAGGGTTGAAGATACAGAGTTGGTGAACGTGGCACTTAATGGTTTTTCAGCTTCATGGGAACCATTTGTCAAAGGTATTTGTGCTCGTGAGAACCTTACCAAATTTGAGAAACTATGGGATGATTTCATCTAGGAGGAGACTCGGATGGAGTCAAAGGCCAAAAATAAAGGTGGTGATGATAACCTAGCTATTTTTGGGTAAACCAAGAAGGGCAAAGGTAAAGGACCCAAAAAGGGTGAGGTAAAGAATGAGGAGTCAACCTCATAGTCAGGGAAGAAGGACTCGAGCAATATTAAGTGCTTTATTTGTCATAAGCATGACCATTATGCATAACAATGTCCAGACAAGAAGGGCAAAGGTAAGCAGTAGCAGATGCAAGTAGCAGCCTCTGCAAAAACTCAGATGAGTGAGTTTGCTGCTAAATTCGAGAAGGAATTCTCATTGGTCTCTTGCCTTTCTACCAGCATGGTTCCAAGGAATTCTTGGTATGTAGATAGTGGGGAATCTTGGCACATGACATTAGTCCAAAAATGTTTTACAAGTCTACAATAGCAGGACTCAGGGGTTAAGGTTGAGCTTGGTGATGATACCAAATATCTAACTGTAGGAATTGGTACCATTCCTGTTCGACTCCAATCAGGGAAATATTTAGACTTTGATGATGTTTTGTTTGTTCCAGGTCTCAAGAAGAACTTGCTTTTAGTTTTGGTTATGGAGGATAAGGGTTATGCAGTGGAGTTCAAGAACTAGCATGTCCTTATTAGACCAAAAGAATCTAGCTCAAAAACAACACAAGTAATAGAGGTTAGAGAAGGTAGTTTATATAGGTTGAAGGGTGAACCTCTCCGAGCCCTAGTTCATAGAAAAACAACTTGTATGATTTATGGGACAAGAGGATGGGGCACATGCATCATAGAGTGTTGCCTATTCTGAGGGATATAGTCACAGGTCTTCTAGAGTTCAACATTGAGCAATAGGGAGTATTCACAGGGTGCACACTTGGCAAGCATGCCAAGGCTTTTTTCCCAAATAGTGAGTATAGGTCTAAGAAGATACTAGATCTAGTACATTCAGATGTTTGTGGATCGATGTCAGTAGCATCAATTTTAGGTAGCATGTACTATGTTTCCTTTATTGATGATTTATCTCGCAAGACATGGATCTATTTTTTAAAGACCAAGGATGAAGTCTTTAGTAGGTTTTAGGAGTTCAAAGCTCTAGTTGAGAACTAGACAGAGAAGACGATCAAGGTCTTTAGATAAGAAAATGGGGGTGAATATACCTCCAAGGAGTTTGATGGTTTCTACAAGTAGGCAAGAATCAAGAGGGAGTCGATTGTTCAATACAACCCACAACAGAATGGGGTTGTAGAGTGAAAGAATCGATCCATCATAGGGGTTTATAGGGCCATGATTCATGACCAGGGATTGCCAATGTTTCTTTGGGCAGAAGCATGCAACACAATAGTCTATATCCAAAACAGGTGTCCTCATAGGATCTTGGAGGACAAGACACCAAATGAGGCATTCACTTGTGTGAAACCAGAGGTGAGTCATTTCTACATCTTTGTATGTCCAGTTTATATCCATGTTCCACTAGAGAAGAGGACCAATTTGGAGCCCTCCAGTAAGAAGGGTTTATTTATAGGATACAATGAGACTTTAAAAGCTTACAAGATTTATATTCTAGAGAAGAGGAAGATAGTAGTGAGCAGGGATGTAAATTTTGAGGAGGATGTTGCATCTAGGAAGTCCCATGAGCCTATTATAGTGATAGAGAATGAGGAGAAAGAAGCTTCGAAGGTTGAGCCAGGGTCACCAAAGACACTAGTGGTTTCCAGTTCAGAACAACAACCTTCACGTGAAGATATGGAGGTATTAGCCCCTTCAAGTTCAATAAGGAGACCTCAATGGCTTACATATATATTGAGGGATGCTGAGGAGTATGTTTAGGCTCCTAGAAGCATGATTAGGGAGAGTAGACCTCCAAGGAAATTTTAAAGCTACATGGCATTGATGAGTAACCTCATAAATTTAGAGCCTACCAATTTTCAGGAGGCAATAGACCAACAGGTTTTGCGGGATAACATGGTGGAGGAGTACACCTCCATCATGAAGAATGATGTTTGGGACATAGTGCCAAGACTGTAGGGGAAGTCAGTTGTGAGTTCCATGTGGCTCTATAAAATTAAGCATGCTGAAGATGACAGCATTGATAAGTTCAAGGTAAGGTTTATGGTGAGAGGGTTCTCCTAGAAAGAGGGAGTGGACTATGAGGAGACTTTTGCTCCAGTCGCCAGATACACTTCCGTTAGAGCAGTTATGTCTTTAGCTTCATCTATGGGATGGCATATTTAGAAGGGAGCCATAAAGCTCCAATATATTCCCATAGATCAGTAGGTAGCTGATATTCTGACCAAACCCTTAGTGAAAGGGAAGTTTGAAGCATTCAGAGATAAACTTGGATTGGTGCAAAATTCCTTCCTCGCTAAGAGGGAGTGTTGAGAAATGTAGCTCGTACAGGAACTTCTTGTATAGGCTTTAGTATGAACATGGTAGAAGTGGTTCGAGATATTTCTAATTCTATTTTGAATTTCACTTAAGTGATTTTCTATTTTTAAGTTCACTTAAGTGATTCTATTTTGTAATTCACTTAAGTGATTCTATTTTGAAATTCACTTAAGTGATTTTCTATTTTTAAGTTCACTTAAGTGGATTCTATTTTGATATTAACTTAAGTGATTTTCGATTTTTAACCTTACATCTCAAGATGAGATGAGATCTAATATTAGGTTTAGAGAGATTAGGGTTACCTTTTTCAAGGATAAAAAGAGAAGATCAAGAGTATTTTAGATACACAGACAAAGACACATAAAAGAATGGGAGGAGAACAAATTGTAGAAGGAAAACTACAAGCTTAGGAGGAGAAGAACAATGATTGCTGGTTAGAAAAGCATCAAGAGAGCATAAGTTTTATGCTGTAGATGTAGCCTATTTTATTTGTAATATTTCAAGTTCAGAAATATATTTAACTTCTGTTGTTCACACTGTTTATTTTTTTTGGCCATCCGTGTGACTGTTACATGTTTGAATAAATTGTTCTCAGATCTGATTTATTTGAACATAAGATATGACATCAGTTATCTAGGGCTAGAAAATTTACACTCACGAGTCAAATTATCACTTCCGTTATTACCTTTTTCCTATCGATCAACTACTCGTTTCTCATCGACTTCGAATCTGATCCTGCACACACAATAACAATCAACAGTACCACGATTCACAAGAAAAGGTAAAGTTCTTACCAATTTTCTCATCTACAATTATCCATGTGAGGAGTGTCATTATAGGAAGATCTTTGATCTAGTGTATCTTCTACGATAAAATGACCCCTTTTCTTCATATTAAATTTTGGATTATGATCAAAAGTTTTCATCTCTTTTTCAATTGTTTTCACTTTGTAATCTTCCACCATGTGTCTAGTCTCATAACATACGTAATATCAAAAATTATATTTTTATAATGCCCTTGTTGATTCCATTCTCTTGTTTTAGATTTAATATTAATGGTTTTTGTAAATTTTTTGAAATATCTATAGTAACACATATTTGGGTATCATACCATGTTTTTCCTACTTTGTAGTTGGATCATCATAGATGAACTCTCTTAGAGAATTTCTAATATTCTTCAAAATTTTCTTATTGATAATTTATAATTGAAGTCCAAAAATCCTAACACATACTAGAAGTATTTTAATATTTCATATCCATAAAATAATCTCACTCCATGTTCTTAGATATATTCCATCTCCCTCCAAACCATGGTTCAAT
Source organism: Wollemia nobilis (assembly GCA_028583015.1). NCBI lineage: Eukaryota > Viridiplantae > Streptophyta > Pinopsida > Araucariales > Araucariaceae > Wollemia > Wollemia nobilis. The sequence continues at coordinate 235,141 of JAQPPZ010001683.1, forward strand.
ACCCGCTATTTTATCTTTGATTTTCAAGCTAAAAAGATGGCTAGAAAAAATTATTTCAAAGAAATAAAGTCATGGAATAATTAGAATTCAATCCCCACTTCAATTTAATCCACTTTATGAATTTTATTTCTTGTTACTTATTGTTTCCTCATGATAATCAATCATTTAAAAATTTCCCAAAATTCATAAACAAGAAAAGTAGAGGTTGGTTCCTTCCTTGTACTTGCACTCACTCATTTGTTCAAATTTTACAAATAGGAAAGTTTTAAAATTTGAATCCCTCTTATTTTAAGATACTTGTCAAATATTTTATATTTCTAAAAATTAGATCCTGTTGCAAGTATGAAAATGATTTAGGCCCATAAATGTCTAGATATTTCTAGGCCCAATTATGAATGCATTGTGTATTTGTGGGCAAAGTGTTGTCGGCATGATTTTTTGTTTTGTGAACTCTCTCGCCTAAATTATTTCCTAAATTCTCTCCTCCCACATTTACCACTTCCTCCTCATCCCTTATTCCTTCTCATTCCCCTTGCCGACAATACCTCCACCGCCTCCTTCCTTATCCTTCCACACTTCTTATCCTTCCACCTCCCCTTCCTCCATAACCTCCTACTCCCTATAAATATTAGGAGTTTTGTGAGTTTTTGAATGTAATTTTGAGTTTATTTTAATAATATATTTTATTTAATCGCCCAATTTGGCTCAGATCCACCATTAAAAATGCATATAACTTTCATGATATGAATTCTTATTAACATGAGTCTTAATATATAAGATCATACCATTATATTGAAAAATTATTATTTTTATTTATTAATAAAATAAATAATTTTATTCATTTTTTTATTAGTTCATTTGTAAAATCAAAATCAAATTATCTCTAAACAAGTTTCTTAGGATAAACATTTTAAAAATCAACAATAATATTTTATAATATAATTTTTTTATTAAAATGAAAAAGAAAATTTGAAAAGCTTCTAAAAACCTTTTACAATGAAATAAAAGTAGAAAAGCTCTAAAAGCCAACCTCAAAAACAAACAAGAAAGAAGTTCGAGATTTAACGTACTTTAGTTCATCTGTTATATTTCGCTTTTAGGATATCTCAATACACTTTTAGGATATTTTAATTAAAAGGTGCAACCACTCAAGTTCGAACCCTGTTGTCTACGACTTGTTTTTCAACTATGATGGTAGAAAAACCTTTTACTCGCCAAATTGATTAATAGTCGCTTTCATCATGATATAATCAAATTTTGCAATTTGAGGTTATTCTTTTTTCAACCATATCATGAATTAGTGGTAGAAAATTAATTAGTGGACATTAATTTTTGTATAACCTTCTATTAACCACATCTATCGATATAGTTAAATTTTACAATTTGAGGTTATTATTATTCCAAACATAGACATTAATCTTTGTATAACCTTTTATTAGTCAAATTGATTAATAAGGGCTTTCATTGTAATATAATCAAATTTTGCAATTTGAGGTTATTCTTTTTTCAACCATATCATGAATCAGTGAATAAATATAGATTGCTTGATATTTATAGAGTTGCAAGTACTTATCTATTAAATAGTGTGTATATATATATTATACATAAGGGAATGAGTTATATTTACAGGTTTTTTCTACTATCAAGTAAGTTCAAATCTTGGGGTTACCTTCTATAACCTCTATTCCACATTTTTATTGTTGAGTCGATGTGAGAGGGACCATCGGTTGCTTGAGATTTGTATTGTCGTTGTTGGGCTAGCGTACACTCAATGGATTCGTCGATTGTTGGGGATTGATATTATTATCATTGGACTTCCATACACTCAAAACATTTAGGTTAGACTACTACCTTTACAAACAAACATGCTTTGAAGGTGTGAACCTAGGTCTCTTCATGATAAGTGCTAGAACTTACCAATCCACCTAACCTCTAAACTTACCAATCCACTTAACCCTCAGGGGCACCTTGTATGTTACTTATATATTGATTTTTTCCTATCGTTACCTATCTTTTAGTAAATTTCTTAAGGGTAACTATTTAAAAAATATATTGTATTTTCCTTTGAAAATGTTTTTTAAGGTTTTTGTCTATGATTACTTGATAATTGATAACTAAAGACTTCTTTTTTATAATATATTTATAACATTTATAGTAATTTCAACATTATTATTTTTCAATTTAAAATTTAAATTTAAATTATTTAATTTTTAGTTGTTTCAATCATAATTTACAAATAATTTTTCACAATTTTTTTTTTTATATATTTAAAAATTTTATTATATATACATAAATCTTCAATATTTATAATAATTTGATCAATTATTATGTCATGATTTTTTTATATAAATAAAATAAGAAATAATAATTTGCCTTAATTCTATTGATAAATTTTGTTTACTTTACCTCACATCGAGTTTTTTTTTGGTAGATAAGATACTATAGCATTAATACCGGGTTTTGCAGGTTGACCCAAAACCTTTTACAAAAATCAGCCCAGGGCTGTTGATGAACATGTCTTTACTAAGGATCCTATATATGTAAAATATACATGCCGCCAAAGCCATTACATTCGGTAAGGCACATAGCCTGTTATCAAAAAGAAACTTCCCATACAACATTTTAGGTATACCCCAAGAAAACACACCTGCATCATATTTACAAAAAAAGAAACACACACGGATCCCTTCTTTGAAACAGTGGAGAAACAAAAAGCTGCAGACACACATAACAAAGTACTAAAAAAAACTCCCACAAGCTCTGTATTGATAGTTACTCTTAATAATTATTTGGTAATTGCTTTCTTTCGTATATGACATGCTTTGGGACCACATCCCGTCTTGGCCAATCAGCCTTGGAGAAGTGAACTTGCTGGCTATATTTATGGCAGTGGCTATCTGGTGGTCCATGTGGCTCTGGTTCGAAGTCTTATATTATCATTTCTTTCCTGCCCTATGATTAATAACCAACCTCAAATTACTAAGATGACTAGGAACCATATTATCTGACATGTGACTATCCCCCTTAGTCTTTGTCGTATTTTCAAGAAGCATCCACCAAGACTGACAGCTCGGATAATTTTTATTGTGAGTCCATTTCAAAAAAGAAACAGGAATACTCATAGTATTCGAACTTACAGTGCCTTCTCTGTTGGTAAATTTGACTATAATTCTTGGCATTCTTGTTGAATAAGCTCCTCTACATTTCTCGGGACACCGTATTCCCATTTGAAAATTTCATCACCATAGACACCCAAATTGGCCATCTTATCAGCAACTTTGTTAGCTTCCCGAAAGACATGTTGGGATTTTCTATCCTGTCTTCCCTAGAAAAGGATCCTAGCCTCTTCAAAAATTGTTTTAATCCTCCAAGGAGGTGTTTTCCAATTATTGAGGAGATTTATAACATGCATAGAGTCTCCTTCTACGATTAAATTGCCTTCTAAGTCTTGAGTAATTTAAAGGCCTCTCCACATAGCTCTAGCTTTAGCTTCGTTGTTCGTCCTTATTCCCAAATATTCGGAAAATGCAAGCATCATATTTCCATTATGATCTCGCATAATGCCACTAGCGCCTACTCTACCAAGATTTTCCTTAGCTACTCCATAAAAATTAATCTTAAACCAACCCGTAGGAGGTGGGGACCACTTAACATTGGCTCTAGGGTTGACTACCCTAGGCACAAACTCATCTAACAAGGTTAAGATTAAATATTGAGCAATCATGGTCTCTTGTAGATGAGGTTTACGACTATCAAAAGGGATAAGGTTCACATTCTCGTTGGCAAAGGATAGGATCCTGGAAATGATAGTTTGATGATCATGGATAGACTCATTAAAGACTCTATGGTTCCTTTCTAACCACACCTGCCAAAGATAGTGATTAAGACAAATTTTCCACATGTATCTAAGTCTTTGGCTTGAAAAGAGGTAAGGCCACTGGACAAACAAATCAAGTACGGTGGTTGGTTTAACCCAGGAAATATTGAAGGCCTAAAAAACCCCACTTAGGACAGTCAAGGAAAAAGGGCACTCAAGGAAAATGTGATAAATGGTCTCCCAATTAGCCCTACACAGATAACAATGATTAGTGATACAAATAACTTTACGCATCATATTATCAATAGTTAGAATTCTTCCTTGGATAACCAACCATGAAAAGACTGCAATTTTTGGAATTAAATTTTTTATCCAAACTAAGTCCTTTTGGAGGACAAAATCCTCGTCATCAGGCAGAAGCTTGTAAGATGATTTAACAGTGAACTACCCATTTTCCGTAGGAGCCCAGGTCACTTGATCTTCCTTGGGTCTCATGGGGATAAACTGTTGCTCAAGAATTTTACAAAGATCATTTTATTTCACTTGAAATCCCCGAATCCTTATTTGTTTCCACTTCATTTTGCCTCTGTCCTCAACAATATAATCGAAGACTTTTTTTCCAATGAGTTCTTTCGTGATATCTCTGATTCGGGCTAAGTTAGGATATTGCGTCAGTGGTTCATCCTTAGCCCACCTATCATTCCAACAATTTATCCTCTCATCATTGCCTAAAACCCATATTAAACCTTTTTTTATGATTTCCTTACAATTGAGAATTTCTTTCCAAAAAGCAGAACCTCTGATTGGAACCGAGTCACTTAGAAATTCCATATTTTGAAGATACTTTCGTTTGATGATAGTTGTCCATTCATTTTCTTCACCAAAAATGAGGTGCCACGCCTGCTTAGCTAGTAAAGCTAAATTCATATGAGCAATTATCCTCAGATTTAAGCCCCCATTTTCCTTGGGTCTGCACACTTTGGTCCATCCTACAAGGTGTATCCTTTTTTTCTCCTCTGATCCAGTCCATAAAAATTATTTTTGGAGTTTCTCAATTTTTTGGAAAACCTTCACAAGGGCTTTGAAAACGAAGAGGAAATATATGAAAATGCTCTGAAGAGAGGCCTTAGTGAGGGTCATATTTCCTTATTGAGATAAAATATGACCTTTCCATCCAGCAAGTTTTTTTTGAATTCTTTCAATAACCCTGTCCCACACTGACTCTCTCGGAGAACCAATGAAAAGAGGGAGATCAAAATACAAAGTGGGGAGGTTTGCTATATCACACCCTAAAATTTCTACAATCCTTCCTTGCATCTGAATGGGGGTGTTCAAGAAATATAACTTGCTTTTACTGAAATTAACTTTTTGACCAGTAATGTCCTCGTAGAGTTGCAGGATGAATTTAATTCTTTTGGCCTCAACCATCGATACCTTAGTCAATAGAAGGGTATCACCGATGAATTGTTGCTGATAAATAACCCTCATGAGAGATGTTGCCTTGATTCTTGATATTAGCCTTGAAATACAAGCATTTTTTATGGTTCTGCCTAAAGCTTCTGCCACAATGATGAATAACATGGGGCTGATAGGGTCCCCCTATCGAATTCCTCTATGACTTTGAAAGTAACCAGTAGTTGTTCCATTAACTAGAATTGAGAACCATGCTTTAGAAATGCATTATTTGATCAAATTAACCCATTGGTGGTGAAAACCAAACTTAAGGATGACAACAATCAGAAAGTCCCAATTTAGCCTATCAAATGCTTTATTCATATCAATCTTGAGGGAAAAAACAAACTCGTTAGTCTTATGAGTAGAGTGTAGAGCTTCAAGAACTGTGATAACTCCATACAAGATTGACCTGACCTGGAAAGAGCTTCCCTGACACAGATCTATGATGTAGGATAGAAAATATCTCATTCTATTTGTAATGGCTTTAGTTAGGATCTTGTAAGAAACATTGCACATACTGATTAGCCTGAAGTCAGCCATAGATTCAGGGGTTTGTTTATTAGGAATTAAATAAATAAAAGTAGAGTTGATACCTTTTGGGATATGATTGCTTGCTTGGAATTCTCTGACAACAAAAATTACATCCTCACTTACGATGTCCCAAAAATCTTGATAGAAACGAGGGGGAAAGCCATTGGGTCCCGAGGCTTTTTTGGCTCCATGCTAAACAAGGCTTCCTTAATTTCCTCATCAAAAAATGGAGCTAGAAGCTTAAGGTTTATATCCTCATTTATTATGCTAGGAATGGATTGGAAGAGAATATATTTGGCCTCCTCATTACACTGCAATTCCTGACCAAGGATAGAATTAAAATAAGTTACTGCCTCCGTTTTCATTTCTGTTAAGTCCTGAGTAATAGAACCATTTGTTTTTTTTTTTAATTTTATCTTGTTATTGCTTCTATTTCTAAGCATGGTGATGTGAAAAAACTTGTAATTTGAATCTCCATATTTCAACCAAAGAGCCCTTGATTTTTACCTCCAATAGATTTCCTCACAGGCCAAAATGTTATTGCTAGTTTTGTTCATTCCTCCTGCCTAGTAGTTTCATCAGCATCACCATGTTGAATCCTCTGACCAATTATCTTCAAAATTTCAACAACCTATTTTTTATTTTCAAAGAGGTTCCCAAAAACCTCTTTGTTCCAAGTTTGAATCTTTTCCTTAACAAAATTTAATTTTCCAGCAAGTTTAAAAGCTGCACTACCCCTGACAGGCTGCTGCCACAACTAAATTAAGTTATATCTGAAACTGGAATGTTTGATCCACATAGATTGAAATCTGAAAGGTTTCTTGAAGGATAGAGAGTTAGGGATATCCAAAAAAATAGGATTATGATCAGAGGCAATTTTAGGAAGGGCTTGCAGGGTAGAATCACCGAACAGAGTTGTAGCCTCCTTTGATAGAAAAATCCTATCAAGCCTTTCTTGAATGATATGACACCCTATCCACAGATTACTCCAGGTATAATTCGCTCCTCTAATTTTTACATCCATAAACATTTTGGAGTTCACAAAGTCATTAAAATCATCCATGCTCCTGATAGGTGGTCCATTTCCATGTGAATCTAAGGTAGAGGTAAGCTTAGATTAACATTAGCCAAGGTAAAACAATTGACACGAACAATAATTAAAGCCAAAATTATTCATTAAACTAACCAGATGAAAAATACATTAAAATAAACCTTATATAGGCTTAGAACATGTGCAATAGTAGGGAAGGGAAGGTGGAGGAAGATCGGGGAGATTAGAGAGAACGGAGGAGTAGGAAGTGGAGTGGGAGGTGGCAGCGAGCGTGGGGAGAGGAAGGGAGTGGAGTGATAAGGGAAAATGGACGGCAGGAAAGGAGGAAGGAGAATGGAGGGATAAGGAGAAAATAAAGGAAAGGGAGAAAGAAAAATCATGCCGACCATCCGACAAAATTAGCCGACAAAAGGTAAGTGTGTTCACACTGTGCTTAGAAAAACTAGATTTTTCTAAGCCATTTCAAGCTAAGTCCTGTTCACACTTGCTACATTCTCCCCCTTAAAGTTGAGAGAACTGACTATACAGTCTCTCAGCTTTACAAATTGAGCTTTAGCCAATGCCTTGGTGAAGATGTCAGCAACATTCTCCAAAGTGTGGCAATAGTGAAGCTCAACAATATCAGTTTCCACCATATCTCGGATGAAGTGGTACTTCATATCAAAATGCTTTGATCTACTATGGTGGACAGGATTGTATGCCAACTGAATGGCATTGATGTTGTCACAGAATATTTGAGTTGGACCACTTTGCTGCTCTCCAATCTCTTCTAATACCTTTCAGAGCCATAGAGCTTGAGTACTAGCATGAGTAACCGCTATATACTCAGCTTCTATTGAAGATAGTGCTACTACTATCTGCTTCTTGGAACTCCAAGTTATTAGGCCCGAACCAAGACTAAAATAGTTACCCGATGTGGATTTTCTATCATCAATATTGCTGCCCCAATCACTATCACTAAAGCCTTCAAGCTTGATAGTATCACTTTTGTAGTACTGGATTCCAAAATCCAATGTACCCTTCACATATCTCAAAATCCTTTTAGCTACCTGCAAATGTAGCTCAGATGGATTAGACATAAATCTAGAAACAAGAGATACAACATACTGAATGTCTGGTCTAGTGTTGGCGAGAAACATCAAACTCCCAACAATGCTTCTGAAAGTGGTCACATCAACTTTCGATGCTCCATCATCCTTGCTTAATTGGATCCCATGTCCAATTGGAGTCGCAACTGATTTGCATTGCTCCATAGCAAACTTTTGAATCATATCTCGAGCATACTTAAGTTGATAGATGAAGATACCTAAATATGTCTGATGTACTTCCATTCCAAGAAAGTATTTCATTAAGCCAAGATCCTTCATCTCAAATTCCTGCATCATGGAGTGCTTGAACTCCATGTTAAATTTTTCATTACTACCCATAAAAATGAGATCATCCACATACAAACAAACTATGAGGATGTCATTTCCTTGATTCAGGTAGTAGAGCGTGGGTTCATTTTTGCTTTTGATGAACCCATAATCTTTAAAGTACCCATCAATGCGTGAGTACCAAGCTCTCGGTGCCTGCTTGAGGCCATAAAGAGCCTTCTTCAGTTTGTAAACAAGATGTTCCTTGTCTTTCTCTTCAAATCCCTGTGGTTGCTCAACATACACTTCTTCTATCAAGTAACCATTTAGAAATGCACTCTTTACATCCATGTGTTGGACTGTCCATCCCTTGTGTGTAGCTAAGGCAAGAACTGTTCTGATAGTCTCCTGTCTGGCTACAGGAGCAAAAGTCTCTTCATAATCAATTCCATATTTTTGAGTAAATCCCTTTGCAAATAATCTCGCCTTGTGCCTCTCGATGCTACCATCCACATTAAACTTGGTCTTGTAGACCCACTTACATCCAACACGTTTCTTTCCTTTAGGAAGCTTCACCAGCTCCCAAGTGTCGTTGTTTTTTATAGAGGTGATCTCCTCTTTCATGGCATCTTGCCAAATATTTTGAGTACAAGCCTTCTCATAACTAGAAGGTTCAAGATGTGTATTAGTTAACAAGGCATAGTTAACTAAATCTCCCCTAGGTTCCTGTTGGGAAACATCATCACCATACAAGTGCATATTTTCTAATCTTTGTAGAACATAATTCATTTCACTAGCTTGACTCCTAGTGTATCTTTTTGAAAAATTTTTATCCAACATCTGATATGATGGATGATTCTGTAGAGTTCTCTTACCTCTGGATGGAGAATCGATGTCCATTGGTGAGGAACTTACCGATCTCTGCGGAGAAGGACTTGGTGAAGAAGTTGAATCAGAAGATGAACCTGGATCTCTGGGAGGAGACTGCTTACTTTTCTGTGGTGTCTGTTGTTGCACCTGCTTAGAACCTACATCACTAGATTCATCATCACTAAAAATTTGGGGCTTACCCCATTCTCCCCCTTCATCAAAAATCACATCCCTGGAAAGCACAAACTTTCTAGTCCTAGGATTGTAGAGTCTGTAAGCTTTTGTATTCTCACAATATCCTACAAAGATGCATGCCTGACTCTTTGGATCGAGCTTCTTTCTTAGCTCATCAGGAATGTGAGAATATGCCAGTGAGCCAAACACTCTAAAATACTTAACATTTGGCTTTTTACCATACCAAGCTTGGTAAGGTGTCTGTCCTTCCAAACTTGTAGTAGGACTTTTGTTCAAGATATGTACGCTGGTCCTGGCTGCATCTGCCCAATATGAATTAGTCAAATGCTTCATCTGAAGCATAGACCTTGCCATCTCCACAATGGTGCGATTCTTCCTCTCTACGACACCATTCTGTTGTGGAGTGTAGGCAGCTGTGAATAGCCTCTTAATGCCATGTTGCTTACAAAAATTCAAGAACTCATTAGAGGAGTATTCTCCTCCCCTATCTGATCTAAGAAATTTTACAAAATATCTACTCTCACTTTCAACTCTTGTTTTGAAATCGACAAAGCATTCAAATGCTTCATCCTTATATTTCAAAAAATATATCCAACACATTCTAGTAAAATCATCAATGAAGAGTAGGAAGTAAGAGTTGTTACCAAGACTCTTGGTCTGCATCGGACCACAGATGTCCGTATGCACTAGCTGGAGTGGATATCTGGCCCGCCATGCTTGTCCATGAGGAAATTTTGATCTGGCATGCTTTCCAAGAGCACACCCTTCACGGACTTCCTTACTATCCTGAACTTTAGGAAGTCCGGTTACCATCGCTTGTGAAGTTAGCATTTTCAAACTAGCTGAATTCAAATGACCATATCTCAAGTGCCATAGGACACTTGGATTGGAAATAGCAACATTTGCTAACTTATCTCCCCCTGGCTGGCCAAACTTTAAAGGAAACAATCTATTCTTTGACATTGGCACTTGTGTAATGATTCTATTACTATTATTTTTATCAAAAATAGTGCATTTACCCTCATCAAAAAGCAACTTGTAGTTCTTTTCTAACATTTGACCAACACTTAAAATATTGTGTTGAATATGGGGTGTGTAATAGATATCACTTACATGTTTGACGCCTTCTTTAGTTGGAACTGCCATGGCTCCAATGCCTTCAACTGTCAATGATTTATCATCTCCCAATTTGATGCTGGATTTGTATGAGGAGTTTAGAGTAGCAAAGAGCTCTTCTTTGCCACTCATATGGTTTGAACACCTAGTGTCCAAGATCCATGTATCATTCATGTTCTGATCTTCCTGACCATAAGAGAGAAAGAGATTTGTGGCCTCTTCCTCTTCTCCAAAATTTCCAAACTGACTGCTCTGGTTGCTACTAGTTCCTTGTGAAGTCTTTGTCCAACAGTCACGAGCATAATGGCCAAGTTTGCCATAGTTGTAGCAAGATTGTTTTGAATTATCTCCTCCTTTGCCTTTGCCTGATTTTTTTCCTCTATTTTGTTGTCCACCTCTATTCTGTTGTTCACCTCTGTTTGAGAATCCTCCTCTGTTATGATTTCCTCCTCTGTTAGGAGTTCCACCTCTCTGATTATTTCTGCCTCTACCTCTATACTGTCCTCTGCCATGGCCTCTACCTCTGCCTTCTTGTGAAGCAAAGGCTTTATCATCTCCTCCGTAACTTGTGGAAGGAGTTTGTTGTAACCTCTCTTCATGTGAGAGAAGTGAGCCAATTAGGGATTCAAAAGACAGAGAAGTTAGGTCTTTGGATTCTTCTATAATTATGGCAACCGAATTCCACTTAGGAAGAAGTGTCCTCAACACTTTCTTCACTATAACTTCAGGCTTTACATCTTCTCCTAAAGTGACCATCTTATCTACTATGACTTTCACACGCACACAACAATCACCAACCTTTTCACTCTCTTGCATTTTAAGAGTCTCAAACTCTCATTTCAAGGTTTGTAGTTTAACTTGTTTGACTTGGTCACTACCCCTATAACTTTCTTTTAAAGCATTCCAAGCAGATTCAGCAGTTATAAAAGAAGCTATTCTAGGGAAAATACTTCTATCAAGGGCGGCTTGGATATGATAAAGGGTGGAAGAATTATTCTTCTGTGCTTCCTTTCTAGCCCTTTTATCAGCAACATTCAAAGCTGCCCAATCAGCAGTAGTAGGTTCAGTATATCCCTCTTCAATCACATCCCAAAGACCTTTGCCTATCAAAAGAGTTTTCATTTTAATTGACCAATACTCGTAATCACCACCATTGAACTCAGGAATTGGTAGACTAGTATTGGAAGCCATTTTAGAAAGCAAACTTTATTGCAACTTCAAACAAGTAGTACAAAGAAGTACAAAATAGATCACTGATTTACTGATTTAAATCAAATCTAGCTTTCTTAATATGCTCACTGATTTGGCATTCTTCTTCTCGAGGATCACCCAAAACTGGAAAGGTGAAATTGTCTGCTTTGTCGTCACTAATTATAATGACTTCTTGTGCTGCTAGTTCAAAACTTCGTTTGAGAACATTTCGTTCTTCAGTTGCAGGTTTCACCTCCACTGGTTCTTCTTCCTCTTCTTCTTCTTCTTCTTCTTCTTCTTCTTCTTCTTCTTCTTCTTCTTCTCTCTTTTTTGAATCAGGAGAGCATGGTGTATAGCTCTCACTCGTTTCTACTTCAGGCACTGTAGGTGAATAACTGTCACTTGATTGTCCTTCAGGTACTATTTCAACCGTCTCGGATTCAACTATCCTTTGCCCAAAGATATTATCTTTAGAATCCGCCTCGTAGCCAGAATCTGGTTTCCTCAGATGAGCAATCACTTGATTTTCTAATTGGCAAAACACTATATGAAGTCCATACCGCTGGACTTTCCCGTCAAAGGAATCAGGAGTCTCTCTTCTCAACAGAGAGAGTAATGCATTATAGCATCCGAGTCGACCGGATCATCTACCCGGAATCACACCGTATGAACTCGGGTTACAACTTAGTATGATGCCAAAAAAAAACTTTTTATATCAAAATATCTTTGCACCCTTTTTTTTTAATTTTTTTCTAAAATTTGTTTTAATAAAGACCTTTTTTAAAAAAAATTAACAATTTCCTATATATATTTTTAATTATTATTTTTTAAATGAAAGGATATTAAAAAAAAACATAATAAAAAAATATATATAGAAATTATTATTTTTTTAATAAAAACTTTTAGAAAAAACAAATAATAAAAATTTAATTAAAAAATAAACCTTTTTTGTAAACCCCCGATGGGATTCGAACTGGTAACCTCCGCTGTCTACCCAACAGTCTTAGCCGCTACACCACGCGGCTACTGGTGGTAGTACAGAGTAAACAAATCAACCTTAAAACCTTGCGATCGACGAAGAACAAAAATAAAATAAAAAAAAACTTTTTTTATACCCCGGTGGGATTCGACCCCGGGTCTCTTCTCTGCAAGGCGGGGGACTTGACCGCTAGACCATTCTAGCCGGACGGAATAAGAGAGGAAGGAGGTTATTCTTCATATGGTTAGCTTAAAATAGTTTGAAAAAAAAAATTTAATCCCACATTCAGTGGGCAAAGAGTGTGTCCAGGCTTTATCAAAGCCTGCGAGCACTCTATAGGTCGATTGCCTTCGGGCAATCGATCTCGCCAACCTTTTGCCCGTCCATCGACCAAACAAACTCTGCCATGTGGCACACACCCGGAGCGTCCACGTCAGCTCAGCCACATCTACCACGTCAGCTCCTGGTCAGCTCTGCCACCTCGTCCATGTCAGCTCTACCATGTCATCCACATTAGCTCCTGGTCAGCTCTACCATGTCGTCCACGTCAGCTCTGCCATGTCATCCACATCAGCTCTGCCATGTCGTCCACGTCAGCTCTTGGGATCCGTGCACTCCTCGAGATCTATGCGACCCTCGGGATCCATGCGATAGCCTCTCCGTCGCTCCTCGAGATCCATGCGTTGCTCGAGATTCATGTGATAGCCTCTCCACCGCTCCTCGAGATCCATGTACTTCGGCTTTTGTGCCTTACCTCGGCCCTCAGGATCCGTGCCCCCTCAGCTCTGATACCAGTGTGAATCTAAGGTAGAGGTAAGCTTAGATTAACATTAGCCAAGGTAAAACAATTGACACGAACAATAATTAAAGCCGAAATTATTCATTAAACTAACCAGATGAAAAATACATTAAAATAAACCTTATATAGGCTTAGAACATGCGCAATAGTAGGGAAGGGAAGGTGGAGGAAGATCGGGGAGATTAGAGAGAACGGAGGAGTAGGAAGTGGAGTGGGAGGTGGCAGCGAGCGTGGGGAGAGGAAGGGAGTGGAGTGATAAGGGAAAATGGACGGCAGGAAAGGAGGAAGGAGAATGGAGGGATAAGGAGAAAATAAAGGAAAGGGAGAAAGAAAAATCATGCCGACCATCCGACAAAATTAGCCGACAAAAGGTAAGTGTGTTCACACTGTGCTTAGAAAAACTAGATTTTTCTAAGCCATTTCAAGCTAAGTCTTGTTCACACTTGCTACATTCCACCCATTTTGTCTGAAGGGTAAATATGAGTGTTAAAATCCCCAGCCAAAATCCAGGGGACATTATGGAAGATTTCACTAAGATTTCCTAAGTACTCCCACAATAGAGCTCTCCCTTAAATTAAAGTCAAGGCATAAATATTTGAAAGGATCCACGACCTGTTGCTGTTTATTTCCTTAAATAAAACACTAATAACCCTATCATATTTCTGAATAATGGTACCTTCTACTATACGGGGATCCCATAAAGTCATAAGGCCTCTAGAAGCTCCTCTGGATGATTTGCAAACCATCTCCCTGTGATTCCATATTTTTTTTGATACTTTTTTTGACTGAATCTCATCAGTTTTTATTTCTTGCAACATGATAATAGTTGGATTCACTTGATTTCTTATTACACTGACTTCCTTGTGTTTGGTCAGGCCATTGAGGCCTCTCACGTTCCATGAGAGGAACTTCATTTAGATTGTTTGGTATTTCTTCCTCTCTCATTCCCTTAAGGGGGTTTTCCTAATTTGTTGTCTTTAGAACTCGAAATAACCTGTTGAAACATGGTTCTCTGTTTTCCATTGGTAATGTCATTATCAATTTTAATTTTTTGATGCTCAGCATTTGATATTCTCCCTCTTCTTTTTTCATTGCCAAAATATATAGGAGACTTCACAATGCTCCTGGTTTGTTTAGGACTAAATTGGGGGGAGGCAATTTGTTGTAGAACCAGACTGCCATATTCCTTAGTCTAAATATTTTCACATATCTCCACCCCTACATCCAAATATTCTCCTTTTTTCCTGTATTCCCCTGGTCTGCAGGATGACCCCTCAGTAGGATTCACTTGGCTCCTAGTGATGATGTTAGGGATATGAGATTTTTTATTTTCCAATGCCTCAAATTTCTTCCTAAGTTCTTCAGCATTAGGGTTTGGCTTTGGGATACCCACTGGTCTTGAAGTATTTTCAGCATTGGGGTTTAAGGATCCCGACTTTTATGGGGATTCTAGAGATCGAGCATTAGGGTTTGGCTTTGTTATGACCACGAGGCTTACAGTAATTTCAGCATTAGGGTTTGAGTATCCTGACTTGGATGGGGATTATAGAGAGTCAAAAAGGTTATCCTGAAGGTTCTGGGCTTCCATGTATTAATATAATCCTCCTACTCCCATATTTTATATAATTGAAAATTTATTTGAAACTAGAGGATTGTAACTTACCTGAGTATTTTGGTTGCCAATAACCTATTATTTTCCTGTCTTGTTGGGACCCTTCACCCTCTCTTTTATTTTTTGGTAGACATAGTTTACCTGATTGAAATTGCCTTTGCCAGGGAAACTCCTCAAATTTCCTCTGTCTAGCATTCCCTGCTTCTGCTTTTCTCTATTCATTGTCAGGTTAGGGCACTAACTGCATAGATGTCCTTAATTTTTGCATTCTTCACATAATTTCGGTCTATTCTCATATTCTACCAGCTGTTTTTGATATTATTTTCCATACTCTAGCTCCACAAACCTTTGTAATTCATTATCCAAATTAGCATATACGTAGATTCATGCATGATTCATCCTTGTCCTGGCCAAGGTCACATGGTCAATGGATATCAGGTCCCCTATAGTTCTGGATATGCCCTGCAACCAATATTCATTGAAGAACTGGGCAGGTAGACTTGAGAGATGAACCAAAATAGGGGTAATGTTAATATTTTGCTTTTTAGGGTTGAAATATTCACCCCATAATCTGATAAAAAGGCTTATTTTACCTAAAAATAGAGGACCTCCTATTAAAATGTGGTTAGCATCCTCCATATTGTTAAAACGGATAATGACGAACCCTCTAGTTAGAGCTACCAACTCCAAGCTGCCTACCAGTTGCCATTTACCTGTTGCCTAAGCCCTGATAGTCTCCATCTTCGACCTACCTCCCAAAAACTTGCCTACCAGGAATAATTCTTCCATTGAAAGAAAAGGGCTCATGGAACTTGTTGGGGCCAAAATTTTATTATTTACTGTAACTAGGGGCAGAAGAGAGAGAACCTCCTTTCTTTTTCCTCTAATAGTCTCAGCAAAAGACAACCACTTCTTGGACCCCGCATTGTCCTTCGTATATTTTTTGTCGGGGTATTTTTGAGGAGGGTTGGGCCCTTGCGTGATGCTCGTCTCTAAATATACCGTAGCCTGACCACCTTCCTCTGGATCCTCACTTGATCCATGCTTGAGGTTCCCACCCCCCCATTCCATACCTGCTCTACCTCTATCGCCTTGGCTGAGATTCCTACCAAAAAAATTCAAACCATAACTCCTGCCACACCTGCTAAACCTTAGGTCACTCATTCCTCTAAACCAATAGCACCAAATTATTATTATTTTATGTACAGGGCAAGGACATAGTCAACGCAAAAAGGGGATAAAGGGAAAATAAAACTAAATTTATTAAATGATATCAATGTTTATTTGTTTTTTAAATTAGTTATATGGGATTGAAACGACCCCACCTATATTACATCATCACCACATAGTGGTATTAAAACAAAGCTTGGATGTTATTTATGTATCCCTTGGCAAGATTCAAACTTGGGTCCCCTTCTTGAATGTTGAGGAATCTAATGATTTTCATGTTGGTTTTCATACCTATTTCTAATAACATAAATAATCAATTTTTTTACTAAAATTTTAAGCAAAATACATTAAAAAGGTTGAAAAATAGATATAAATGATGGGTTTTCCTCATCACCAAAAATCACTATTCATTCATATATAAGAATCACAACACTTCAATACAATATATGGAGTCAAGGGGTGGGTGGGGAGGGTATTTATAACAATACTAAAAGCCCCAATACATAATCAAATTAAATTAAGCTTACATAATAAGTGGGATTTAGGTTAATAAGGTTAATTATTACCCACAACGCTTACATTAAATGAATAATTAAATGCATTTGTTCAATGATTTTTTTTTTTACTCATTGGCTTTGTACAAGACTATATCATACAATGTCAAACTTAGCCATAAGTCACATTACACTTTCAAAATTTCACTTTAAGTCCTTTCTTTATAGTTCAGAAAATTGTCGACCTTATTGGAAGCATTTTTTAAAGATTCCCCTGATGAAAAATCAATTTTATATTTACTCATGTCATGAATTGAATTATTAAATATGTAATATATATTTCTAGTAAATGTATCATGCATTGAATCATTAAATATGTAATACTATATTTCTAGTAAATATATCATATAAGGATTGCTATTTTTAAAATGGTTATGAGATTGAAATGGGTCCTAATTGTATTATGTCATGACCACATATTGACATTGCACTAGTTATTTGTGTTGGAGTATATTACATTATTTGGTATATGTCAATGTACCACCATGGGTACATTATTTAGAGAGATCAGTTCATTGGTTATCCTAGTCATTTATCTCTCGAAGGTTGGGTGGGGTGGCCGAAAGGTAATATTTTTACCTTTACTCCCTTGAGTAGTGTTAGGTAGAGTATCAGAATGACCGCTTTGATCTTGGAGTCTCAATATATCATGGTGGATGATGAGGTTCGTAAAATATTGAAAAAATAGAATGTGCTTCAATGCATTCTAAAATTTAATGGCCATCATTGGGAGATGGCCAAGCATATTGCTTACTCGTGGCGTGAAGGAATAGTGAGAGCGGGGTCGGTTAATTTGAGATAAACATTCCTCTGATCACTGAGGTTACAGGGTTGGTAGTGGATGTCATGATCCATAATAGGGAGAAGTCCTCCTTGATGAAGGAGATGCAGGTGTTTCTGGGTGGAGAAGAACTTGCCAAGATCTAGAACTAGTTTAAGCAAAATTCTCTCAAGGCCCCTTGGGACCGCGTAGCATTGGTAATTATGCAATATTTTACCTTATATGAGAATATGGCTATCCTAAGTAGCTACCATTTTATTATTTTGAATAATCTACATCATAATAAATCGGTGAATATTCCATCATTTATTTTCCAGTCCCTTTCAATGATAGTTTCAAAGGTAAAGAAGGAGGTTTCTTTGCACCCGTTGCACCAAGGACTGCTAAAATTAATTTTTTATTATGTAGTAAAGCAAATATACCTTGATAGGGATGGTATTATTAATACTTTAATTAATTCTCTGGTCCCTATGGTGGGGTATCTGGCATCTTTAATATTTGGGGACTCAAAGTCCTCATTCCAATAGGATTTGGATGCCACTTTGATTATCCCAATTTTGGTAGATTTTATGGATTCTAATTTAAGAGGTCTTGAGGGCAGTGATGAGGGAACTAGGAGATACAGGATGTTGGTGGCGAAGCAGGAAAATACTAGTAAGAACCCATTATTTTTTGAGGATTCTATCTCAAAGGATTTTCCTCCCCTGGCTAAGAAGTCAAAGTTGATTATGGAGGTGGGAGGTGCAAAGAAGTTTTAGAAGCCTAACTCCCAATCAAGTGGTTATAATCCAAAGGCTTTCAACTCGATGATTCTAAAGTTGTAGCATTCAATAATTGATTCTATGTAGGCATCAAATTCTTGTGCTAAGAAAGTTTTGGCCCTCATGGTATTGCAAGTTCCTATTGGTAACAATGCCAAGGAAGAGAACGACATTGACCCCAATAGGACTAAGTTTTGATGCTGGATGGTTTTTTTCCTCAAGTTTTGTTCTATTCTTGGGGCTTGCATGCCTTCTTAGGATTTCTATTGGTCTAGCCTATGTGTCTTAGGTTTTTATTTGGTCTGGCCTATGTGCATGCTTAAGTTTTTGTTCTATTTTTTAGGCCTGAGTGCCTGCTTGGCTCTATTATATTTGTTTTAGCCTACATTCCTGGTTGGTTTTCCTATGTGGGATGTGGTTGGTTCACCTATGTGGGATGTAGATACCTTATTTCTAGCTTTGGATTGGGTTAATTTATTGTTTGTAGTTCTCAGCTTCTAGTCTGTTGGTTTCTCGCTAGTCTCTCTTTACCTTCTAAGGTGTGTGGAGGTTAGTTCCAATTTTTGTAAAATTTTGAATATCATTCCAAAACTCCTTCATATACCTTATCAAAAAAATATACCACCTTGGATCATCTTTAGATTAGGAAGTTTTTCTTATATTAGGATTTGAGTATTTACTTTATGTAATGTAATAAATGCACAAATAGTAGAATGTGCAAAGTACTTGATGATGTAAATGGGCATGTAGTCCACATGTACATGAGTCATAGAATAAGGATATGAAGAGTCATAGGTAGTTGAAAGGCCAAGATACATATCTCTCTATATAGGTATTTGATAGAGTTATAGAAGTGAGAGTGAGCATATAGAATTGTAGAGAATAGAGGAGTAGAGAAAGTAGATACAATGTATATCATGAATGAATTATGGAGTGTTTTGAGACATCCATTATACACATTGTACGATTTTAATGAAATTTCTTTAATGGTAATTTTATGACTTATTGCATAAGTTTCTTATTAGTTTTTTTCTAAATATTATACTGTCATGATCATATAGTTAATATTGCTTACTCATTTTAGTTCTTATGGTTGTATTTTCTTAAATATATAGCATCAAAAGCTAATAGTGGTATTAGAGCACAAGGTATATTAATAGGAAATAGAGAGCCACAAGAGAGATTGAGAGGAGAGAGAGAGAGTTCATTTCCAGAAGTTTCAAAAATTCTAGAATTGCTATTTGGCTAGAGTTTTTCTATGGAGTTGCAAAAAAACTTGTGAAGACTAGGACTAAATATAGATCTCTTTCTACTAGATTGAAGGATAACTAGTGATATTTATTGATTTATAGATATCTAGAAATTTGCATGGATTCACTTGCTAATGTCTAAGTTTTTATTGTAGAAAATTAGTTCTTAGTAGTTGAGAATATTCTTACAGTGGATATAAGGGAATTTCATCTTCGATTACCTATAAGTCTATGTGCTTTACTTTTTCAGGGATTAGTTATTTTTTGCAAAAAAAGTAGACATTAAATATTGAGGTGAACCCAGAAGAAAGTCTCCATAAAAAAATGAAGATTGAAGATCTCAAAATAAATATTGATAAGAGAGAAATAGGTCAAAGGATATTTATTGGATATTGAATATTGAGGAGACTTAAGAATAAGGTTTCCATAGATTACAAATTTTAGAAATTAGAAAGTAGCTCGAGAAGAAGGAGACCCAAGAAAGATATCCCATTAAAGAACTTTCATATTTGGAATATAGAATATTGAAGATATAGGAGTACTAGGAAAATTCATATTGAATATTTGAGAAGCTACAAAATTTGAAGATCCAATAGAAGAGATCTCAAGCAAAATAAGAAGGGGAAAGAAGAAGGCTAGAAAAATACCTACTAAAAATTTGAAGAAGTGACCATTAGAGAAAGCTCAAGGGAGAAGATTACAAGAAAGAGTAGCTCCTAAAAAAAATAATTTGGTATAATTGTTGCCATATGATAACAAGCCAAAAATGAAAAAGGATTTGGCAAGAAGTTTGCCAAATTTTGGAAAGGATTATAAAAATCCTCAAGACATTCATATTCTTGAGAAGAAGGCTACTAATTATGCCAAGTTTGAAGTCAAAATTCAACAAGAGCTGAGTGTAAATAAGGTAGAAGAGGCCACCAATTAGAGAAATTTGAAGACTATCATTAAAAGCTTGAAGGTTGATTTGTGAAGGAGAATATTATAGATTTTTGCAACAAAAATTAAAGAGTCATAGGATAGAAAATTAAAGGAAGAGTTGGCAGAAAAAAGGTAGCAAAGTAGGATAAGTTAGGGAACACTAGAAGTGAGATTAGAGCTGTGAACTAGAAGAGATTCTTGAAAAACTTGAGATAGTTAAGGACAAAAAAATGAAGGAGGAATTGACTACATAAGAAGCTGAAAACTATATATTTTATGATAGTAAGAGGGTAGCATATTGGGTAGCACTGATAGGTGTAAATTTTAGAGTCTGAGAGAACAAATTTGGACGAGAATTGGAGTCACAAAAATCCAATTTCTAGATAGTAAATTAAAGGCTAAAAAGTAAAAAATAGGGTAGAAAAGCACAAGGAGTTGGAGATGCAAAATTTACAAATTCGAGGTAGAAAATAGGTGAACCAAATCACCAAGAAATATTTCTACAAAGGAGGCCAAAATAAGGTTTGAAAATTGGTGTTATTAAAGTTCTTTATCCAAGTATTATTTAAGTTTCTTGAAAATATCATATTAGAGTTATTAAAGGTAGTAAAAATAAGTTTTTTTTGGTACTATTAATAAGAAAGAGGGTTTTAAAAGGACTCCCACAACATTTACAAAAAAAACACCACCTGGGAAAAAAAACCAGAACTAAACACCCCACTAGCCAAAGAGGGGTAAACCAGAAAGAAATTGCACAAAACCAAGACCCAAGAACAAGTACAGAGAAAAGAACTGAGATGGTTCTATACCAAAATACCCCCCTCTTGAGAAATAGCAGCAGTCAAACAGGAAATATCCTTGAAGTGGTCCAATGCTATCTTCAACGATACCCAAATATTTCTTTGATTGATATCAATAAGCTTCAGATTTTGAAATACAGAGTATTTCTTTTCCAAGATGTCCTCTGGGGCATAAACCTCATCAAAAACCGAAGGGACAATGGAAGGATGATTTTTGAAAATTGAAATTTGAAAATCTATAGGAGGGAAAAGATCTCCTGACACCACCAGGGATGATCTTTGTGCCAGTAGAACCAAAAAGGACAACATGGCTACCAAAAGTAAAGGTGTTCCACCACTAAGCCAGAGATAAGCAAAATCCACCACCACTAGAGGATTGGTAGAAGTACTAGATGACGAAGCACCACCTAATAGGTATTAACGTTTCTCTTCATTTGTGAGGTGAAGAAGCTCAGGCAAAAAATTTGAATGCCAAACCAATAGGCCATAACATAATACACCAAGATTTGTAAGGGAGTCGGCCACTGCGTTCCCTTATATATATTCATGCTTAATTAAAACCTCCTCCAAAGAATTCAAATGGGCTATAGATTCATAAATTAAATTAGAGATATGCCAACTAGGATGACAATTCCCTTTAAGCATATTTATAACGTTCAACGAATCCCCCTCAATAACTGCCCTACGAATGCCTAGATATTTGAGCATTAAAATCCCAAAAAAATAAGCAAAAGCTTCAGCTATGTGCAAATATTGGATGTCAATATCCTTCACAAAGGCTAGGATCAAGTTACCATTGCTATCACAAATCATGCCCCTAGCCCCAGTCGAGCTCGGATTACCCTTTGATGCACTATAAAAATTAAGCTTAAACAAACTTGGAGGAGGCAGGGTCTAATGAATAGATCCTCTTAAATTAGGAGTTGGTGGGGGTATTAACTTCGAATGAAAACCAAGACAATCCTCTACTAAAAATTTAGGATGGTCATTAGGCACTGAGGAACAAGAGTCTTTGGTAGCCATAAAAACATTCTCTACCACCCTCCACATTATTTTTTGACTAACATGAAAGATATCATTCTCAAAATTTTTAAACACCCTAGCATTTCGTTCCTTCCACATGCCCCAAATAAGATGGGGTAACAGAAAAATCCATAAGCATTTGAGTTGGGGGGAAGATAAAGGTGACGTCCATTGTTGAATAAAGTTGCAAATACAATTTGGTAAAATCCAAGACACATCGATGCACTGGAGAATAAAATAAAGAATATCATGAAAAACCTGACACTTGAGAAATAAGTGAGATGTTGATTCCCAATCTAGCTTGCATAAAAAACATCTATTAAGCAGATTAAATCCCCTCTTATGCAAGTTTTCAATAGTCAAAACCTTATTCTACACTGCAAACCAAAATAAAATATTAATCTTCGGGGTCAAGCTTTTGAGCCAAATATTTGAACAAGGAAAATTACCATCTCCCTAAGGACAGAGAAGAGAATAAGCAAACTTGACTATGAAAGAACCTTCATTGTATCCATACCACACAAACTCGTCTGCAACCTCCTCATGATGCATGATATACCAACACATTTCGAATAAAAGATACTCCCAAGTCTGATGATCAAGGGTGTTTCTAAGGAAGGGAAGAAGGTGACCAAATTTTATGACCATTTTGAAGAATCACAAAATCAGCAACCTTGGAAAATCCCACTACTTTGGAATTCAAACATATGTTCCTAAAGTGAAGATCTTAAGCTAGGGGCGATCTCTAAGCCAAGGGTCATCCTAGAATGAGACTGACCTCCCATTACCAATCACCCAACAATAATTATTTTTAATAAAATCCTTGGATTTAATCAAGCTATTCTAGAAGGCAGAACCACCGGTAGGGAGATGATCCAAAAGAAACTGCTAAAAATTATATTTAGCTTTAGGAATCTGATACCAAAAATGATTAGAGTTAACAGTAAGTTTCCAAGAAATTTTAGAGACTAGCGCCTTGTTCATCACAACTGTATTCTTAAGATTTAAACCTCCATATTTTTTTCTTTTGTAGATTTACTCCCAAGAGATAAGATGAAACTTACCTTTCAGCTCAAGACTAGCCCAAAGAAATGCCATATAGATGCTATCAAATTTAGATGCCACTCTAGCAGGAAGGTTAAAGAGAGACATGAAATATATGGAAATACTTTGAAGCATGCTCTAAACCAAAAAAATCTTACCCGCTTTACTAAGGAGAGCTCCTTTCCACGAGGCTAATTTCATTTTAACCCTCTCCACCACCGAAGTCCAAAATGATTGCTTTAAGCAACCAAAAAATAGTGGGAGACCAAGGTAAGTGGCTAGAAGGGAAACAATCTTGCACCCCAATATAGAGGTAATATTACGTTGATGGGCATCTGAGGTATTTAAAAATAATATAATGTTCTTAAGAAAGTTAATCAGCTGACCCATTGCTCTCCCATAACATTCCAGAATAGACTTCACATCTTGAGTGTTAAAAACCGACATGACACAGGATAGCAAAGTGTCATCAACAAACTTCTAGTGGGATATTAGATTAATTTGTAGAGCCGATATTAAACCAAAATCAAAACTGCATCTTTGAATTGAATGTCCAAGATCTTACACCATGAGAATGAAGAGGAAACAAGAGATGGGGTCTCCTTGATGAATTCCCCAACAAGAATTTAAGAAGCCAGCAGGGGAGTCATTAATCAACACTGAAAACCAAGCCAAAAAAATTGAAGCCTCCAAAAGGAGTTTAAGTTTAAGCTCTTTGAGACAATGAAGGAGGTAGCATTATCATCTTGAAACCTACAAAATACATCAACATAAAATATATTTAAAAGTTTCTTGAAATGAGTAATAATAAGAAGTAAATAGTTCTTAGTACATGTTATCTCTAAGAGCTACCAATGTGTAATATTATTAAGGGAAGGAAGAATAGTGTACAAGAATAAGGCTGAGTTAGAGTGTCCAAAGACACCATTAAGCACAGGTGAAAGTTGCAGCCAGTCTTGGTTAAGAGGAGCTACCATAGGAGTAGTAAAACCACCAAGAGAAAGAGGAGATGCCACTATATTAGAACAAAAAGGGCCATTTGACAAAGACAGGAAGGCAAGCTACAAAAGGATACTAAAAATATCTTAAATTTATATCTTAATTTAAAATAGATTTATTTCTAGTTTATAAAAGTATCATATTTATCTTTTCTAAAGTAGAAAAATAAATATAAAAGTTGAAGTATTTAAAGACACCAAAGAGGCATAAAATTTGCATCCATTAGTGGTAGAATTACCAAGTGAAAAAGGAGAAGCTATGAAGTGAAGAAGAAATACCCGAATAAGGGTTCAAAGCTAACATATTCAAGGCATATAAAGACACCAAATCGGATGCTAAAAATCCAAGAAGACAACACCCACATTGGATCAAAACTAATAGCAAGATAAATAATATAAATATAAATTACGAATAGAGCTAAATCAAAGATAAAAAAGTGCAAGTAGTAAGCAAGTTACAAGGTTTTACCCAAGAAAAAGAGGCTTGAGCATCTGGCAGGACAATGGTGAAACAACCAAAAAGGAAAGAAGCATTGAAGCACCACCAAAAGAGGTGCTAACATAATTTAAGAGGAGCATCCATTGAAGAGGAAGAACCACCACCATACATTGTAATCAAGAAGAACTTAGCAGATGTAAAAGGAAGACCAAACAACTTGCAAAGAGTTGGCAAATAACATTAAGAAAAAGAAAGGAATGTTGAGCACCAAAGAAAGGTTATATTTAAGATAAGAGTGGATCCACCACTTATCATGGTGGTTAAAGAGACCATATGCCACTTGGAACAAAAGAGAAGACTACCAACAATCTTTAATAATGTCTCAGATGAGCGCTCATTGGGAAAGGAGAGAATACATTATCAAATAATGTCTACACTATCCAAGATTAAAATAATACCTACATGCTATAAAGTAATGCATATACCACCTAACAGATAATAATAACAAGAAGTAACATATAATTTTTATGTTTAATACCATGTGGCACACAAGGCAAAGGATATAATCAAGTATTAAAAGACCAAACAAGAAGAGTGTGCATACAAAGCATTCAAGTCAGAACATTGAAGAAGCATAATAAGGATAGTCAAAAGTGGAAGAGAGAGCCATAAAAAATAGGAGCAATAAATGCAGTGGAAGAATATTACCAAGTATTGAATACTAAGAAGAGAAAAATTCTCAAATTAGCATGCAAATTGTAGTCAAAGGAGAAGCCAATCAATACAAAGTACCTCACCTCTAGGAAGCTATATTAACATCCTATTATTATTTGCATTCGATTAAGTTTAAGGAGGAATAAAATTCATCATTTCTAAGGTTAAGTTTAGTTATTTGAATGCATGGAGATATAAGGAAATAAATTGGTAATATACAACCTTATATGATTTATTAGAAAGACTACTGAAGTAAGGAGAATATAATTTTAGAGTTTTTTGAAAATTGCATTATTTGAAATTCAAGTATTAAAAATATTTGCAAATAATTTAAATAGGAGGAATAAGGTTTTCAACATTTAAGTTGAAGCATTAATTTTGCAAATATATTTATTTTCTAAATTTCTAATTACGAAGATATAAGGAATTCAACACCAAATTAAATACCTTGAAATTTAGAAACCATGCCATTGAGAATTAAAGGATATAGGAAGCAAAACATAAAGTATTGAAAAGTTGGAAAATCAAATTGAAATTAGTTTCTCTCTCAAATTAATGAGACACAAGGAATCCAACTCTAAAGTCTTGAAGATAGAAAATTTCATCAATTTAAAGTGTACTAAAATTATTTTTAGCTTTCACAAATTGGGAGAAATAATATCAAGAATAGTAGTTGAACATTAGGGAGATAAAAGGGATTCAACTAAAAGGAAAACTAAGAAATCTAAGCACTTTATCAATACTATAGTACATTCAAAATACTTGGTAGACATAAGGTATTCTACAAAACTTGAGAAATTGAAAAGATCTTATCAAATTTGATCTTATACTCAAAAATAAGGAGATAAAAGGTATTCTACAAGTATAATTTTGACAACAAATAAATTTATTCTTATGGAATTCCAACTTCTTAAAGGACCTAATTACTCTTTATGGAAAAACAAGGGAAGGGGAATATTGATAGTTGAAAATATTTGAGATAGTTTTAAAGGAGCAAAGACTAAACCTACTACAGATGTAAAGTGATTCAAAATTTTTAAGAAGATGAAGCAAAAGCACTCATGATAATAACATTTGTAAGTATAGATGAAATACAACCCTACATTAGTTCATTAACAACTTAAACAGATGCTTGAAAAACCTTAGCCAAGATATTTGAAGGGAATAATAAAACCACTATCTTGAACCTTCAAACTTAATTGCATTCTCTAAAAGATAATAGTTGTAAAAGTATAGAATTATTTCTAAGTAAAGTAGCGAATATGAAAGAAGAATTATTATCCTTAGGAGAAAAATTTGAAGGTAAGTTTCTTTTTCAAGTAATCCTAATAATACTTCCATAAATCTACAAGCATCTAGTCACATCTTTACAAATTCTAAGTAAAGATACATCATTTTCTGAGTTAGTCAATATACTACAAGAATATGAGGTGGAAAATTTAGTAAAATATGACATGACTAACAATGCCCTAGTCTCAAAAGATAATATACAAGTAAATGTTGCTTCATTCTCAAAGGATAGATCAATATGCAATAATAGATATTGTCAAGTATGCAGAAAGAAAAGTCATAGAATCAATTGTTGTAGATTCAATTCAAGAAATTAGTATCAAGTAAATAAAAAAAAAATTGAGAGCCAATTGAGTAGGCCATTCCAACCAAGACAATATCATAATCAATATAATCCACATCAACAATAATTTCAGCACCCATATACTTCTCAGAATAAATACAATTATCCTCAACTATAATACAAAGAAGGAAAACAAAAAAGATACTTAGTTCAAGAGATTCAAGAATTCAGGAACTGGAAGAACCTATAGATGAACATGAAGTTAAATATATTTTAGAAAAAAATAACATTTTATGAAGATACTAATTATTTACTTGATTAGGATATAGACATGGAGCAATATAAAGAAAGAAGGAAAGAAGAGCTCAAGTTCCAGAACCAAGATGAAGACCATATTGAAGACTAAAATATTCAATACCCAAATAATGTAATACATAGAGGTGTTGGAATATATTACATTATTTGGTACATGTCAATGTACCACCTTGGGAACATATTTGTATTAGGGAGTTTGTCTTGGATTAGGATTTGAGTAATTACTTTATGCAATGTAATAAATGCACAAGTATTAGAATGTGCAGAGTACTTGATGATGTAAATGTGCATGTAGCCCACATGTACATGAGTCATAGAATAGGAATATGAAGAGTCATAAGTAGATTAAAGACCAAGAGATATATCTGTCTATATAAAGGCCTTTGATAGAGTGATAAAAGTGAGAGTGAGCATATAGAATTGTAGAGAATAGAGGAGTAGAACAAATAGATACAATGTAGAGCATGAATAAATTATGGAGTGTTTTGAGACCTCCATTATACACATTGTACTATTTTTATGAGATTTCATTAATGGCAGTTTTATGAGCTATTGCATAAGTTTCTTATTAGTTTTCCCCGCATATTATATTACCATTATCATATAGTTAATATTGCTTGTTTGTTTTAGTTCTTGTGGTTAAATTTATTTAAATATATAGCATCTTAAACTAATATTTTTTAACAATTATTCATGTATTGCTTGAAAAGATTTGAACCTATATCTCCTCACTGAAATTGAAGTTATTTAGCCAAACTCATGTATAAGGATGAATTATTTAATTTATCACTTGTCTTATATTGATCATTAATAATTGATTTTAAACCATTATACTTTATAAGGCATCATAGGAGAATCCATATGATTTGAAGGATGGATGTCTAGAGTGTCAAGAAGGAAAATTGATGAAGTAGCAAATAGAACAACACACTTACACTATAATGAAAACAATGACAAGCAAGTGTTTTAACCAAAATTAATTTCTCAAAAATTAGATTGATGAATTTTTTAGAAGAGGCAAATTTATGGATAAGTTAGCAAGTAGGCTATCAATGTTTCATGTATTATTTTATGATCCAATAATATGCACATTTGAAAATTATTGGGATCTATGCTTTTGTACCATGGCAGATACTTATATTCCTAATCACTTAGTATTTTTATAGATTGGAACTTTTCTATCATTGATAATTTTTTATGTCCAAGACCATGACATCATAACTTTATGTTCACTTATTGGTATTAATATTTTAATTTTAATTTTGTAAGTCCAGGCAACATGATAATTCTATAATATTCTCTCTTATGTATTGTAAAATTCGTCATGGCATTAGAGAATGCATGGAACTGAATAGGGGAGAATATGTACTACTAGTTTTTTTGAGTAAATATCTACTACTTGTTTTAGGAGTTTGATTCTAGGTTATTATTTGACATTTCATTCTACCATTGCGATTATGAAGTGAGACTTTTTGATTGGTATTACTATGATTTTTTTGGATAATTCATTTGATATATTTACCCTTTCATATTTACTCCAAATTGAAATGTTTAGGGAATAATTTTTTTTAATGACTTAATATTGTGTCACAGATAGCCCATGCACGTAAGTTTAAATCTTGTGGTTTCCATGAGGGGAACCATACCTGTAAAAATTATACAATAGAGGCAACGATATAAATTCAAACTTACATAAGATATTAAGATATGTTTTAAAAAATTATTATTCCTTTCAAGCTATATTTTTTGAGAAATAATAATTGGACAAATTATTCATGAAATAAACAATGCTAATTCAACATTTCATCTTTAATGTTTATCTATTAATCTAATAATTTTTTATTTTTGATTTTTTTTTATTTTTTTATTTTTTTGAAAAAGTAGCCCCAATGGTTTAGGTAAAGGAAAAATAAAGAAATATATTATTTGATGTCTGTAGCTTCTCTTCGTTCAATACACACCTAAAATATGTGTGATATACTCTTCTTTGTAAACTATCACCCATAAGAATTTGTATTTGGACTACTAACCAAAGAAATATTGAGGCTATAGGAAGGAACTCAAATGACCAAAAACTCTTTAAATAAAAATCTTGGAAATAGGAATTTTGATTACTTCAATTTTATATTTTAAATTAATGTAGTATCCAACATCGTTTGATAGATTCAAATCCAACTCATCTTTCCATGAAAAAAGGTAAATAAAATGTTTGAATAATCTTCCACAACTTATCTATTATGTAGTGAAAGTCCTCTCCCTCAATCATATTGTTAATAACAATATAAGATCTAAAATTATTGCCAATGTTAATATATAAATTTTTATTTTTCAACCTTTATAATCCAAAAAGACCTAAGCCAATGGTTTTTATTTTGGATAAAAATAATAAAGCCCATTCAATGCCCATTTAGTATATTTTTTAATCAATTACAAACCCCATAATATGAAGTTCCATGTTTCTAATAATTTAATCATGGTTTATTTTCTTAAATATGTAGCAATCACTTTATTAAATTTAAGCATGGTATATTTTCTTAAATACAAAGTAATCAGTTTCTTAAATTTAAGCATGGTTCATTTTTTTAAATATGAAGTAATCATTTTATTAAATTTAAGCATGGTTCATGTTCTTAAATATTGCTAATAATTAAAAATTATTTAAATAAAAATCATGGGAGTAGGAATTTTGATTGCTTCAATTTTATATTTTAAATTAACATAATATCCAACATATTTTGATAGATTCAAATCCAGCTTTTCCTTCCATGAAAAAGAGCAAATAATTTTTTTTAATAATCTTCCACAATCATATTGTTAATAACAATATAAGGTCTAAAAATATTACCTATGTTAATAAATATTTTTATTTTTCAACCTTTATAATCCAAAAAGACCTAAGCTAATCATTTTTATTTTGGATAAAAATAATAAAGCCTCATTCAATGCCCATATATATATATATATATATATTATTTTATTATTGTGAGAAACCTATATGATGGAAGGGCTGAGCAGTATCTCCCAACCATGACCCCTTATAAAGCTGAAAGTTATACTTACCAATATAAAATTTAACACAAAGCCACCACACACTCTCTCACACACTAGCCCTTTAAACCTTAGATATTTTCAATAAGAGCCAACGCCCGAACCATGGTATTGCATCCCCAGGTGCAATACCCATTTAATATATTTTTTAATCAATTATAGACCCTCTAATATGAGGTTACTTGTTGCTAATAATTTAAACATGGTTCATTTTCTTAAATATGAAGTAATAACTTTCTGGTTTGTTTTATTAAATATAAAGTAATAACTGTCTGGTTTGTTTTCTTAAATATGAAGTAATTGTTTTCATAAATTTAAGCATGGTTCATTTTCTTAAATATGTTGTTAGTAATTAAAAACCCTTGAAATAGAAATCTTGGGAGTAAGAATTTTGATTGCTTAAATTTTATAATTTAAATTAACGTAGTATCCAACATCTTTTGATAGATTCAAATCCAGCTCATCCTTCCATAAAAATTACAAATAAAATGTTTGAATAATCTTCCACAATCATATTGTTAATAACAATCTAAGATCTAAAATTATTGCCTATGTTAATATATATATTTTTATTTTTCAACCTTTATAATACAAAAAAACGTAAGTTAATGGTTTTTATTTTGGATAAAAATAATAAGGCCTCATTTAATATATTTTTTAATCAATTACAAACTCTCGAATATGAAGTTCCATGTTGCTAATAATTTAAGTATGGTTCAATCTAAATCCCTAAAAGTAATGAATATGAACTACATTTATCATATCAAAAGTTTCATAAAGCTATGAATTCAACTCTTGGATCATAATTTTTGAATTTATTATGGGTAGAATATCATGAAAACATAATACAATCACCAAAATCTAATCATCTTGATTATTGATGTAGACGTTGTGCTCTACCTTATAATGCCTAAACCCACAACTAAGAAATAAGGAATGGATCTTCTCATACTAAGCATGGGCAACTTGCTTAACCCATATAAGGACCTCTTCAAACAACATAGAAAGAGAGTCTTGAAGTTGGGCAACTTGCTTAACCCATATAAGGATGGCTTCAAACAACATATAAAGGAAGTCTTGAAGTTTAAAACTAAGTGGCTAGTATATGTTAGATATCCTTCTAAATATAATAATAAATAAAGACACTCTTAACATCCATATAATGTACCTTTGAACCATAAAAAACAACTATAGATAGGATCCTTTGAACAAAGTCATTCCTAGGAAATGAGAAAAATAATATCTGGGTAGTCAATTCCCTCTTGAGAAAACTCTTTAGCAATAAGGCATACCTTATGCTTTTCAAATTAACCATTAACATGTAGTTGACCTTATTTTAATGGAACAAATGCTAGAAATATGATAATAGCAATAATAATTCAATAATATATAAAAGTAAACATCCATTAAGAATAATAATTTAGATTGATTACCAAAAAATAAACAATGCAAGTAACAATTCTAGATTCTAAATCAGTAAAAATCCAAACCACTTAGAGAGGACAAAGTCTCTTAGACATGTGGAGAGGATGAAATCTCATATATGTAATAGATATAACTAAGATTTAAATGTGAAAGATTATATTCATATGTATGGATTAAATCAACATTAACCCTAACCCTAATGCCCAAGGGCCAACTACCTTAATATAGGTCCTAACAGTAAAAATAAAGACAATCAATGTAACTATATTGAAGTTATTATATGGTTAAAGATAGTCAATGTAGCTATATTGAAGTTATTATATGGTTCTTTAAAAAATGCTCTTACATTTCCATATTGTATCTTTTTCTAGAAGATCATGCTACTTGATGGAGAACTCTTAAATCTAAGAAAACTATAAAAAACAACAATACTTCTAGATGGAAAGTAATTCAACCTTCTTCATTAATTTTTGGAAGCTCTATCCATAATTACATCTTCTGGATAATAACCTATTTAAAAAATATATATGAAACCCTTAACTTATATGTGAATTTATCAATGCAATAAACCACATAGTAGATGCATAAAATCGAGGACATAACTTGTGACTAGATGGGGCATACAAAGACCATATCCCCTATATAAACATGTAAGGTCTGTTAATAAATGCAAACGAAATGATAATCATTGAGGTTCTGCGTTTTATCTTCTTTCACAAAAGTTGCGGGCTGAGAAGATAAGTCGCGTCCAGTCTATATAAACAACGAAGTTGGCGCACCAGAGAGGTAGAGGAAAATAAGAGTAAGATGAAGAAGGCCAAGATGAATAATATGTTGGTAGTTGTGGTGTTGTGCATACATATTTGCATTGTGCAGGGGTTCGACTGGAAACCAATTGGAGATATCGATAGCGGCGGGTTCAGCAGAGCCAGTTTTCCGAAAGACTATGTTTTCGAGACAGCAGCGTCGACTTACCAGGTTGAGGGATGGACGTGGGCCCAGTATTCTTCAGTGATTTTTTTAAGTGCTTGGTTTTTCATTTGTAGTTTTTCATTCTCTGCCTTGAGCATTGTCTTTTCTCTATGATCATATCTTGAGCATTGTTTTTCTATTTGCACGAGAACTGGATCATATCTTTCATTCTCTCATGCACATAGAATTGGATAAATTCTCGAGGTAGAGAATGAGAAACTCCTAATGAAAAACAAGGCACTTAAAGAGTCACTGGAGAATGTCATTTGTGCAATATGCAAATGGAAAAAATGACATATACCAGGTATATGCCCTAAAACATACTCAATGAAGCAGTTATATGCCCTTATCATAAAATATGTCACTAAATTTGGATGATGGATCGAGAAATATTGAGTATGCCCTAAAACATACTCAATGAAGCAGGTATAGTCCATTTTTAACACAATTATCATTCATTGAATGAGAAAAATCTAACTTTGAGTTATTCGGATTTCTGATCCTGAGCTTTTGCTTGTCTTTGTGTCATGATCATGTAGACGGGACAGGCCGAGTCAACTACAAGGGTGTCCAGTACTATAATAATCTATTTTGTTTTTTGTTTTTAATATGTCATGATCATGTGCTTTTAATATAAAATGTTGTATTTTATTTTTGATAAGCCTGTACACTGAACTCATTTCTAAACATAAATAATGACCCATGATTTTGTAGGCAAATTCATATTGGCTGTACATGGTGCCATGGGGTTTGTTCAAAGCTGTCACATACATTCAAGAGCAATATGGAAATCCGATTATGATTCTATCTGAAAATGGTGAGTATGAACCGATCTACCATAAGTGAGGGAATTTCGATAAAGCTGAGTTTCAGTCATAGCATGTGCCAAATTAATCTGAATACTGCTACTACTAGGATTTTTTCATTCTTTGTTGTTGTCATAAATAGTGCTTCATGGTTCAGTGGTCATAAATAGTGCTTCATGTTGTCAGGAATGGATGATCCTGGAAATGTAACAGTAGCAGTTGGGCTGCGGGATACGACAAGGATCAACTATTATCAAAACTACCTACAAAATCTGATAACTGCAATAAATAATGGTGCAAATGTTGTAGGATACTTTGCATGGTCATTGCTGGATAATTTTGAGTGGAAAATCTGGGTACACGACAGGGTTTGGATTGGTGTATGTAGATTTTCAAAACCTTATGAGATATCCAAAGATGTCTGCCTACTGGTTCTCCAAAGGCCTGCAGCGTCAGTAGTCACTCCATTCTGTTCTCCAAAGACCTGCAGCGTCAGTAGTCACTCCATTCTCTAGATTTATTCATCTAGGTGACAACTACAATGGCAGAAAACCATGCTTTTGTTTTTATTTACAATGGGACATACACATACTCACCCTTTCACACACTCACTCATGCTGTGGTTTGAACCTTGGACCTCCCAAAAATCAAAGCACGAACTATTACCCTCACCCCTAGAACACTTATTTGTTATTTTAATATTCATTGTGCCAAATATGTTGCCCAATAATTTATAATAAGCCTGACAAGCATAGCCCATTTTGTAAGATGACTTATGAAGTCTTTATTAATAAATGATCTTATATATTTTTAAAGGTTTTTTTATTTTAATTCTTGTGGCCAAAAAGAAAAAGAATATATATATATATATATATATATATGGAACATAAAATGTATAAAACAAAGTTATAGTGATTAAAGAGGTAACTTGAACAAACATTTATCAAAGGATATGAGCTCAATCAATTAAATATTTTGATTTTTTTTTTGGTAATATTAATAAGAAGAGGGTTTTAAAGGGATCCCACAACCTTTACATAGCGCATGCTCAGATAGCAAAAAAATAGAAGAAAATAAAAACAACGACACCAAAACGTGATCAAGGTGGAAGGACAAACTACTACAGAACTTACTCAAAAGAACCTCCAAGGAGAATCGAGGTGATTCTACCCTACAGAATTAACCTTCTAAGAAGCCATAGTTGCCAGGTTGGACACTTCCACAGACTCATCTAAAGCACCTTTCAACTTCAAATACAACAAAATACTCGAATGCCAGGAGAATAGAACAACAAGAATAATCAAACCAATGTGAACAAAAAAAGGCAAGATAGGCCCATTCACATGAAAGGAAGCTTCTCGAAGCCTCCAAAGAACTAGAAAGGAGCGCCTCAGCCGAAGAAGAACCGATTGGGAAGGAAAAATTAAAAAATTGAAAAGCCTGACAATCCACCCAATCATCCATCGAAACACCAACCGGACTATTAATGCTGACAAGGCCAAACTAAAGAGAAGAGTCGAAGCCGCTATCAACAAAAAAGGCCAACTCAACCAATAAATCAATTCAATTAATGACTTATGCATTGGCCAGATTCATCAACTCGGGTGGAAAATTTGAATGCCAAACTGAGAGGCTCTGAGTGGCTACATCAAAATTTACCATAAAGTCTGCCATCGAATTACCTTCTCTAAAAATATGGTGAAACTCTACAGCAGCCAGAGAACGGGTAAGATTATGACATTCACTGATCAGGTTTGAAATACGCCAGCTGGGTTGGCTCTTCCCAAGAAGGAAAGAAATAATATTGCACGAATCACCTTCGAGGCATAGGCCAAGAAACTCTGTCATAGGCCTAGACTGAAATATTGTTACCATACTCTGTGGTAACATAAACCTCCATGTGCGTTCCTCTCCTTCCATTGTTACCATACTCTTTGAGATATTGCCAAAAAACAAGAAGGGCCAAGAAACTCTGTCATAGGCCTTGTTAATATCCAACTTTAAAAAGAATGCCACTCTTCCAATTTTTTGCACTGAATGCAAGAGTTCATGAATAACAATTGCCCCATCCACAATCTGTCTACCCGACACAAAACCACTTTGGGCTTCATTGATTAACACAGGAAGAAGGGTTTTTAGTCTATTAGCCATAGCCTTTGAAAAAATCTTATACACTGTGTTACATAGACTGATAGGTCTGTAATATCCAAAGGAATTAGTCGAATCCTTCTTAGGGATAAGTGCCAGAAAAGTGGCATTCAAGGCCTTAGGGAATAACATTGTCCTCTGAGAATGTCTAATAGCATTGCAAATATCCACACCACAAATATGCCAAAATTTATGAAAGAAGGCTGGGAGAAAATCATCACGACCCAAAGCTTTGAGAGGGCTCATGGAGAAAAGTGCCTTTTGAATTTCCTCATCCGAAAGAGGACTAAGTAGGTCATAATTCATGGCATCAGTAACAATAGAGGGGATAGAATCTAACATTTGTCTTTCCACTTCCAAGTCACGATCCGGACAAACACCCAACAAAGAGCTAAAAAAATTGATAGCCTCTTCCCTAATATCCATCAGATTAGAAGAACTAGATCCATCACTTAAGATAATTTTCCTGATGCGATTATGACCCCTTCTTCTAAGATTTGATGAGTGAAAAAATTTAGTATTGCGATCCCCCTCCTTCAACCAAAGTTCTCTCGACTTATGTTTCCAAAATAACTCCTCCTCAGCCTATAAATTATGAAGTTGATAGAGAAGATTCCTTTCTTCTACAAACAAAGACTCAGAATAGCCTTGGGCTTCTATGAGAGATTCAATATTATAAATCCACCCTTTTAGCCGATCTTTCTCCCTAAAAATATTACCAAAATAAAACTTGTTCCAAAATTTTAGATTAGCACGAAGCTTACGAAGTTTATTTAAAAGCAAAAAAATACCTTCGCCAGGAACAAGAGCTTGCCACCATTCAGTTATACGGGCCTCAAAATTAGGGTGGGAGCACCACATCATCTCGAATCAAAAAGGTCTGAGAAGAAAAGGGAGACCCTCTAGGATTTCAAGCCATAAAGGATTGTGATTCGACCCAATGCACGGTAGAGTAGAAAGGGAGGTATCTCCAAAAAAATCACCAGCCGAGTTAGAGACAAACATCCTATCAATCCAGTATAGAATAAGTCCATTGCCACCTCTTCGGTTGCTCCATGTGAACTTCACCCCTTTCAGGTCCAAGTCTCTCAACTCCGCCTGGTTCACAAAATCATGGAGATCAGCCAAACTACGAACATCAACTTCATTGCCACCCCGCTTCTCTGAGGGAAACAATGGTGAATTAAAGTCACCAACAACCATCCATGCTTCATTTTGAAAGGTCTCTCTCATGTCGAGCAAAAGGTGCCAGAAGTTATGTCTATCTGTAAATCCATTAGGTGCATAAATATTCGACAAAACCCATCTCCTCCATGAATGTTTGCACCAGAACAAAATATTGATTACCCTACTAGAGGAGGAGTCCCAGAAAAAAATAAGGCCTCTAGAAGAACCGGAGGACTCAGTGGCCACAAACCCAGAACCAGGCCAAACTATTCTATGAACCTCTTCCCATGAAGTAGCAACAAGCTTAGACTCCTGAATACACAAAATATCAAGGGTCTTTTCCTTCCAAAAATCCGCTAACAATATTTTTTTTGAGGATTTTTTGAGCCCCCTCATGTTCCAAGAACACACTTTCATTAAAAATTAGAAAGAAATATTCTTCCCAGTCCCACCCGAGTGGGTGGCTTTGAACCCATCCAGTTTCAACTGTCTATCATCATTTTCATCTTTCACCATAATACGGGCCTGATCGCCATTGGCTATAGATTCATCTGTTGTTTTTTTCGTCCAACTCTCGATGGAGGCCTCCCAGATTTCTTAGACAGCCCAAAATCCATAGGTTTTTCCTCTGACTTCTCATTTTAGACCTTGGGGAGCCCTTCTCCAAGACCTTTAGAGGGGAAACCTTCGAATAAATTTCCCATTTAGGAGGGGAAATTTCTTGATTTTTAATATATAATTGTCCATCTATTTTAGTATTACTATGTAGTGACAATATAATGCAAGTGGGATTCTTTAAAAATAAAACTTGAACAAACAATGTACAATTTGTTTCACACTCTTAAATGGAGGTATTAATATAATTTGAGAACACTAGAAAATTGCTTGCACTTTTAAGGTCTACTTTATAAACAAAAGGCTATAGCTAGTCAAGCAAGCAATTCATGATGTTGATCAATTGATAATAAAATAAAACAACTTATACAAATAATGTGCAATTTTTTTCACACTCTTTTTTCTAAGAGTTTACACATGTTTTTATGAGAGGTCATGGTCCCCTTATACTGAGTGGGGTTTGAACCTTGGACCTCTCAAAGAGAGGCCAAAGCCCTTACCACTACGGTAAGATTACAACTCTAATTTGTTTCACACTCTTAAATGAAGGTATTAATATAATTTTATGTTGAGCAAGGTGCAACGATAATATTGTCATTGTTGTCAACACAGTCAGATAGATCGGTTGATGTAGTGGACAAGATTTCAGAGGTTACTCAGAGTATGTATAGTGATGTTAAATCCTTATGAGGATGTTTACCCACCTTTTTGCATATTTTCCAAGAAGACCGAAGTGGACCATATGCTAAAGATCAAAGAAAAAGCAAAACACCGCAAAGAAAAAAAATGTGCTCGAAATCGCGACATGTTGCATTTTTGCGGTCCAAAGCAAAGAGAAAATGCAAGGAGAAAAAAGTGTCGCGATATCGCGACATGTTGCATTTTCGCGGCCAAAAGAGCAAAGAGAAAAAAGTGTCGCGATATCGCGACATGTTGCATTTTCGCGGCCAAAAGAGCAAAGAGAAAAAAGTGTCGCGATATCGCGACATGTTGCATTTTCGCGGCCAAAAGAGCAAAGAGAAAAAAGTGTCGCGATATCACGACATGTTGCATTTTCACGGCCAAAAGAAAAAAGAGAAAAAGTGTCGCGATATCGCGACATGTTGCATTTTCACGGCCAAAAGAGAAGAGAAAAAGCAAGGAGAAAAAAGTGTCGCGATATCGCGACATGTTGCATTTTCACGACCGAAAGAGCAAAGAGAAAAAAGTGTCGCGATATCATGACATGTTGTATTTTTGTGGGCCAAAGCAAAGAGAAAGAGCAAGGAGAAAAAGTGTCGTGATATCATGACATGTATTTTCGTGGGCCAAAGCAAAGAGAAAGAGCAAGGAGAAAAAAGTGTCGCGATATCACGACATGTATTTTCGCGGGCCAAAGAAAAGAGAAAGAGCAAGGAGAAAAAGTGTCGCGATATCGCGACATGTCGTATTTTCGGGACTCAAAAAGGGTAGGTAGGCAGAGAAACAAAAGTGTCGCGATATCACGACATGTTGCATTTTCGTGACTCAAAAAGGGTAGGCAGGTAGAGAAACAAAAGTGTCTCGATATCGCGACATGTAGCATTTTCACGACTCAAAAATGGCAGGCAGGCAGAGAAACAAAAGTGTCACGATATCGCGACATGTCTCATTTTCGCAACTCAAAAAGGGCGAGCCAGCCAGAGAAACAAAAGTGTCACGATATCGTGACATGTCACATTTTCATGACTCAAAAAGTGCAGGCAAGCAGAGAAACAAAAGTGTCACGATATCGCGACATGTTGCATTTTCGCCAAAGGAACGAGTGGTTGACAGTGCATCTGATATTAGTGATGAACACCAGGATGGTGAAACTAAAGACTGCATAGTGACGTGGACCCATAAGGAATATTTAATGATTTGAAATAATTTAAGATGGTCGTTACACATGGAAAGAAGCGGACGCATGCCCATGTGGAGAAAAGGAAATGAAGGGCCTCAAAATAGAAACGAAAAGCCTTTTCGAAAACCAAAACACATGCATGCACAAGGGAAGGAGAAAACGAATAGTCATCGAAGGAGAAAACGAACAGTCATGAAGGAGAAAATGAACAGTCATCGAAGGAGAAAATGAACAGTCATCGAAGGAGAAAACGAATAGTCATGAAGGAGAAAACGAATAGTCATCGAAGGAGAAAATGAACAGTCATCGAAGGAGAAAACAAACAGTCATGAAGGAGAAAACGAACAGTCATCGAAGGAGAAAACAAACAGTCATGAAGGAGAAAACGAACAGTCATCGAAGGAGAAAATGAATAGTCATGATCGAGAAAACGAACAGTCATGGTAGGAGAATATGGTATCAATTATTTGCATGTGACGTGTTTGACAAAATGCCTTCTCAATATATACAAAAGGAGTTACATAAATAAGGAGTTACAATTGACAAGTGGCATATGAGAATATGAAAGAAGGTGTTACAATTGACAAGTGGCGTATGAGAATATGAAAGAAGGAGTTACAATTGGAGTTACAAAGAGAAAGGATAGTTATAAAAGGAGTGTTGCTTGGAGAATTTTTGTTGGGGATTTTATTTTGTGAAGTGCGATGAGTGTGTGTGTTTTGTGAATTGTGGTAGACATTGGGTAAGCAATAGACCAGTCAGGGTCTTGTAAAAGTGAAGGTATTTTTATGTCAATCTTCTAGTTTCAAAATTGAAGTCCAAGTTGGTGCTTGGCATTAAGGGTTGGTGCTCCTTCTAGTTGGTGCTAGTAAATTAGGGGTTGGTGCTCCTTCAAGTGGGTGCTGGTAAATTGATTATAAAGTTGGTGCTTTGCAAAGGCTGGATTTGGATGGGAGTCCAAATAGTCATTTTGAGGAGTAGCCAAATCGGTGAACCTCGGTACATCTTGTGTTGTGTGATGTTCTCTTGTTATACTTGCTTTATTTGGTTTTAAGTTTTCATTGTTTTGACTTTAAGAGTTGAAGATTTAAGTTATAAATAGCTACACTGATTCACCCCCCTCTTAGTGTCATTGTGAGACTAAAAAATGGTATCAGAGCCAGTTTCCCTTGTTAGGCTAAATTAGCTAGGGTTGATCTTGGATTAGTACGCAATGGGTAAGAAGAATAGATCCTCCTCAAATAAGGCATCTCAGTCAGTTTTAGTTCCTGTGGAAGAGAAAATTGAACTAGAAAAGATAGAAGAAGTGAATTCTGAAGTATGTGATGAAAACCTTGAGGTTGAAGTAGATCTAGAAGGTGAGTTGATTGTTGCACTTGAAGAGTTGGATATAGAAAGGAAAAAGAACAAAAGACTGTCCAAGAAGTTGGAAGAATATGGGGATAATATTGAAGATCTCTTCTTACAAATTCATAAAGCCAAGAAAATAGAAGAAGCCTTGAAGTCACACCTGGATGATAAAGGCGATGTATGTAGCAAACATGAAGAGGAATCTAACAAAGTTATTAGTGATCTAAAGCTACAAGTAGAAGAGTCCAAAAGGATTGAAGAAACTCTCAGGTCATAGATCAATGAAAAAGAGATTGTTTGCTGCAAACAAGAAGAGGAGATTGTTTTATTGAGGAAACAACTAGAAGAGGCCAATACGAATATCAAATTTGAGAAGAGCACAGAGTTGCTAGATAAAATGATAAGGCAACAAAGAAGCTCCATGGGTAAGCTTGGTCTTGGATGTGAAGCTGAACAACCTTCATCTTCTAAATCTACGAGAGAAGAAGAAGTCCACTGCTGAAGGATCAAAGCAAGAAAATCTTGAAGCTGAATCTTCAAAAGGAAGAAAATCTCAAAGGAGATCTACAGACAAAGCAACCACAACAAAAGAGGTTCTATCACTCTCACTTTATTCATAATAATGCTTTTAATGGCTATTATTTTAGATGCAACCATTATGGTCACAAGGCAATTTATTGTGGATTGAATAATAGATCAAAGAGTTATGATGGTAGAAATACATCTATTTTTCTGATTGAACACCATGTGCAATTTTTTAAATGTAATGGTCATGGGCACATAGCAAGGTTTTGTCCAAGAACTTTTGTATCTAATCTAAGGCAAGACAGTAGATTTCATCAGACACAAAGAATGCAACACAGAAAGGGAAGAAATTATGTGCATCAAAGAAAGGAAAATAATCATCCATCAAGGATGCACAAGAGACAACCACCCAGTAGACATGTTTTTTCACCTTTGATGGATTATGCAATAGAATATTATAACCGTCATAATTTTGAGCACATTGCAAGAAATTGTCGAAGTACATTTGCATCAAATCGATTTCAGGGATCCGCGGCGAGCGCAATGCCGGGCGGGTGGCGCCCGCACCCCCCCCACCTGCTGGAAGTAGCTAGTCAATGCCTTGCTAGTAGAGCCGACAGCTCCTTTCCCCGGAATATTATAATAACCCGGGATGCCATGGATACCGGATGGACAACAGGTTCAGAGCAGGTTTGGGGCTTCTAAACTACCCAATTTTTTATTTGTTTGTTTCCCGCTGAGGGGGATTGTTTCGTGACGTGGCGGGATTTGTTTTGGTGTCGGTTTCAAGGGATTGATGCCCTAGGCCCATTGCTTATGTAATCAGGTTTTGGGATCCTTGTTAAAACCCACTGTAAATACAAACACTACTTACCAAAAAAAAAAAATTGATTTCAGGGAAGAAAATTTCAACCAAATGGAATGAGACAAAATAGAAAATTTCTCGAAAAACATGCATAAGCTACTGAAAAAGAAAAGTCGAAACAAGAGCCCAAAACTATAATCAAACCAGAGTGGAGAAAGAAAGAAGAAAGGAAATCGTGTCTCCTTGGACTGAAGGAGACTACTGCTCTATTGCACTAAGCAACTCCAGGTAGCACATCCTCGGGGGGAGCAATCTTAAAGTTTTATTTTAATGCTCCTATGTATTTGTTTGGTTATCTGAGGATGAAAGGCAAGTAGTCAGGGGGAGTTGTCGTATAGTTGTCAAAGTGTGTTTCAATTCATGTAGTTGTTTGTGGAGGTACCGTGAAGGGTGGTGATTAAATTGAGAGTTGTCACCATTTGTGGTATTGCTATATGTCAGTGTTGTACTTTTGATGCTTCTTACTGCCATTGTTCAAAGTTATGGATTATAACAGTTCTGATAATTTGGTTTAGTGAAAGAATGTTTCCCTAGCTGCATATATGTGTTTCGATAAAAGTAGTGTGTATTTGTACTACACATTGATGTGAAGATTGTTAGATCTATTATGACGCTTTGGTGAAAATATTTAATTTGCATGCAAAATCAAAAAGCTCACATTTTATTATTGCATTCAAAACGGCTACATGAGCAGGAAGTTACATCAATACAAATTGAGTACAAATATTCAAGGAGACCCCACA
This sequence comes from Wollemia nobilis, assembly GCA_028583015.1. NCBI lineage: Eukaryota > Viridiplantae > Streptophyta > Pinopsida > Araucariales > Araucariaceae > Wollemia > Wollemia nobilis. Next base: position 277,980 of record JAQPPZ010001683.1, read on the forward strand.
GTTGGTGTTCAGAAAAGAAGAAGAGTAGTAAGTAACTACTCTCTATTATCCAGCATTGAGCCCAAAAATGTTGCTAACGCAAGCAAAGATGAAAGTTGGATGAAGGCAATAAATGAAGAATTAGATCAGATCGAGAAAAACAAAACTTGGGAGTTAGTACCAAGACCTACAAATAAAAATATAATCGGTACTAAATGGGTCTTTCGAAACAAATTGAATGAAAAAAGACAGGTAGTCGGGAATAAAGCAAGATTGGTATGTAAAGGCTATGCACAAGTTGAAGGTATTGACTTTGAGGAAACCTTTGCACCTGTGGCTAGACTAGAGGCAATTAGAATGTTTTTGGCTTTAGTAGTTTACAAGAATTTCAAAGTTTATCAAATGGATGTGAAATCAACATTTTTGAATGGAAAACTTGAAGAAGAGGTTTATATTGAGCATCCAGATGGTTTCCAACTTGGTGATGATCCCAACTTGGTTTGCAAGTTGAAGAAAGCATTATATGGCTTAAAACAGACACCCCGAGCATGGTATGCAAGGCTAGACAACTATCTTACTCAACAAGGGTTCAAGAAAGGTATGGTGGATAGTAATTTGTATGTCAAAATAGAAAATGGGCATCTTATTTTTCTTGTTGTATACGTAGATGATATCATATTTGGCAGCAACAAAGATGAGTCGTGTAAAGATTTAGCAAATAAGATGCAAAAAGAATTTGAAATGTCAATGATTGGTGAACTTTTGTATTTCCTTGGGTTGCAAGTTAATCAAAATGAGAAGGGCATATTTATTTCTCAAATTAAATATGTGAAAGAGATGTTAAAAAAGTTCACAATGGAGGATTGTAAGCCAGTTAGCACTCCCATGACGACAGGTTGCAAGTTGAGCAAGGATGACAAATCTCCACATGTTGATCAAACCATGTACGGATCTATGATTGGGAGCTTACTGTACTTGACAGCTACCGGACCGGATATTTTGCGGGTAGTATGCATTGTAGCACGATTTCGAGGCTAGTCCAAAGGAGATTCATGTGACAACAGTGAAGAGGATTCTTCGGTACCTCAAGGGTACTATGGAGTATGGGTTATGGTATCCGAAAGGTAAGGACTTCACCCTTATTGCGTATTCGGATGCAGATTGGGCAGGATGTGTAGATGACAGAAAGAGTACCAGTGGAGGTGCATTCTATCTTGGAGACAGGTTGGTCACGTGGCATAGTAAGAAACAAGAGTCAGTATCCTTATCCACAGTAGAGGCAGAATATATTGCAGCGACAACATGTTGTACGCAAATATTATGGATGAAAAAAACCCTGAAAGATCTTGGTATTAACTTTAGTGAGCCAATTTCAGTTAAGTGTGATAACACCAGTGCCATTAACATCTCAAAGAATTCGGTTATGCATTCTCGCACAAAACATATTGCTATCCGATATCACTTTTTGAAGGAGAAAGTTGCGAAAGGTGAGGTTAAGTTGGATTTTGTTCCAACAACAGAGCAAGTAGCGGATATCTTCACAAAACCGTTGCCCAAGGAAGTCTTTGAGTACCTTCGCAATAAATTGGGAGTGGTCATGCTTCCCAAGAATTGACTAGCTATTGGGACCACATTCTCAGGGGGAGCATTTGTGTATTTGTTTATCTTTTTGCTCATGTTTGTGATTTTTGTTAAGTGTAATATTTTTGCCTGAGAATGTTGTGCATGGACTTAGGGGGAGTTTGCAGTAGCCCTTTGATATTGTTGTCAAAGGGGGAGAAGAGTTACAGGAAATTGCACGTGTGTTGCCAACAATTCCAAAGGGGGAGATTGTTGAGCAAGGTGCAACGATAGTATTGTCATTGTTGTCAACACAGTCAGATAGATCGGTTGATGCAGTGGACAGGATTTCAAAGGTTACTCAGAGTATGTACAGTGATGTTAAATTCTTATGAGGATGTTTACCCACCTTTTTGCATATTTTCCAAGAAGACCTAAGTGGCCCATATGCTAAAGATCAAAGAAAAAGCAAAACACCGCAAAGATCACGATATTGAGACATGTTGCATTTTCGTAGTCCAAAGCAAAGATAAAATGCAAGGAGAAAAAAGTGTCGCGATATCGCGACATGTTGCATTTTCACAACTGAAATATCAAAGAGAAAAAAGTGTCGCGATATCATGACATGTTGCATTTTCGCGGCCAAAAGAGAAGAGAAAAAGCAAGGAGAAAAAGTGTCGCGATATCGCGACATGTTGCATTTTCGCGGCCGAAAGAGCAAAGAGAAAAAAGTGTCACGATATCACGACATGTTGTATTTTTGTGGGCCAAAGCAAAGAGAAAGAGCAAGGAGAAAAAGTGTCGCGATATCGCGACATGTTGTATTTTTGCGGGCCAAAGCAAAGAGAAAGAGCAAGGAGAAAAAGTGTTGCGATATCGCGACATGTTGTATTTTTGCGAGTCCAAAGCAAAGAGAAAGAGCGAGAAGGAAAAAGTGTCATGATATCGCGACATGTCACATTTTCGTGACTCAAAAAGGGCAGGCAAGTAGAGAAACAAAAGTGTCGCGATATCGTGACATGTCGCATTTTTGTGACTCAAAAAGGGCAGGCAGGCAGAGAAACAAAAGTGTCGCGATATCGTGACATGTCGCATTTTCGCATCTCAAAAAGGGTAGGCAAGCAGAGAAACAAAAGTGTCGCGATATCGCGACATGTCGCATTTTCATGACTCAAAAAGGGTAGGCAAGCAGAGAAACAAAAGTGTCACGATATAGTGACATGTCACATTTTTGCGACTCAAAAAGGGCAGGCAGGCAGAGAAACAAAAGTGTCACGATATCATGACATGTCGCATTTTCGCGACTCAAAAAGGGTAGGCAGGAAGAGAAACAAAAGTGTCACGATATCGCGACATGTTACATTTTTGCCAAAGGAACAGATTAGTTGACAATGCGTCTGATATTAGTGATGAACACCAGGATGGTGAAACTGAAGACTACATAGTGACATGGACCCATAAGGAATATTTAATGATTTGAAATCATTTAAGATGGTCGTTACACATGGAAAGAAGCGGACGCATGCCCATGTGGAGAAAAGGAAACGAAGGGCCTCAAAATAGAAATGAAAAGCTTTTTCGGAAACCAAAACACATGCATGCACAAGGGAAGGAGAAAATGAACAGTCATCGAAGGAGAAAATGAACAGTCATGAAGGAGAAAATGAACAGTCATTGAAGGAGAAAACGAACAGTCATCGAAGGAGAAAACGAACAGTCATGAAGGAGAAAATGAACAGTCATCAAAGGAGAAAACGAATAGTCATGAAAGAGAAAAGAAATAGTCATCGAAGGAGAAAACGAACAGTCATCGAAGGAGAAAACAAACAATCATGAAGGAGAAAACAAGTAGTCATCGAAGGAGAAAAAGAACAGTCATGACCGAGAAAATGAATAGTCATGGTAGGAGAATATGGTGTCAATTATTTGCATGTGACGTGTTTGACGAAATGCCTTCTCAATATATACAAAAGGAGTTACATAAAGAAGGAGTTACAATTGACAAGTGGCATATGAGAATATGAAAGAAGGTGTTACAATTGACAAGTGACGTATGAGAATATGAAAGGAGTTACAATTGGAGTTACAAAGAGAAAGGATAGTTATAAAAGGAGTGTTGCTTGGAGAATTTTTGTTGGGGATTTTATTTTGTGAAGTGCGATGAGTGTGTGTGTTTTGTGAATTATGGTAGACATTGGGTAAGCAATAGACCAGTCAGGGTCTTGTAAAAGTGAAGGCATTTTTATGTCAATCTTCTAGTTTCAAAATTGAAGTCCAAGTTGGTGCTTGGCATCAGGGGTTGGTGCTCCTTCCAGTTGGTTCTGGTAAATCAGGGGTTGATGCTCCTTCAAGTGGGTGCTAGTAAATTGATTGTAAAGTTGGTGCTTTGCAAAGGCTGGATTTGGATGGGAGTCCAAACAGTCATTTTGAGGAGTAGCCAAATCGGTGAACCTCGATACATCTTGTGTTGTGTGATGTTCTCTTGTTATACTTGCTTTATTTGGTTTTAAGTTTTCATTGTTTTGGCTTTAAGAGTTGAAGATTTAAGTTATAAAGAGCTACACTGATTCACCCCCCTCTTAGTGTCATTGTGAGACTAACATTTTAGACCACTAGAAAGTTGCTTACGTTTTGAAGGTCTACTTTATGAATCAAAAGCTATAGCTAGTCAAGCAAGTCATTCATGATTTTGATCAATTGATGAGGAATGTGAAGTTAATGTCAAATAATATTACATTATTTGGTACATGTAAATACACCCCCATGGTACCTTTCTTGTACAAATGTAATTATGTAGTAGATTAGAGTTTGAGTCTATAGTTTAGGTGAGTGATTTATATTTTCTCTTTATGTAAGAGTCTATGTGCAAGATATACAAAAGTTTCATGTAAGAGTATAATGTGTAGGATATGCACAAGTGTCATGTAAGTACGAGTGCAAGTGTGTAATGAAATATTGTGCACAGGTTTCATGGATGTAAGTGTGCAAATATGTATTGTGAGGATGTACACAAGTGTCATATATGTAAGTGTAAAAATGTGTAATGTAAGGATGACCACAAGTGTCTTGTATTAGGAGTGTATTAGGAGAGTAAAGTCATGTATGTAAATGTGTAAATATATAATGTGAAGATGTGCACAAGTGTCTTATATTAAGAGTGCATTAGGAGTGTAAGAGTCATATAGAAGTGTGCAAGTGTCATAGAGTTAAGTGTACATGTAAGTAGAGAGTGAAGAGTCTTGTATACAAGTGGCAAGATGACAAGCCAAAGGTCATGGGAGATATCATATGGAGAATAATAGTCAAGTACATGAAGAGTCATCTTCTATATCTATATCATGGAGATAAATCTCCATAAAATGTAATGGAAAATGATTTATAATGATCATCATAACAAATATTAGTAATAAAGCTTGTATACTATTTTTGAGCAACATTATTGTAAGTATATTTCATGCTTGCACATGAATGATTTTAGTTATTTACATTCATATTTGACATTAAAGTGGATGCTAATTTATTTATATTATCTTAGATATGGTTTTTATTGCTCATATATTTAATTCTACTCTTGATTATTGGTATGAAAACCTAAGATATCATGGCTTAATTATATTGGATCCTGAAATAGTTTTGATCAAAAGCCAATAGCAGTATTAGAGCTATTGCTTAAATATATCCATTTTTTTATAAGATTTATATTTTAGAGCTACCATAATATTTGTAATGGTCCTTCCAAAATATTCTTAATGACATTGATATTTATATTTTATAAGCATCTCTTTTGATTTATCATGCTTTATTATATTTGGGATATGGTACTATTAATAGTCTTTGTTTTGCAGGTATAGATCCTCAAAAAATAAAAAGGGGAATAATAGTGGTGTGAAATATCACTACGATGGGGTATTCACATTGGTAGGGATGAAAAAAACCCTACCAATAATACAACCTCTAAATGGTTCATGAGTATATGGAAGCTCATATAGTTGCATTCATATAAGTGCAGTATGAATGTATGTCTTGCATTATGTGTGTATGTATTTTTTTTGAATGAATATTTTATGCTTGATGGATATTGATAATTAAACCTCTAATGATAAGAAAAATGCCATAGTATGGAAGCTATTCTCTTCTAGTAGATGGTAGCATCAGATTGCCAGTAGGGAAGAAGAATTAGAGGTACATATGCAAGTGGAATGATTGCTTGTATGTTGTTTTCCATTTACTTTAAATATTAATTGTTATAAATTTATTGCTTGCAAAAAAGATGTTGCATTAATCTATTTTTGAAAAAATATAATAAATTACAACCATTTATGAAATATAAAATTAAATGTCATTAATAAATTAAATAAGCTTAATGTAAAAGCAAAAGCTATTTATAAAATAAATGGAATAGAAATTATATGTTAATTTATACGTATGAGAGAATACAAACATTTTATTTATATAAAAAGTCTCCTCCATCTACAAATAAAACATGGGAAATGTTCTGTCTATCCACCTGGCGGGATAGGGCCATGGTGTATTGGTCATCCGCATGCAACCTAGTTGGCTCTTTCTCTCCTATAAAATGATTAGTTAGCAAGCTTAGGGATATATTGCATTTCGAAACACGAGAAATAAGGAAGGAGAAACTACCAAGGTTATGCATAGTGGCAAATATTAGGATTTTAAAAATTAGAAATTGGCAAATATGAGGACCCTCGATGCCGACCCATTCGCCTAAAATTTTCAAGACCAATTTTTTCTTAGGGTCAATTCACCACAATATATATATCCAAATATATACATATTTGTACTCGTTAGAAAACTCTTTTATGAAGTTATAAGGTGATTTAATAGGCCATAATTTATCCCAAATATAACCTTACTTTTTAGGGCTTCATATACTAAAAATTTTGGTGTTAAGATGATTAATTTGATTTGCTTAGGATTCGCCATGATTCACCTTGATTTCTCTTAGGATTCACCATTTTTACAAGTACATTTTGAGTCCAACCCCTTATGCATAACCCTGGAAACTACCAAGAGTGGAACATGAGAAAACATGATCATAGGTCATATCTATCTGCTCATAGGAAAGATATGCTTATTTTTGGCTAAAATCTATTAATTGAATATTTATTTAAAATTATGTTTTTAGCTAGATAAAATTCTCTATTATTTAAATATGAGAATAGTGGTATTATCTTCTTTCTAAATAGGATTGTTTTCTTAATAAACTGTACAATTACCTCTGAGTAGATGAATCCTTAGAAATCATATTTTGATTCCTTTACCGTGGTTTTAGATGAGGAAGGGATGGTAATTAAAAAAAAACTATAAAATTAGACCATTTTCTCAGTCTATGCATTAAGACTTATGCAGATGCAAGATAAGTGTCAGTGATAGTAAGATTTGTAATATATATATAATAAATTAAAGAAAAAATCTATTAATTGTTTTTAATAATTTGTTTACTGTACTGGTTGTTGTATATGTTATTTAACACTAATTTCTTTCAATACTAAAACTGTGGTTGCAAAAGAATTGTGTGCACCTGCTTAAGATGGCTTATGTATAGCCTATGTGATATTGGACTATGTTTTACCTAGTTTGGTTGGTTGACCTGTGCCAAAAATTGTGTGTACATGCTATGCTTTTGTCATGAGTGAATTGTCTTGGCTTCTATAGTTCTTGCATTACATTTTTAGGAGCATGCCTATTAGAATGAGTCGTCTGATCCCACTCAGAAAAGTTTGAAGATTAGTGTCGAGTTTAGGCAAACATCTATCATGACGTCGTCACATAGATTAATAGAAAAAATATTCAGTTCTCATCAGATTATGGAAGTGTATCTCTTGTATAATTAAAATATTTATATATATTGAACACCTATGTTGCTCTCTACATTTATTATAGAAATTTTGCCTATGTTGTAGCCAATCGACATCTGCATGTGTTCACCATATTTTCAAATGATATTTTAGACATATATCCACAAGAAGCTAATTTATTTATATAAATTTTGCTGCATATTATTGAAGTCTTACCATCCTAATTTGATTATGATTTTACCCCTTTATTTTAGCTTTATATTATATACTTATATTTGTATGTTATAAACTTAAGTTTTAATCAAGCTAAGCATTTTTCGGGATTGCCTCTCAAGGTGTATTTATAGTTTATTTCTTAGATGACCTATGCCACTATACCAATGTTGCTATTACATATCATATTGCAGAAGATACTCAATTAATAATACTTTGGATATAAACTAGTTTCTATGCACCATTCATGTTGTTAATTTTTGGGGTTGGAAATAGATTAAATCATAAATTTCAAGTCTGTATAGGAGAATTGTATTTTAGTAGTTGGATGAATATTATATTTTAATTTGAATGCTAGCCATTATTTCAAATGAGAACTTGATAATCGGTTTTTTATTGAAACCGTTACATAAATATCTAACCTTGTTTCAAAAGTATTCACTGTTATTTAATAAGAAGATATTATTAAAGTTCACTTTAAAATATGTATATAATATATAGCATATTTTTAAAATTAAATTAAGATATGAAACCTAGTGGGGATGAAACTGGGTGTCCTTAGAATTAATAAACGTTCGAGGTTAAAAGTTATATATACTTGAGAAATGGAAACTTAAACAAAGTATTTCTTGAGATCTTTTATATTCTCTTTAAATTAAAAATAAAGTAGGGAAGGCATTCGTTTAAATATGATATCTGTTATTTTATTATGCCCTTTAATATTCAAAAGTGAATAATATCAAAGAAATTTCTAGAACTATTAAAAATTTGATTTGTTGAAAGATGTTATTAAAGATATTAGACTTAAAGGAATTATTAGGTGAAAGGTAGCTACACTTTAATTGATTTGGTTTTAGATATTTTTAGGAGGCTACTTTTAAAGGTAACTCATAAATTAAAAAAAAAAACTATATAGATATGAATGATCAGACTTGTTTATTGACACTTCTAATGTTCGAAAGAAAATTGTAGGAGTCTTGTTGTTAATATAATCAATAAATTTATTCATTTTCATGATTTCATAAAGTATTTTATATTGAATAAAAGTACTTCATGCTGAATAAAGTATTTCACTTTGAATAAAGTATTTTATAGAGTATTTTATGTTGAATTAGCATTTTATGTTGAATATAGTATTTCAAGTTTAAAAGCATATGAGGGTGTTACATGATTATGATATTAATACATGATCAACTTCATTGACATCTCCATTCCTTAGAAATTTATGGGTAACCTTGAGGTCTAAAGTTAAAACTTTAAAAACTAGATCAAACCCTAATCATTATAGAGGATGATAAGAAAACCCTAAATTGGCCTCTAACCTTAATCATCAGTGAGGATGATAAAAAAACTAAGAGATATGCTACCATTTGAATTGTGGGTATGCAATCAATGTGATTGGGAAATGATGACTAAAGATAGGTGGCATGGGATGCCTATCTAGGTCATTGTATGAGTAGTATGATGGTGGATTTGTGTGAGATTGATAAATAAGGAGTTTTAAAGGGAGGACTATATCTTCAAATAAGTTTAACCGACTAGGAAGAATATTGATGGGAGATTTGGTACTCCTGGATAAGACTCCATAGTGATATGGAATGGGAAGTATCAATGTATTTGTAATATCATCAAGGAATCCATGGTCAGAGCCAGGTGAATAACATAACCTTAATTGCCCATGGTGCTATATCAATCTAGATGCATGGTCTGTAGTTAAGCATCACAAAATTTACAATATAATCCTTACATATTTGGCAACATATGAGTTAAACTATACTCAAGGATTTACACTTAATACTTTAAGGAAGGGAGTTATGCATCCCCCCTCTAGGTGTTATGGGTCCTAGAGGATAACCCATGTTGTGATTATTGATTCATCGAATAAAATGGGTGATATATAGGATCATAAAAAGGTACCTTTTTATGGGATCCAACCAATTTCATCCACTTGGGAGGTTGATTGTAACAGTCAAATTATCAAAAGTGGTATTTAGTGTTGTGCACTAATTACAAAAGGGTACAAAACTAAATCTTGAAAATGAACAAACGATTACCCTTTCAACCATCATATTTTCTTGTTTGATTGCTAAGTGAGTTTGATTGTTACAACCATTATGTGTTTTATTGGATTTTTACAATTGGTATCAGAGCCTAGGTTGTAATATTCATAGGACATAGGCCCAAGAGATTCTATAGATAAACTCTAACTTGATCTCTTCAGAATAAAATATGACTCTTAAAGCTGATATAGCTCTTATATACCCAGATAAATGGCTCCAAAGCACCAGGGTGGATCCTCCAAGAGTTCTACTTCTTCTAGTTATGAGGAATCTCCCATTCATACTTGAGGGGAGAGGAGACTAAATGAATTAGATAAAGTGATTTAGGAGGAGGAAAACTTAGCCTTAGTGGTTCAACAAATGCAAGAAAAAATAAGATAACAAAAGGAAGAGATAGAACAATAGTGTGAGATAATGAATAAATAGCAAAAGATGATAATTTTTTTTACAAAAAAGTTAAGGGTAAAAGCATTGAAACCAGGCCTGAGAGGAGTCTTGAGAGAAGCTCTAATAGACAAGTAGGATTTGGTAAGACTCGAGTTGGGATAAATATAGCCCAAGATATAAAAAAGGTTACGATATCAAAATTTAATTGGAAAGAATATGGGGATGTAGCTAAAATATGGCTATGTGAAATAGAGATCTATTTTTCTATGAAGGATCTATCCTCTAAATCCCAGAATGCCTAGGCAACCCTACACTTAGTTGATGAATGTTTAGAATGGTGGAAAATATTTAGTTAGGGAAAGAAAATTAAGGCTTCTAAATTAAAGTGGGATAAATTTGTTGAAGAATTTAAGACAAGATTCCTAACTAAACAATTTTATATCGAGAAATTTGAAGAAATCTCCTCTCTTCAACAAGAATCTATGATAGTCGAAACAAATTATCAAAATTTTATCAAGTTACTCAAATATATCCCAAAATATGACAACAATGAGGAATTGAAGGTACAAATATTTATTCTAGGGGTGCATCCCAAGATCAAAACCAGCATAAACCTACTATAACAATCCAATTCTATTGACTCACTTGGTTGTCCTAAAAATAATATATGCAACTAAATTTTTTTTTTGTAAGTTTCCTAAGTAGACCCAAAAGTTATTTTCCTATGTTCTCAGGTTTTTTTACATGTTCACATGATTTAGATCATCCAATGATATTTTAATTGTTCATTGTCTACTTAGCACAAGCATAATTAACCATATTTGGGTCTAAGACTACTATAGAAAGACTCCCAAGTGGATGATAGCAGCTATATCACATAGATTAGCCTTTCAGTAGAGTCAGTTAGTCTCATTTATCATCCAAATATACCTACATGAGAATTGAACCACAACTAGGGTTATCCTCTAGGACCCATAACACCTAGAGGGGAATGCTTTTATTCCCTACCTCAACATATTGAACCCTCGACTAACTAGTCGATCCATTCTTAAATAATATGAGAGAGGTTAGCATATTTATGCTTCCATGACTAACTGTTGAGTCCCTTAAACTAGAGATAGTTAGCACCATGTCAATACCCTGATCTTGGACTTATTTTCCAAATCTAGGATAACTCATAGTAGTTTATCCCATACCAAACTCTATGGCTAATCCAAGTATGTATACTGAGTAAGGTTTTCATCATAATGCTATTCGAGTTCAGTCTAGATAAAGGTGTCCTATACCACCTTTCCATCTTGACTAACCAAGTCTCTCTCGACCGTTTCCATCAGTCATCCACAGAATCAAAACTTATTGTGTGCATACCTACACCTCAACATTTTCTCATGTCTATAGGTTAGGTATTTAGAACCTAAGCCTTTTAATATTTTCCTTGAGTTAAGTTCAATAACTATCTCTCATTAATATAAGCATACAAGACCTTAATAAAATCCTTCAATAACATGCCATATAAGAAATACTATCTTATTAAAAATATGATAGGTTGTCTAAACCCAAATTACATTGTTACTAGGGGTTTTAACACATTCTAAAAAGAAGAGTTGCAACCCAATTTCCCCATAGGTTCGACTTCCAAAAACATGCAAGAATAAACCAAAATGTCTGCAAGTTTCCCATATTAAAATGTATGTTTTTAGTTTGCCTTCTTAATCGGCTACACAACCTTTCTAATGATAGCAAGACCAACGTCATACTTTGATTGTATTAAAGTTTAATTACAACACTAACTAGATTTATTTATATCTAAACTTTTCTCTTGGTTCTTCCAAGAATTTTTTGGCATAATTCTATGTTTGCCTTGCTTAAGAATCAACATATTACAAAACATAGCAACTCCTTAAAAATTCATGTAGATTTCAATATCATGAAACTTAACTAATTTAGTCATAGATTTTACTTGGATCAGCCTTAAGCATTCTTCTCTATCTCAAAATATTAGGAGTTTTTAATTTATAACAACAAACTCAAGATTTATACTTTTTAATTTGTCCATGACCCTTATGAGTTTAAGTAGATTGGTTTATTAATGTCTTATTCAAGAATTCCAAATTCACAGTACATCAACTAAAATACAAAACCAAGAACCATTATCATTGAATATGGAAATAAATTTTTAGTACACTTTAATTACAAATGCTACATCCGGCTTCACCAAGCTCACAATGATGCTTCCAGAATATTTGAATCCATTTAAAGTAAGCAACAATACATGGGCTTCACATTTTTCTATAGAGATAAGGTTTCAAAATTTCACTATTAAATAATCATACTATTTCTCACACTAAGGCTTGGACTGTCCAAAAGCACTATCACCCATAATTAGCTTGTACTGCTGCCTAGGCTAAGACGACAAATTTCTTTTCTCAACTGTTATTTTATTTTCTTTTTTCTTTTTTCTTTTATTTTAGAACTACAGTAGTCGTAAATATGTTTCTTGCCTTGCACATTCTTGAGACTAAACTTATCCAATTCACCCAACATAATACCAATGGTTTTCGATAAGACTGTAGCTCGCATAGAGAAAACATGGGCAATACTAGGGATTAGACATGACTCTCTAGTTATGAATATGCAATATTCTATCATGCACACATTCAAATACACTAGAAACATTTTAGAAGATTCCCCAATATTATTTTTTGAGATCTTTCGGAATTTAAAACATGTTTCCACAATAAACCTATTTATCTCTTCTAGAATTACTTTATGTTTTCAAAGGAATATATAAAACTAAATATTAATTTTTTTATTATAATTTAGAAGGGATATTGCTCATACACTGCACCCATTATTAAACACAAACATATTGTCGTACAACAACATAGTAATTATCTTTTTTTTACATATAAGGAAACACATAAAAATACATTGTTTTGCAGTAATGCAAAGTTATCAATGTTTTCCAATCAACATAAAAGAACAAAAAACGTATTAGCACTACATACCCTTTTAATATGTGTTAATTCATCCATATGATAAAATTATTTCAACACTTCCATTTCTTCATTTACCTTCTACTTTCACGTTAATATAGCATTGTGAATACAATGAAGAATTGTTCTCCATGGTATCGATTTACTAACAATTTTATAGCTTTCAATTACCATATAGTATTTTAGCCAAATAGAAACAACATACAACAAATACATAAGTTTAATAAATCTAATTTAAACATGGTGTACATATTTTATGTCATAGAAGATACATACCTATTTTCTCTCGCTTTCTAATCAAACAGTTTGTTGATCTTTCAGTCTCTCTCTACCTTTCCTTTCTTCCATTTTCTCCCCATGTGCTAGTTTGAAAAATACCTTACCTTCTTCTTTTGTTTTTTCACCCCTCAAAATGATATGCGAGATTCACGTGAGTTGTTTTCCCCTTCCTCCATGCACAATGCCAAGTTGTCGAGCTTCCTCCTTCTGCTTCATGTGCGCTCCAAGTAATTATGGCCCATTCATCATTTCACGTCACTACTTTAACTATCTTCTAGCATAAATGTGTTCACCACTTGGAGGTTTTAATAACACATAGTTTTACCACCCTTTAATTATTTCTTTAATATTCAAGGCAGAGCTATTTTCATAATAGTGTAAACTACTTTACATAAATTAAGTAAAGCAAAATTAATAATATTATAGCCATTGTCCTATATTTCAAAACAAAGCAACAATAGCATTTGTATAGGCTTCCCTACATGGAAACCTAATACCATATTAAATTCACATATAAAATAAAATATCATTTTTAAATAATATCCTCACACATGATTTAACAAGCAACCACACACATGCATGTTTTTTTAAGAAACTAGTGGCTTCCATCATCATCACCACCTAAAGCAACATTTATCATTCCTTTCAAAACAAGAAATACTCAAATCAATTTAAGCCACACATAGATGTAATATGCAATGCACCTATATTATATGCAACTGCGAGTTTCCACATGCTCACAAGCTGAATCATAACCTTCCTGTATCACCTTTTTCCTCCAACTAGCTTGTTTTCATTATCATCATGCAATTGTCCTACAATCACAGAAGTTTTCATTAGTAACATGGTTCATAGGAAAAAGGTAAGTATATACATATTTTATTATATTTTATAAATTATGCAAGGAGGGTCATTACATTCTTCCCCAATAGGGATTAATACAATCCTTGTGTTTCTAATTATTTTAAGCAAAAAATATTTTGCACTTTTTTTTTTTAACTTAAACAAATTCATTGCTCACATCAAGTTCTAGATTACATAAACAAAGAATTTTCCACATCATTGGCACATAATCACATCACAGATTACATTACAATATAACCAATTTATCAAATATCAATATATGTTCCAAAACATATCACTTTGCAATGCTACACACTTGCAAATTACTCTACTTTAATAAAATGGCAACCATACTTTACTTAGTATCCAGTTCCATTTGCATTTGTATATATACATATATTCCAAAATTATATAAAAGTTTATGATAAAGTCTATTTCTACTCAAATAGATAAGGAAACTGCCACTACATTTATTCCACGTCTTCTCATGTAGCATTTTGGTCTAAGTAGTAGTTCCATTGGATCCAATATTGCTCAATGCTCTATTTTATCATATTCTTGGTTCGAAAACTAAGCAAGAAAATATATCCCACCATAATCTTTAATGGATCAGTAATATCCAAGTTGGAAACATCCAATACATGAGTAGGATCAGAAATATATTTTCTAAAGAGGGACATATGAAATACATTATGGATCTTGTATAAGAATTGTGGTAGAGATAATATATACGCTACAGGGATTGTCTTTGCAATGATCTCAAATGGACCTACATATCTAGAGTCAAGATTAGAGGATTTTATAGAATTTTTTTTTGCTTCACCCTTAAGAATACTATCTTCCACAAAATATTCCCTTGGTGTCCTTTTGAGGTCCACATAGCTCTTTTGGTGGTATGCTACCTCTTTCAGCCTTTGTTGAATCCTCTTTAACTTCTCTTCCATTTATTTTATCATTTCTAGTCTAATCACTACCCAATATTTTGGATTATCTCAAGTTAAGCAAACTCTGCACCATTTTTCATCTAGAGATTCAAAATATGCCATACCTAGTGATGCATGGTAGTTGCTGTTATATGCAAATTCTACTAGGTACAAGTAGTCTTACCACTATGACCATCTATCTCAACGTGATAAGAAGTATTGATATTAAGTTTTATCCCTAATACCTGATGTAATACTTTCCAAAATTTAGAATTAAAACGATAGTCTCCATGAGATATTAGAACTTCTAGAAACCCGTGTAGCCTCAACACTTCCCTGGAAAACTTACTTGCTACCGTGGGTGCAACATCATACACATTACCTAGTATAAAGTATGCAAATTTGGTAATCTTATCCACAATCACTAAAATTACAACATGCTTGAATCTTGTTTTAGGTAATCTGATAATAAAGTCCATTGATACCACTTGCTATTTTTATGTAGGTTTCTCATGTGGATATAAATTCCCAGTTGGATGCAGATGTTGTGCCTTCACTTTTTGGTATTCCAAATATTTGGCCACATAATTGATGATATATTTTTTTATACCTGGCTAGAAATAAGCTTTCTTCAAACTATTGTGCATTTTTACCCCTCCTAGATGCATAGAATAGGGAGTATTGTGAGCATTTTAAAGATTTTTTTCTCTTAATACCCATAAATTAGGTACTACCAACCTATTCTTGAAGAATAGCAGATCATTCATATCATAAATTTTGTATTCTTCTTTAATTTTTATCCAATTTGACTGATGTAAGACTGGAAAAATTCATATTTTCCTTGTCACTCCTTTATTTGATCCAATAGATCATACTAAAAATTTGCTATAGCATTAATATACCATCTCCTACTTAAGGTATCGACGACCTTATTCTCCTTACCATTAATGTACTCAATGCTAAAATCATACTCTACAAGAAATTCTATCCAGTGTTGTTGCCTAGCATTTAATAGGGGTTGGGTGAATATATACTTCAGACTATGATGGTCTATCTTTAATTTAAATGGTTTTCCTAGTAAATAATTTCACCATACTTTCAGAGCATGTACTACCACTGCCAACTCTAAATAATGAGTTTCATAATTGACTTCATGCCTCTTGAGCTTTCTAAACTAATAAGCAATAACCGCATTGTCTTGGGTCAAAATACCATCTAACCCTTCGATTGATGCATTTGTACAAACTGTAAACTACTTATTAAGGTTAGGTAATTGTAAAATTAGTATTTTCATAAACCTTTATTTCAAAAATCGAAAAGCATCTTCACACTACTCTGTCCACCTAAAGTCTTTCCATTTTCTTTGAAAGTTGGTAATGGGCTGAGCAATTCTTGAAAATCCCCTGATGAACCGCCTATAATATCCTGCAATCCCCATAAAACTTCACACCTCTAAAAAATTAGAAGGTTTTGGCAAAATGATAATTGCTTTGATTTTCTTGGGGTCTACTACAATTACTTCTATAAAAAAAATGTCCAAGGTACTACACTTGTGGAGTATAAAACTCACACTTGGTCAAATTTTCATATAATTGATTCTTTATAAGAATTGCAAGAACTATTTGAATATGTTGATCATGTTCTTTCTTGCTTTTGAAATAAATCAAAATATCATCCAAAAATACAAGTACAAACTTATCCAGTTGTTTTCCAAAGATGTTGTTCATGAGATTCATGAATCTAGCTAGGGCATTTGTTAGCCCAAAAGATAAGATAGTATATTCAAAATTTCTATACCTTATTCTAAAGTTATTTTAGAAGTATATTCCTCTATAATCCTTAACTGATGGTATCCAAATCTCAAATCTATGTTAGAAAAGATAGTTTTTCCTTTCAATTGATCAAATAAATTATCAATCCTTGGTAAAGAATACATGTTATTGATAGTAACCTTATTCAGTATTCGATAATCTATGCACATCCTTAAGGTGCTATATATTTTTTTAATAAATAAAATAGGATCTCCCTAGGGCAACACACTAGGTTTGATTAACCATTTTTAAAGCAAATTTTGAAGTTGCATTTTGAGCTCTTGCAACTATATGAGTGTCATTCGATAAGATGACCTTGCAATTGGTGCTACCCTAGGTAATAACTCGATTGAGAAATCAAATTTCCTCTAAGGAGGTAACCTTGGGATATCCTCAAGAAATACTTATTTAAATGCACCCAACACTAGGTATTGCTGGAAAAGGTCATATTCCTTTTCTGATGCTTCTATCCTATTCATCTTAACTATGAAGATCATTCCCTTATTTTTAATAACCTTTTATTAGCTTCATGCAATATATGTGTCTTAACTTCCCTTCGCTCATAACTAATTCTAATCCTTTGATTAGCTTCATCCAAAAATTCCACCCATCTCTCTTCAAATTTTAAAAGAGCCTTTTACACTTTTAACCAATCAACTCCTAAAATAATGTCAAACGTATGCAAAGGCACCACATACAAATACTAGTTGATCTTTCCTTGAGGAAAGGAAATGTGGGAGTAAAAGAAGCATTGACTAACATGATGGGTTTGCCCTGATACATACTCTACCTTCATATTAGATATTGAATATTTAGAAGACTTAAGAAGAAGATTTTCATAGAATATTGAAGATTGTAGATTTCAAATTGAAGAAACTAGAAAGTAGCTCTAGAAGGAGGAGATCCAAGACAAATGTACCATTAAAGAACTTCTATATTTAAAATATAGAATATTTAGGATAGAGGAGGACTAAGAAAAATCATATTGAATATTTGAGAAGCTACAAAATTTGAATATCCAAGAGAAGAGATCTCAAGTAAACTCAAAAGGGGAAAAAAAAAGGCTAGAAAAGGCCCTACTAAAAATTTGAAGAAGTGACCATTGGAGAAATCTCAAGGGAGAATATTGCAAGGAGTATCTCCTAAAAAAAAAAATTTTGGGACAATTGTTGCCATCCGACAACAAGCCAAAAAGGAAAAAGGATTTGGTAAGAAGTTTGCCAAATTTTGGAAATGATTCTAGAAAACCTTAAGACTTCATATTCTTGAGATGAAGGCCACTAATTAGGCTAAGTTTAAATTTAGAATTTGAAAAGAGCGAAGGAGGATAAAGAAGGTAGAAGAGGCCACCAATTAGAGAAATTTGAAGACTATCATTAAAATCTTGAAGGTTGGTTTGTGAAGGAGAATATTACAGATTTTTACAGCAAAAATTAAAGAGTCACAAGATAGCAAATTGAAGGAAGAGTTGGCAAAAAAATATAGCAAAGTAAAATAAGTTAGAAAACATTAGAAGCAATATTAGAGCTATGAATTGGAAGGGTATTCTGAAAAATTCAAGACAGTTAAGGACAACAAAATGAAAGATAAATTGGTTGTATAAGAAGCTAAAAAATATAGATTTCTATGATAGCAAGAGGGAAGCATATTGGGTAGCACTAATAGGTGCAAATTTTAGAGTCTGAGAGAACAAATTTGAATGAGAATTGGAACCACAAAAATCAGATTTCTAGCCAGCAAATAAGGCTAAAAGGTAAACAAATAGGGCAAAAAAGCACAAGGAGTTGGAGTTGAAAAATTTACAAATCCGATGCAGCAAATAGGTGAACCAAATCACCAAGAAATATTACTATAAAGGAGGCAAAAATAAGGTTTTAAAATTGGTGTTATTAAAGTTATTTATCCAATTATTAATTAAGTTTCTTGTTAATACCATAGTAGAGTTATTAAAGGTAGCAAAAAGAAGTTTAAGTTTAAGGTCATTGATTCAATAAAGGAGGTAGCATTATCATCTTGAAACCTACAAAATACATCAACACACAGTAGAGTTAAAAGTTTCTTGAAAGGATTAATAAGAAGAAGTAGATAGTTCTTATCACATGTTATCTCTGAGAGCTAACAAAGTGCAATATTATTAGGCAAGAGAAGTAAGAATAGTGTACAAGAATAAGGCTGAGTTAGAGTGTCCAAAGACACCATTAAGCATAAGTGAAATTTGCAGCAAGTCTTGGTGAAAAAGAGCCAGCAGAGGAGTAGTAAATCCACGAAGAGAAATAGTAGGTGCCACTATATCAGAATAAAAAGGACCATTTGATAAAGACAGGAAGACAAGCTACAAAATGAAACTAAAAAGGTCTTAAAATTTTAGTACAATAAAGGCATTTTATCTTAGTTTAAAATATTTTAATTTCTAGTTTATAAAAGCACCATATTTGGATTTTCTAAAGTATAAAAAAAATAGAAGAGTTGAAGTGTCTAAAGATACCAAAGAGGCATAAAATATACTTCCACTAGTGGTAGAATTACCAAGTGAAAAATGATAAGCCACGGAGTGAAGAAGAAATACCCAAATAAGGTTTCAAAGCTAACATATTCAAGTTGTGTAATTACACCAAATTTTATGCTAAAACCTCAAGAAGACAGTGCCCACATTGGATCAAAACTTGTAGTAAGAGAAAGAAGAAAATATAAAATAAGGATAGAGCTAAATAAAGGACAAAAAAGTGCATGTAGTAATCAAGTTACAAGGTTTTACCCAAGAAAAAGAGGTTTGAACATCTGGCAGAACAACAGTGAGACAACCACCAAGGAAAGAAGCATTGAAGCACCACCAAAGTAGGATCCACAATAATTAAATAGGAGCATCCATTAAAGGGGAAGAGCCACCACTATACATTGGAAATCAAGAAGCACTCAACAGGTACAAAAGGAAGACCAAACAACTTGCAAATATTTGGCAAAGAACGTTAAGAAAAATAAAGGAATGTTGAACACTAAATAAAGGTTATATGTAATATAAGAGTGGAGCCACCACTTGTCATGGTGGTTAAAGAGATTATAGGCTACTTGGCACAAAAGATAAGAGTACCAAAAATATTTAATAATGTCTCAAATGAGTGCTCATTGATAAAGGAGGGAATACATTATCAAGTAACATCTATACTGTACAAGATTAGAATAATGCCTACATGCTATAAAGTATTACCTATACCACCTAATAGATAATGGCAACAAGAAGTATCATACAAAGTTTACATTTAAAGTCATGTGTCATGCAAGGCAAAGGATATGATCAAGTATTAAAAAGCCCAAACTATAAAAGAGTGTGCATACAAAGCATTCAAGTTAGAACATTGAAGAAGCATAAGAAGGATAGTCAAAAGTGGAAGAGATCACCATAAAAAGAAGAAGCAATAAATGCAGTGGAAGAATATTACCAAGTGTTGAAGACTAAGAAGAGAACAATGCTTAAATTAGCATGCAAATTGTAGTTAAAGGATAAGCCAATCAATACGTAGCACCTCACCTATAGGAAGGTATATTAGCATCCAATTATTATTTGCATTCCATTAAGTTTAAGGATGCATAAGGTTCATAATTTATAAGGTTAAGTTTATTTATTTAAATGCATGGAGATATAAGGAAACAAATTGGTAAAATACAACCTTAGAAGACTATTTAAGTAAGGAGAATATAATTTGAGAGCATTTTGAAAATTGTATTATTTGAAATTCAAGTATTGAAAATATTTTCAAATAATTTAACTAGGAGAAATAAGGTTTTCTACATTGAAATTGAAGCATTAATTTTTCAACTATATTTATTTTCTAAATTTCTAACTAGGGAGATATAAGGAGTTCAACACCAAATTAAATAACTTGAAATTTAGAAACCATATCAATGAGAATTAAAGGATATAGTAAGCAAAACATAAAGTATTGAAAAGTTGAAAATTAGTTTGAAATTAGATTATTGCTAAAATTAATGAGACACAACTAATCCAACTCTGAAGTCTTGAAGATAGAAAATTTCTTCAATTGAAAGTGTATTAAAATTATTTTTAGCTTTCACAAATAGGGAGAAATAATGTGAAGAATAGTAGTTGACCATTAGTGAGATTAAAGGAATTAAACTAAAAGGAAAACTAAGAAAGCTAAGCACTTTATCAAGACTAGAGTACATTCAAAATACTTGGAAGATATAAGGTATTCTACAAAACTTAAGAAATTGAAAATATATTATAAAATTTGATCTTATACTCAAAACTAAGGATATATAAGGTAGTCTACAAGTATCATCATGACAATAAATAAATTTATTCTTATAGAATACCAACTTCTTAAAGGACCTAATTACTTTTCATGGAAAAACAAAGTAAGGACAATATTGATAGTTGAAAATATTTGGGATGTTGTTAAAGGAGAAAAAACTAAACCTACTACATATGATATAGAGATTCAAATGTTTGAATAAGATGAAGCAAATGAACTCATGATAATAATATTTGCAATTATAGATGAAATAGAACCCTACATCAGTTCAGTAACAACTTCTATGGAAGCTTGCAAAACCTTAACCAAGATATTTGAAGGGAAGAATAAAACCACTATATTGAACCTTAAAACTAAATTGCATTATCTAAGAGTTAATAGTTGTGAAAGTATAGAATTATTTCTAAGTAAAGTAGCAGATATAAAAGGAAAATTATTAACCTTAGGAGAAGAAGTTGAAGATAAGTTTCATGTTCAAGTAATCCTAATAGCACTTCTAGAAATCTACAAGCATCTAGTCACATCTTTACAAATTCTTAGTAAAGATACATCATTTGATGAGTTAGTCAATATACTACAAGAATATGAGGTAGAAAATTTAGTAAAATATAAAATGACTAACAATGCCCTAGTCTCAAAAGATAATCCACAAGGAAATGTTGCTTCATTATCAAAGGATAGATCAATATGGAATAATAGATATTATCAAGTATGCAGAAAGAAATGTCATAGTATCAATTATTGTAGATTCAATTCAAGAAATCAATATCAAGGAAATCAAACAAATTTGAAAGTTAATCGAGTAGGCCATTCCAAACAAGAAAATATCAAAATCAATATAATCCACACCAACAACAATTTTAGCACCCATGTACTTCTCAAAATCAATACAATCATCCTCAACTACAATACAAAGAAAAAAAATAAAAAATATATATTTAGTTCAAGAGATTCATGAAATTCAGGAACTAGAAGAACCTATAGATGAACATGAAGTCAAAGCTCTTTCAAGAAAAATAACATTTTATGAAGATACTAATTATTTACTTGATTAGGATACAGACAGGAAGAAATATAAAGAAATTAAGAAAGAAGAGATCAAGTTCTAGAACCAAGATGAAGACCATATTGAAGACTAAAGTCTTCAATATCCAAATAATGTAATACATGGAGGTGTTGGAATATATTACATTATTTGGTACATGTCAATGTAACACCTTTGGTACATATTTAGATTAGAAATTTTGTCTTGGATTAGGATTTGATTATCTACTTTATGCAATCTAATAAATGCACAAGTGTTAGAATGTGCAAAGTACTTGATGATGTAAATGTGCATGTAGTCCACATGTAAATGAGTCAGAGAATAAGAATATGAAGAATAATAGGTAGGTGAAAGACCAAGAGATATATCTCTCTATATATATGCTTTTGATAGAGTGAAGAAGTGAGAGTGAGAATATAGAATTGTAGAGAATAGAGGAGAAGAGAAAGTAGATACAATGTAGAGCATGAATAAATTATGGAGTGTTTTGAGACCTTCATTATACACATTGTACTATTTTTATGAGATTTCATTAATGGTATTTTTATGAGTTATTGTAGAAGTTTCTTATTAATTTTACCTGCACATTATATTGTCGTCATCATATAGTTAATATTGTTTGCTCATTTTAGTTCTTATGGTTGCATTTCCTTAAATATATAGCATCAAAAGCTAACAATTTTTGGCAATTATGCATGTATCACTTGAAAAAATTGAAACTATATCTCCTCACTAAAATTCAATATAATTAGTCAAACTCATGTATAAGGATTAATTATTTAATTTATCACTTAAGTATAATAATGATCATTAATAATTTAATTTAAACCATTATACTTTATAAGGAATCATAGGAGAATCCATGTGATTTGAAGGATGGATGTCTAAAGTATAAAGAAGGATAATTGATGAAGTAACAAATAGAACAACATAATTACACTATGATGAAGTAACAAATAGAACAATATAAGTACACTATAATGAAAACAATGACAAGGAAGTGTTTTAACCAAAATTAATTTCTCAAAAATTAGATTGATGTTTTTTTAGGAGAGGTAAATTTATGGATAAGTATGCAAGTAGACAATCAATGTTTCATTTATTATTTTATGATCCAATAATATGCACATTTGAAAATTATTGGAATCTATGCTTTTATATCATGGCAGATACTTATATTCCTAATCACTTAGTGTTTTTATAGATTGGAACTTTTCTATCATTGATAATTTTTTATGTCTAAGAGCATGGCATCATAAATTTATGTTCACTTATCGGTATTCATTTTTTATTTTTCTTTGGTAATTCCAAGCAACATGATCATTATATAATATTCTCTCTTAAGTATTGTAAAATTCATCATGGCATTAGAGGATGCATGGAACTGAATAGGTGAGAATATCTAATTATAATTTTAGGAGTTTGATTCTAGGCTATTATTTGACATTTAATTATACCATTGTGATTATTAAATGATATTTTTGGATTCGTATTACTATTATTTTTTGGATAATTCATTTGATATATCTACCCTTTCATATTACCTCCAAATTGAAATGTTTAGAGGATAATTTTTTTTAATGACTTAATATTGTGTCACAGATAGCCCATGTACTTAAGTTTAAATCTTGTAGAAAATGAGCCTACACATTTTTTCACACTTAATACTTTCCATGAGGGGAACCATTCCTATAAAAATTATACAATAGAGGCAAAAATATAAATTCAAAATTACATAACATATTAATATATGTTTTAAAAAAATTATTATTCCTTCCAAGCCATATTTTTTGAGAAATAATAATTGGACAAATGATCCTTGAAATAAATAATGCTTTAGACTTAAAATAATTAATTCCACATTTCACCAACTCTTTAATGTTTATCTAGTAATGTAATAAATTTTTATTTAAAAAAAAAAATATTCCAATGGTTTAGGCAAAGGAACAATAAAGAAATAGATTATTTGATGTATGTAGTTTATCTTTGTACAATGCACATCTAAAATATTTGTGATATCCTCTTCTTTGTAAACTATGATCCATAATAATTTGTATTTGGACTACTACCCATAGAAATATTGAGGCTATGGGAAGGAACTCAAATGACCAAAAACTCTTTAAATAAAAATTTTGGGAGTAGGAATTTTGATTGCTTCAATTTTATATTTTAAATTAACGTAGTATCCAACATTTTTTGATAGATTCAAATCGAGTTCATCCTTCCATGAAAAAAGGGTAAATAAAATATTTGAATAATATTCCATAACTTATATATTGGGTACTAAAAGTCCTCTCCCTCAATCATATTGTTAATAATAATTTAAGATCTAAAATTATTGTCTATGTTTTATTTTTTTGCATATATATATATATATATATATATATATATATATATATATATATATATATATATATATATATATATATATATATATATATATATATATATTATTTTTGAATAATTTTCAACCAATTTTCGCCTTTTTCAAACTCATAAATTTATAATTTCAATATTATGCTTCCAATATACTTTCCTCTATAAACCCTATCTCATTTTAAAAGAGAACTTGATTTTTTTGGCTCATATCCTTTTAAAAATAGATATTTGATTTTTTTTAAAGTTGAGAATTTTAAAATTTATTGATAATAAAATAATAGGGTTCTCCTTCAGCAAGAGGAATGAGTGAGTTGAGGTTTAGCGGGTGTGATGGGAGTGAGGGTTTGAATTTTTTGGGCAGGAATATCAGCCAAGGTGGTAGAGGTAGAGCAGGTACGAAAGGGGCGGGTGGGAACCTCGAGCATGGATCAAGCGAGGATCCAGAGGAAGGCGGTCAAGCTACGACAGATTTGGAGGTGGGCATCACACGAGGGCTCAAACCTCCTCAGAAAGACACCGAAAAAAAAGATACGAAGGACAATGCGGGGCCCAAGAAGTGGTTGTCTTTTGCTGAGACTCTTAGAGGAAAAAGAAAGGAGGTTCTCTCTCTTCCGTCCCTAGTTCTAGTAAATAATAAAATTTCATCCCCGAAAAGTTCCATGAGACATTTTATTTTAATGGAAGAATTCTCCTTGGTAGGCAAGTTTTTGGGAGGTAGGCCGGACATGGAGACTATCAGGGCTTGGGCGATGGGTAAATGGCGATTGGTAGGTAGCTTGGAGTTGGTAGCTCTAACTCGAGGGTTCTTCATTATCCATTTTAACAATATGGAGGATGCTAACCACATTTTAATAGGTCCTTGGTTTCTAAGCAAAAGGAGCCTTTTTCTTAGATGATGGAGTGAAGATTTCGACCCAAAAAAGCAAAATATTAACATTGCCGCTATTTGGGTTCGTCTCCCAAGTCTACCTACCCAGTTATTCAATGAATATTGGCTGCATGGCATAGTAAGAACTATAGGGGACCTGATCTCCATTGACCATGTGACCTTGGCCAGGACAAGGATGACTCATGCATGAATCTGCGTAAATGCTAATTTGAATAATTAATTTCCAAGGTTTGTGGAGGTAGAGTATGGAGAATACTATCGAAAACAACCGGTAGAATACAAGAACATATTAGAATTCTATGCAAAATGTAAAAATCAAGGACATATATGCAATCAGTGCCCTAACCTGAAAATGAATAGGGAAAAGCAGAAGCAAGGAATGCTAGATAGAATAAATTTGAGGAGTTTCCCTGGCAGAGGCGATTTCAATAAGGTAAACTATGTCTACCAAAAAAATAAAAGAGAGGGTGCAGGGTCCCAACAAGATAAATGAAAATAATAGGTTTTTGCCAACCAAAATACTCAGATAAGTTCCAATCCTCTAGTTTCAAATAAATTTTCAATTCTATCTAATATGGGATTAGGAGGATTATCAGAAGACATGGAAGCCCAACACCTTCAAGCTAACCTTTCTGACTCTCTCAAATCCCCATCCAAGTCAGGATCCTCATTTCCTAATGCTAAAATTATTGTAATCCCCATGGGCATCACAAATACAAACCCTAATGCACGGTCTCTAGAATCCACATCCAAGTCAGGATCCTTAAACCCTAATGCTAGAAATACTTCAAGCCCAGTGGGCATCCCAAAGCCAAACCCTAATGCTAAAGAACTTAGGAAGAAAGTTAAGGCATTGGAAAATAAAATATCTCATCTCCTTAACATCATCACTAGGAGCCAATTAAATCCTACTGAGGGGTCGTCCCGCAGACCAGGGGAATATAGGAAAAAAGGAGAAGATTTGGATGTAGGGGTGGAGATATGCGAAACTCTTCAGACTGAGGAATATGGCAGTTCAGTTTTGCAACAAATTACCTCCCCTCAATTTAGTCCTAAACAAACCAGAAGCACTATGAAGTCTCCTATAGATTTTGGCAGTGAAAAAAGAAGATGGAGAATATCAAATGCTGAGCATCAAAAAATTAAAACTGATAATGACATTGCCAATGGAAAACAGAGAACCTTGTTTCAACAGGTTATTCCAGGTTCTGAAGACAAAAAATTAGGAAAATCCCATCAAGGGAGGGGGAGAGGAATAAATCCCAAAAAATCTAAATGAATTTCCTCTCATGGAACGTGAGATGCCTCAATGGCCTGTCCAAAAATAGGCAAGTCAGTGCAATAATAAATTAAGTGAATCCAACTATTATCATGTTGCAAGAAACAAAAACTGATGAGATTCAGTAAAAAAATAGCAAAAAAAATCTGGAATCAAAGGGAGATGGTTTGTAAATCATCCAGAGGAGCATCTGGAGGTCTTATGACTTTGTGGTATCCCCGGATAGTAGAAGTTACCATTATTCAGAAAGATGACAGGGTTCTTAGTATTTTATTTAAGGAAATAAACAACAAGTCGTGGGTCCTTTCAAATATTTATGCCCCGACTTCAATTCAAGGGAGAGCTCTACTATGGGAGTACATAGGCAATCTGAGTGAAATATTCCATAATGTCCCCTGGATTCTAGCTGGGGATTTTAACACTCCTCTTTACCCTTCAGACAAAAATGGGTGGAAATGGACCACCTATCAGGAGCATGGACGAGTTCAATGACTTTGTGAACTCCAACATGTTGATGGATGTAAAACTTAGAGGAGCGAATTATACCTAGAGCAATCGACGGATAGGTGTCATCTCATTCAAGAAAGGCTTGACAAGTTTTTTCCATCAAAGGAGGCTACAACTTTGTTCGATGATTCTACCCTGCAAGCCCTTCCTAAAATTGCCTCTGATCATAATCCCATTTTGTTGGAGATCCCTAACTCTCTGTCCTTCAAGAAACCTTTCATATTTCAATCTATGTGGATCAAACATTCCAGTTTCAGAGATAACTTAAGACAGTGGTGGCAGCAACCTGTCAGGGATAGTGCAACTTTTAAACTTGCCGGCAAATTAAAGTTTGTTAAGGAAAATCTTTGAAATTGGAACAAAGAGGTATTTGGGAACCTCTTTGAAAATAAAAAATAGGTTGTTGAAAGTTTGAAGATAATTGATCAGAGGATCCAACATGGTGATGCTGATGAAACTACTAGGTAGGAGGAATGAACAAAACTAGCAGAGTTTCATAACATTTTGGCCTGTGAGGAAATCTATTGAAGGCAAAAATCAAGGGCTCTTTGGTTGAAATATGGAGATTCAAATTCTAAGTTTTTTCACGTCACCATACTTAGAAAAATAAGCAATAAAAAGATAATTTTTTTTTAAAAGCAGATGGTTCTATTACTCAAGACTTAACAGAAATTAGAAAGGAGGCAGTAACTTATTTCAATTATATCCTTGGTCAGGAATCGTAGTGCAATGAGGAGGCCAAATATATTCTCTTGCAATTAATTCCTAGAATAATAAATGAGGATATAAACCTTAAGCTTCTAGCTCCCTTTTCTTATGAGGAAATTAAGAAAGCCTTGTTTAGCATGGAGCCAGACAAAGACTCAAGACCCGACGGATTTCCCCCTCATTTCTATCAAGCTTTCTGGAATATCGTAAGTGAGGATGTATTTTTTGTTGTCAGAGAATTCCAAGCAAGCAATCATATCCCAAAAGGTATCAACTCTACTTTTATTTCTCTAATTCCTAAGAAGCAAACCCCCGAATCTATGGCCGACTTCAGGCCAATCGATCAGTGCAATGTTTCTTACAAGATCCTAACTAAAGCCATTGCAAATAGAATGAGAGATATTCTACCCCGCATCATAGATCCATGCCAGGGAAGCTCTGTCCAGGGTAGGCCAATCTTGGATGGAGTTATCACAGTTCATGAAGCTTTGCACTCTGCTCATAAGACTAACAGGTCTATTTTTGCCCTCAAGCTTGATATGAACAAAGCATTTGACAGGCTAAATTGGGACTTTCTGATTGTTGTCCTCCTTAAGTTTGGTTTTCACCACCAATGGGTTAATTTGATCAAAGAATGTATTTCTAAAGCATGGTTCTTGATTCTAGTTAATGGAACAACTGATGGTTACTTTCAAAGTCACAGAGGAATTCGGCAGGGGAACCCTATTAGCCCCATGTTATTCATCATTATGGCAGAAGCTTTAGGCAGAACCATAAAAAATGCTTGTAGTTCAAGGCTAATATTAGTAATCAAGGCAACATCTCTCACTAGGGATGTTTCTCACCAACAATTCATTGATGATACCCTTATATTGACTAAGGCATCAGTGGTTGAGGCTAAAATAATTAAATACATCCTGCAACTCTATGAGGACACTGCTGGTCAGAAAGTTAATTTCAATAAAAGCAAGTTATATTTCTTGAACACCCCCATTCATAGGCAAGGAAGGATTGCAAAAATTTTAGGGTGTGATATAGCAAACCTCCCCACTTTGTATCTTGGTCTCCCTCTTTTCATTGGTTCTCCGAGAGAGTCAATGTGGGACAGGGTTATTGAAAGAATTCAAAAAAAACTTGCTAGATGGAAAGGTCATCTTCTATCTCAAGAAGGAAAGCAGGCCCTCACTAAGGCCTCTCTTTAGAGAATTCCAGTCTATTTCCTCTTTGTTTTCAAAGCCCTTATGAAGGTTTTCCAAAAAATTGAGAAACTCCAAAAAGAAATTTTATGGACTGGATCAGAGGAAAAAAAAAATACACCTTGTAGGATGGACCAAAGTGTGTAGACCCAGGGAAAATGGGGGCTTAGGTCTGAGGAGAATTGCTCATATAAATTTAGCTTTACTAGCTAAGCAGGAATGGCGTCTCATTTATGGTGAAGAAAATGAATGGAAAGCTATCATCAAATGAAAGTATCTTCAAAATATGGAATTTCTAAGTGACTCAGTTCCAATCAGAGGTTTTGCTTTTTGGAAAGTAATTCTTAATTGTAAGGAAATCATAAAAAAAGGTTTAAGATGGGTTTTAGGCAATGGTGAGAGGATAAATTGTTGGAATTATAGGTGGGCTAAGGACAAACCACTGACGCAATATCCTAACTTAGCCCGAATCAAATATATCACGGAAGAACTCATTGGTAGAAAAGTCTTTGATTATATGGTTGAGGACAGAGGTAGAATGAAGTGGAAACAAATAAGAATTCAAGAATTTCAAGCGGAATCAAATGATCTTTGTAACATTCTCGGGCAACAATTTATCCCCATGAGACCCAAGGAAGATCAAGTGACCTGGGCTCCTACGAAAAATGGGCAGTTCACTATTAAATCATCTTACAAGATTTTGCTTGATGACGAGGATTTTGTCCTGCAAAAAGACTTAGTTTGGATAAAAAATTTAATTCCAAAAATTATAGTCTTTTCATGGTTGGTTATCCAAGGAATAATTCTCACCATTGATAATATGATGCGTAAAGGTATTTGTATCACTAATCATTGTTATCTGTGCAGGGCTAATTGGGAGACCATTTATCACATTTTCCTTGAGTGCCCTTTTTCCTTGACTGTCCTAAGTGGGGTTTTTCAGGCCTTCAATATTTCATGGGTTAAACCAGCCATCGTACTTGATTTGTTCGTCCAGTGGCCTTGTCTCTTTTCAAGCCAAAGAATTAGATACATGTGGAAAATTTGTCTCAATTACTATCTTTGGCAGGTGTGGTTAGAAAGGAACCATAGAGTCTTTAATGAGTCTATCCATGATCATCAAACTATCATTGCCATGATCCTATCCTTTGCCAACGAGAATGTGAACCTTATCCCTTTTGATAGCTATAAACCTCATCTGTAGGAGACCATGATTGCTCAATATTTAAGCTTAACCTTGTTAGATGAGTCTGTGCCTAGGGTAGTCAACCCCAGAGCCAATGTTAAGTGGTCTCCACCTCCTACGGGTTGGTTTAAGATTAATTTTGATGGAGCAACTAAGGAAAATCCTGGAAGAGCAGGCGCTGGTGGCATTGTGCAAGATCATAATGGGAATATGATGCTTGCATTTTTTGAATATTTGGGAACAAGGACGAACAACGAATCTGAAGCTAGAGCTATGTGGAGAGGTCTTCAAATGACTCAAGACTTAGAAGGCAATTTTATCATAGAAGGAGACTCTATGCATGTTATAAATCTCCTCAATAATTGGAAAACACCTCCTTGGAGGATTAAAACAATTTTTGAAGAGGCTAGGATCCTTTTCCAGGGAAGATAGGACATAAAAGCCCAACATGTCTTTCGAGAAGCTAACAAAATTGCTGATAAGTTGGACAATTTGGGTGTCGATGGTGATGGACTTTTCAAATGGGAACATGGTGTCCCGAGTGAAGTAGAGGAGCTTATTCAACAAGAATGCCAAGAATGATAGTCAAATTTACCAATAGGGAAGGAACTGTAAGTTCGAAGGCTAGGAGTATTCCCATCTCTTTTTTGAATTGGACTAACAATAAAAATTATCTGAGTTGTTAGTCTTCGTGGATGCTGCTTGGAAATACCACAAAGACTAATGGGGATAGTCACATGTTATATAGCATGGCTCCTAGTAATCTTAGTAATTTGAGGTTGGTTGATAATCACAGGGAAGAAAAGAAACAATAATATAAGACTTCGAACCAAAGCCACGTGGACCACTAGATAGCCATCGCCATAAATCTAGCCAGCAGGTTCACTTCTCCAAGTCTAATTGGCCAAGATAGTATGTGGTACCAAAGCATGTCATATATGGAAGAAAGCAATTACCAAAGAATTATTAAGAGTAACTGTCAATATAGAGCTTGTGGGAGTTTTTTTCAGTACTCTGCTATGTGTGTCTGCAGCTTTTTGTTTCTCCATTGTCTCAAGGAAGGGATCCGTGTCTATTTTTTTTTGTAATTATGATGCATGTGTGTTTTCTCGGGGTATACCCAAAATTTTGTATGGGAAGTTTCTTTTTGATAATAGGCTATGTGCCTTACCGGATGTAATGGCTTTGGCGGCATGTAGATTTTACATATATAGGATCCTTAATAAGGATATGTTCATCAACATCCCTGGGCTAATTTTTGTAAAAGGTTTTGGGTCAACCTGTAAAACCCGGTATTAATGCTATAGTATCTTATCTACCAAAAAAAAAAAATTGTGTAAAGAGTATTAGCAACTAAATTACTAGTGGTTTAGAGTTCTACCCTCCTCATATGTGACAAGGGTGGGCTAACTTTATTAGTCCTTCTATAGGATGGTAGGAAGCCATATTGGCTAGTGGTTTTGGTTCCCTTTTATAACCTAGTTAATAATGTTTTTGTCATTTTCCCTTGTCATTTCACTTGAAAAAATTTCCAAAACACTAAAATAATGATATAGGTATGACTAAAGGACATGTTTACACATGTATCCAAAGAATGTGTCTCCATGGTTAACAATGTTATGATTGCCACTTTATGTAATGATCATGGTCATTGATCATGTTTTAGGGTTTTCAATGTATAACAAAAAATCTAACATGTTTTTACGCTTAGGGGTAATATGCCATGTTATTTGGATCAATGGCTATGATTTTGTAGATCCAATAAGAGTGTAATATAGCCTTTAGCCTTAAAAAAATGTTTTTATTTTTCTTGCTATATACACACTTCATTGCATCATATTAATAAAACTATCAAAATATTATTGCTATAGTAAATATTTTATTCTTCTTCTACCTCTTCTACCATTATATAATATGATATGCCCATGGATATAGAATACTAGTATGATATGCCCATGATTTTGCATATAAATTTAATTGTCAATAAATATATAATTGTTTATCTGTTATATGTGAACCAATATTTTATTTGAAGCTCCACTTATCCTTGGCACCTATATATAGTAAGGCATAGAAAAGGCATGTTCAATTTATATTTTGCTAGTCATTTCTTTCTCCCAAAATATCTTCTATTATGAAAGATGATAGTTGAGGGGATAACAACACACAATTTGATTCATAACATATTTCACTATAATATTAGAAATTTAATCAATCAAATGTGTATGCTTGAGTATAAAGTAATCTATACCTATAATAATATGCTTTTGGACATTAAAATACACTATTCGAATGATCATAATAATACCCCCACATAAAGAAGGATAATAAAAACTTAATTTGATAGAGTGCATATAGGAGGATGGATCTCATCCCGATGAATTTAGAACATATTGTATTTTGTGACATACTTGTTGGCATCTAACTTATGTGGGATAGAAGTAATAATAATATATTCATAAGATTTTATAGGTAGTGCTATGACCACTAAAATTCCTTCATAATTTTTGGAATGTAAATCATGTAAGACTTGTGGCACTTAATTCCATCTTTCATCATTTTTTTGTAAGAAAGAACTCCTAGGATGACATACTTGAAAGCCGTATGATGATGCCTAGTATTCTATAGTGAATTATCACTTGTAAGATTTGTTTTATTGTCTATAAATTTGATAATATACCTAGACCAACATCCATCTTAAGGCATTTAACAATCTAAAATATTAACATATGGATTAATATGAACCTTATCATTCACTAGAGAAATAGAAGGATTGTCATTTATCTTTATATAAAAATATACTTTGGTTAATGTAAACATGGTGGATAAAAAAATATAAATAATATGCATCCTTATTCTTATCTCTAGGAAGGTGCCAAATGCTAAAAAACTTAAACAAATTATGAAAAAAATTGTATTATTTTATAATACAAAATCAAGTAATCCATTTTAACCTTATAATTGCTATTAAATTGATTATCTATAAAACGAGGAATATTCTAGGATTTATATATATATTTTATATTTATATGTTGAGC
The DNA here is from genome assembly GCA_028583015.1 of Wollemia nobilis. Taxonomy (NCBI): domain Eukaryota; kingdom Viridiplantae; phylum Streptophyta; class Pinopsida; order Araucariales; family Araucariaceae; genus Wollemia; species Wollemia nobilis. Next base: position 311,351 of record JAQPPZ010001683.1, read on the forward strand.
CACTAAGAGTCTTATAATGATGGCCTCATACTATTCTATGTTGTTAGTAGATGTAGAATCAATAAGAGGTCAATAATATTAATGAATCCTAAAGGAAATTTGAGAAATCCTTGCCCTTACACCATGTTCTTTCTCAATCACACCAAAATAGTAGATTTCATAGAATTTTCCAAAAATAAATAGAATCAAAACATTATACAAAAACAAGAGTATATCATAGAAAGAACATACATAATGTAAAGGTTTCTATAGAGACCAAAATAATCTCATTGAAGGAAATAATAACACTCCAACCAATAAACAAATGGTTGGTATCAAGGTTATAAATACATAATTGGAAGTGACCTCTAGATCAAGGTTAAAGAACCTACCATCAAGTATATTATTAAAGTATTATAATAAACCCACTTATACAAGGCATATAAAATCTCAAAGGGATATACAATAAATATAAAATAAATGTTGGCCATGGCCTTCAATGGGGCTTAACACCATATATTCCAACATAACCCTTTAAGCTAGGGGGAAATGGAAGGATTTTCTTATCAGCCATCCCCCTTAAGGGGCACTCTCATACTTTAAAACATTTCTAAAATTATACAATAGGTATCTAAAGCATGACCTAGGTTAGGAGACCTACTCCCAACTCTATTAATTACCCATAGTCTATATAAAACATCCAACATATGTTAATCTAGTGCATATAGTGTATTCAAACCTCAATGTTCTTGGTCTAATGATGAGACCTATGATTATAGACAAGCTTGATGGAGCTTTGATTCTCACAATGAAGAGTGACTATAAACTACTAAGGATTATAAACTTAGTTCAAAATTATAAGCATCCATTGATGATGATTGATGTTAGATCTCTCATATGACCCCTCTATTTAGTTCCTAGCTAGGTTTGCATAGTTTATTTCTTGCAAATTAATATTGTAAGTGAGTCTCCTTCTCACATACACTTGTGTGCACTAGTTGTCACTTTGGAGTGTTAGTTAGGAAGTGTGAACTCAAAGTAGGAAGAGTGAACTTCAAGTTAGCTAAAGGATCTTCTAGTTAGCATCTTTTCCTTCTATCTTAGCTTAGAAGTTACGTGCATTCTCCTTTGCACTATTGTAGCTTATGGTTAAGGATTTTAGGATCAAATCCATGATTTGGTGGGTTTGGTTATGTATTTTGGGCCTTTAGAGCCTATATATTGAGCTTGTAAATAATAGACACTTAGTTGGATTTTCTAACCTTTTCATTGGTATCAGAGCCTAGTTCATGTTTGCACTAGGGCTTGTGAGGTGAGAGGGAAGGAGATAATTTTCTTATGAGAAACTCTTTCTCATTGAGGACTCGGTTCAAGCTCAAGGGGAGCTTGAAGACCATTCACAGAAGGAAGTTTCTTCGGCGTCAAAATCCTCGTTCCAACTTTCTCCGTATGCTCAAGGAGTATAGGAGAAGTTTACCCCGATTTCTGTCTTACAAAAATCCTTTGGCAGGATTGGATTTCAGCTACGGTGAAATGCGAATTAGGGAGCCATTTGTTCCTGTTGTTCCTACCATTTTGAAGTCTTGAAGATCGAGCATCGTCTAAACCAGGTCGTGTGTCGACTTGGGTCTGGTTGCCTTTCAAACGTTGGTCGTGTGTCGACTGGATCTTGAAAGGAAAGCTACCGAAGGGATCTTGATGGTTTGAAGGGAAATTAGCAATTTGTTTGAATATTTGAAGGTAATTTACCTTCAAAAATTGCTAATTTTTGTAAGAATTTAAGTTTTTAATGTTTTAAATTAAACCTTCTGGTTAATTTAATTTTTTTTTTTATTATTTACAAACTTAAATTTTTATTAATATATATTTTTATATATTAATTGTAATTTTTGTAAAAAAAAAAAAATTGTCGTTTTCGGCATTTCACGACAGCCGCTCGTAGCAGGCCCGCTGACAGCCCGACAAGCGGCTGACGACAGTGCTGGCCCCACCTGGCTGGCGACGTTGACGAAAATATTTTTCTGTCGCCAGCCTCGATGTCGTGCTTCACCCCGCTCTCGCAGGCTAACGCCTGTCTATTCTGACAGGCGCTCAGCGCTACGAGCACGCAGGCTTAAGCGCTTGCCGCTGTCATGCTGACAACCTATCATCTGTCAGGCACGATAGATCGTCACCTGGCGAGATAGGCAGGCGGCCTGCCGCGTACAGGCGCTGTCGCCTATCACAGCGGGCAGCAAGCTGTGCCTGCTAGGACCAGGGCAGCGCTGGTCCCAGGGCGGCTGCCTTGCTGATAGCTTGTCAGCGTTGCTGCAGGTGATAGGCGTACTCGCCTGTGATAGCAGCACAGGGCCCCTATCGACCAGCGCCTGCGTTCGTAGGCCTGGTACATTCTGTACCAGGGGAATTTGGCACGTCTTCATGCTGAGCTAGATTGCATCGAAGGCCGGATCCATAAACAAAACAAAAAATTTTGCACCTCCTTTACCGCAACAGGTGTGCACTTCCACAAGCTGGAAATAGCCGGATCGCGCCTCGGGAGGAGTGAACTGTTGTTCACTGAATTTCATGCAATCAGTTAACATGTTGTCAAGTGCAGTTCTGCGATGGTAAAATTTTAATTATTTATTAATTTTCTTTTTCTAAAGGTATGAAATTTTTATTTTATTTATTTATTAATTTTTAAAATCTCTTAATTAAATTAATTAATCTTTTGATTAATTAAATTTCTATTTTTAATTAAGTTATTTTTAAATTAATAAATTATAAAAGAAATTTTTTCAACTTTAGATTAAAGTTAATTTTTTAAATATTTAGCCTTAGGGGTATTTTTCAAGGCACTACATTGTACCAGGGTATTTTCAAATTTTTACCCTACTTTTAAGTGTTTTTCCTTGTTACTCCTGGCTTATACCCGGTTTCACATGGCTTCTGATTTGGCTGCCCAAGTGGCAGAACTTGCACATGTTGTAAATGCTTTAGCAGATAAAGCTAATGATACTACCATGGCAGAAGTCCTCAGTAACCTTGCAGTGAAGGTAAATGACATTTCCATCCACAATGCTTCAGATTCTGCTCATGATTCTCGCCTGAGAGTTCGATGTGAAGTGCCACTTTATGATGGATCCCGAAACCCTGAAATCTTGAATAGTTGGATTCTTGACATGAGTTCTTGGTTTTCTTACACTCAACTTTCAGATGATGATCAAGTTCCATATGCTAAGCTAAAACTTTCTGGTTTAGCCAAAGTACTTGTCGAAAGGAAAAAGGGTCATGATGAGCTTACCACTTGGGATGAGCTTGTAGACTGTCTTAAGACCAATTTTTATCCTTCCAATTATTCTAAAGAATTGGTTATTAAGTGGTTTCGATTTCGACAAGGTACTAATATGACTGTGCAGGAATATATCTTTCAATTCAATAGGTACAGGATACTTTTGAATGTGGAGGAAGATATTAAAGCTTTGATTCTCAAATTTCAAAGTGGCTTGTTGGAGCATTTGTACAGGGAAATTATGTTTGTTTCTATAGAAACATTGGATTCAGTTTTCAACCAGGCGCAACTTGCGAAGGACAAGTTCAAGGCGCATTCGCAAGGATTCCGCGCACCTGCTCCTCAAGTGGTTGCTAACTCATCAAAAGGGAATAATTATTTCTCACAAAAGAAGAACTTTGCCCAAAAGAAGAATTCCTCTTCTCCATCTCCTTCTTCTCCTTCTCCTTCCGCTTCTACTCCTTCTTCTTCTTCCAAACCTTCTTCTTCCAAGAAGTTTTGTAACTATTGTAAGAAAAAAGGTCATGAAAAAGCAGATTGTTTTAAGCTTAAGAAGAAGAGTTTAGTCATCACTACTCAAGAAGAGGATGCTTCGAAAGGTCCCCTTGAGTCAGTAGGAGAAAGTAGAGTATACACGAAATTACGAGGTAAGCTCAATGAGGTTACCTTGGTAAATGTAAGTTCATCAAGGGGCGCTCGTGATGCTTTGTTCATCACTCGAGCTCATTTGCTCCATAATTTTGCAACAGATTGTATAGTGGATAATGGCTCATAGAAAAATCTAATTGCGAGGTCCATTGTCGAGCGTTTGAAGTTACCTATGGAGCCTCATCCTCAACCTTATTCTTTGGGTTGGAAGGATAGTGGAAGGGGCTCAGAAATCACTCACACTTGCACATTAAAATTTGCACTTGGCCCACAGTTCATAGATCAAGTCACTTGTGATGTGACTCCTATGGATTGTTGTGGGATTTTGCTTGGACAACCTTTTCAGTATGATAGGAGAGTTTTTTATGATGCTTTCAAAAGAACCTACACATTTCAAAAATATGGTAAGGTATTTCTCATAAAAAGCACCAACACTCCTAACATCATTCTAAATTCCAAGCAAACACAAAAGGCAATTAAAAAAGGTGGTGAGGTTGCTCTAATTTTCATTCGCTCTCAACACACTCCTACATCAACATCCATTACAAAGCAACATTCTTCAATGGATAAAATATTGCAAAATTACTCACACATATTTCAGGAGCCAAAGTCTCTTCCTCCAATTCGCACAATTAATCACAACATTGAAATCATTCCTGGTTCTTCACTACCTAATGCACCCATGTATAGACAATCTATTTTGCAAAATGAAGAAATTAAAAGGCAAATAGAAGATTTGTTGTCTAAGGGTTTCATTAAGGAAAGTACTTCTACTTGTGCATCACCTATTTTGTTGGTTCTTAAAAAAGATGGCACTTGGAGATTGTGCATTGATTTTCATGCTTTGAACATAATTTTTGTAAAGAATAGATATCCACTACCACGCATTGATGATTTATTAGATCAGCTCCAAGGAGCTAAGTTCTTTTCAAAAATAGATCTCAAAAGTGGATATCATCAAGTGCGTATCCAAGCTGAGGATACATGGAAGACAACTTTTAAGACGAATATGGGCCTCTTTGAATGGTTGGTCATGCCTTTCGGTCTTACAAATGCTCCTGCAACCTTCATGAGGTTGATGAATGATGTATTTCGTGATGTACTTGATAAATTTGTAATAATATATCTTGATGATATATTGATATTCTCAAAAACTTGGGAGGAACACCTTGGGCATATCCATCATACACTTGATCTTCTTGCAAAGAATCAATTATATGCCAATTCTTCCAAGTGTTCCTTTGGCAATACTTCCATTTCTTACCTTGGTTATGTGATTAGTGAAAGTGGAATTCAGGTAGATCCCACTAAAGTTGATGTTTTACTTAAGTGGTCCCCTCCTTCTACTCTCACCGAGTTAAGGAGTTTCCTAGGGCTTGCAAATTTTTATCGCAAGTTCATTCCTCAATATTCCACCCTTGCAGCTCCATTGCATTATCTCACTAAGTCTAAAGTTCCATTTCATTGGGAGAAAAGCCAAGAGGTTGCCTTTGAGAAACTAAAAAAGAAACTTTGTACAACACCTGTGTTAACTTTACCTGACCTCTCTCAACCTTTTGAGATTGAAACGGATGCCTCTAAAGTTGCTTTAGGTGTTGTGCTCAAACAGAATGGTCATCCAGTTGCTTATCATTCAGAAACTTTTTCTGTTGCTAAATTGAACTATTCTACATATGACAAGGAGTTGTATGCATTAGTTCAAGCTATCAAGTACTGGAGACATTATCTTTTGGGAAAATATATAGTAGTACACACTGATCATATGCCTCTCAAGTTCCTACAATCTCAAAGTAAAATTGAAGAATCAAGACATATGAAGTGGGCCTCTTACCTCCAACAATTTCACTTGGTGATCAAGTACAAAAAGGGGAAGAGTAATACAGTTGTTGATTGTTTGAGTAGGCCTCCTACCGCTCTTGCTTTAACAGTAATGTCTACTTCACATTTGGGATTTCAGACTTGGCCTAATCAGTATTCACAGGATCCTGATTTTGGGAAAATATTTGAGCAAGTAAGTAAGCCTTCTTCTTCCAATTTGCGTCCTTTCCAAGATTTCTACATCAAGGAAGGACTTCTTTACAAATTGGACAAGGTTTGTGTTCCTTGTGAGCCAAGAGTGTCACTTCTTAAGGAAGCTCATTCAACACTTTATGGTGGTCACTTTGGGAAGCACAAAACACTTCATCACTTGCAAATATTTTTCTACTGGCCTAAAATGCAGAGGGATGTGTTGAGATTTCTCAAACAGTGTGCAGTTTGTTGTCGCTCAAAACCAGCTAACAGGAAGTTTGGCTTAGGCATTCCTTTGCCCATTCCTTCACGTCCTTGGGAAAGCATTTCCATGGATTTGGTTAGTGGTTTTCCCATGACAGTGTGACAACATGATTGTGTGTTCGTGGTGGTTGACAGATTCAGTAAAATGGCTAAGTTTATTCCATGCCGCAAGACCAGTTCTGCAACAGACTTAGCCCAATTGTTCTTTGATAGCATTTGGTGATCCTTTGGTCTACCTACCAGCATTATATCGGATCATGATTCATGCTTTGTGGGTCACTTTTGGCATTCTTTGTGGAAAATTTTGGGAGTTTCCCTTAACTTTTCCATCGCCTATCATCCACAATCCGATGGGCAGACTGAAGTGGTAAACCGTACACTTGTGCAAAGTTTATGAATCTATCATCACACTTCACCAGCAAAGTGGGACTTGAGTCTCACTCATATTGAGCATGCCTACAATAGGGCACTACATTCTTCTACAGGTCACTCACCTTTTGAGGTTTGTTTGGGATTTCAGCCCTTGGCACCTTATGAGTTACCTTTGTCTTTGCCTTCTCCTATCACTTCACATCTTCAAAAGGAGCAAGACAAGGCACACTCATTTATTCAGCACTTGCACAATCTTCAATCAAAGGTGATTGAGATTTTGCAAAAGACACAACAGTAGCAAAAAAAGGCCATGGATCGACATCGAATTCCTCATCCATTTCAGGTTGGTGACAAAGTATGGTTGCATCTTGACAAGCGACGTTTTACTGATAAGACTCATAGTAAAATCAAACCGATTCGCTATGGGCCTTATACTATCCTTCAACAAGTGTCCGAGAATGCTTTTTGCCTTGATCTTCCCGCACACTTGGGGATTCATGACGTCATCAATGTAGATCTTTTGAAGTTGTACTTTGACTCTACATTGGAGACCGCACCAGCTATCAGTCATCCTGTGGACGTGGTTCCTGATTCTCAGTTACCATTGGATTTCGATCAGATCTATGACACGAAGACTCGACAGACTCGCTAGGGGTCTACCACCTCGTATCTTGTGGCTCGACGAGGACAGCTACCGCATCAGGCTCATTGGATTTCTTTTCATCAGATGTCCCATGACTTTCCTACTCTTCTAAATGCATTGGAGGCCAATGCTTCTATTGTGGGGAGGCATGATGAGGATTGATGTTAGATCTCTCATCTGACCCCTCTATTTAGTTCCTAGCTAGGTTTGCATAGTTTATTTCTTGCAAATTAATATTGTAAGTGAGTCTCCTTCTCACATACACTTGTGTGCACTAGTTGTCACTTTGGAGTGTTAGTTAGGAAGTGTGAACTCAAAGTAGGAAGAGTGAACTTCAAGTTAGCTAAAGGATCTTCTAGTTAGCATATTTTCCTTCTATCTTAGCTTAGAAGTTACGTGCATTCTCCTTTGCACTATTGTAGCTTATGGTTAAGGATTTTAGGATCAAATCCATGATTTGGTGGGTTTGGTTATGTATTTTGGGCCTTTAGAGCCTATATATTGAGCTTGTAAATAATAGACACTTAGTTGGATTTTCTAACCTTTTCATCCATCATAGATATTTAGTAGCCTCATTTGTAGAATACTATTTATATTTTATAGAAGATTAAGATATAGTGGACTATCATTTACGATACAAAGATATTGGTCAAAAATCAATTTACACTACTAGCCAGATCATAGGCCCACTCTACATAATAAAATACTATCAAAAGCATAGGTGCTCCAACTAAATAGTCATTATTCAACTTGTATGTACCTTTTATGTACCAACATATCTACATGATTGCTATCTAGTGACTCTCACAAGGTGCCTAGAGAAGAATAGAATACTAACTAGGTAAATTTTATATCCAGTTGAGTGTGGATAAGGTAGAGAAGAGATCATACAAGTGAATGATACAAAATAATATACACCAAAGGAGTAATACAATCTAATCACAAATTCAAATCAAAGACAAAAAGCATTTAGAAGGTTTTAAATTCTCCATCCTAAATCACTGTAGAAAATCCAAGTTATACTTGAAATAGGAACTAGTGATCGTAGAGGGTGATTTATCAATCTAAATTTCTAAAAGTAATGAAGATGAACTACATCTATGATGTCAAAAGTTTCATAAAGCTATGAATTCAACTCTTGGATCATAATTTTTTAATTTCTTATGGGTAGAATATCATGAACACATAATATAATCACTGAAATCTAATCATCTTTATTCTTGATGTAAACATCGTGCTCTACCTTATAATACCTAAACCCACAACTGAGAAAGAAAGAATGGATCTTCTAATACTAAGCATGAGCAACTTGATTAACCCATACAAGGACCTCTTCAACCAACATATAAAGAGAGTCATGAAATTTAAAACTAAGTAGCTACTATATGTTAGATCTTCTTCTAAATATAACAATAAATAAAGACACACTTCACTTCCATATAATGTACCTTCAAATCATAAGAAACAACTATAAATAGAATCCTTTGAAAAAAGTCATTCCTGGGAAATGGGAAAAATAATCTCTAGGTAGTCAATTCCCTCCTTCTGAGAAAACTCTTTAGCAATAAGGCATACTGTATTCTTCTCAAATTGACCATTAAAATTTAGTTGAACTTATTGTAATGGAACAACTTTTACAAATATGATAATAGCAATAATATACAAATGTAAACATCCATTAAGAATAATAATTTAGATTGATTACCAAAAAATAAACAATGCAATTAACAATTATAGATTCTAAATCAATAAAAATCCAAGCCACTTAGAGAGGACAAAGTCTCTTAGACATGTAGAGAGGATGAAGTCCCATACATGCAATAGATATAACTAAGATTTAGATGTGAAATATTGGACTATAACATAGCTATTCCTATGTATGGACTAAATCAAAAGTAACCCTAACCCTAATGCCTAAGCGCCAACTACCTTAATATAGGGTCTCAGCTAATAGTAATAAATAAAGATAGTCAATGTAGCTATATTGAAGTTAATATATGGTTCTTCCTTTAGACAGATTTTTCCTCAAAGTTGAAAAGACTAAAAAATGCTCCTAGACTCCCATGTTGCATCTTCTTCTAGGATCTCCTAAATCTAGGGAGACTATAAAAGACAACAATGCTTCTAGATGGAAAGTGATTCAACCTTCTTCATTGAGTTTCGGAACCTCATTCCATGACTACATATTCTAGATAATAACCTATTTGAGACAAGAAATATGAAAGATAAGATGAATGTAGGAAGATGATGAAAGCTCTAACTTATATGTGAATTCATCAATGCAATAAACCACCTTGTAGAGACATAAAATCTAGGATCTGAATGTCCACAAGGATGGTGTAGCACTTAGGGCTTTGGCTTCTCTTTGGAGAGGTCCAAGGTTCAAACCATTGCATATCCAGAAGGAGATAGGTTGGATGGTAGCAACCGAATAACTGTCGGTTGGCTACCCAGTTCAGTGGATGGGGTCCGGTTGACTGTGGTCTGGTATTAAATCAATGCGAATGAAATGATAATCATTCAGGTTCTCCATCTTATCCTCGTTCACGGTCTTTTCGGGAAAAAGTTGGGGGCTGAGAAGATACGGCGCGTCCAGTCTATATAAACAACAAACAATAAAGCTTGGTGCACCAGAGAGGTAGAGAAAAATCAGAGTCAGGCGAAGATGGAGAATATTTGGTGGTTGTGGTGGTGTGCATAAATATTTGCATTGTACAAGGGTTCAGCAGAGCCAGTTTTTTTTTAAAGACTTTGTTTTCGGAACGATGGACGTGGGATACTTATGCCCATACGCCGGGTAAGCCCACTGTGTCTTGTAACTATACGCCGGGTCAGCCCATACGCCGGGTAAGATTGCCTCTACTGTGAAAATTTTCTTACCTCACAGATATTGATTTCGCGGCATTTTGCAGGAATCATAGCCAACAATGCCACTGCGGACGTTTCAGTGGACGAGTACCATCGTTACAAGGTGTGTGAGCCCCCTTTTTTTTATCCTCCCTGGTTTTGGACTCTGTTAACAAAATGAAGAACGCATGTTTTCTCCTCAGGAAGTACTGAGCAACGTTTTGTGTAAAGTTGTAAACACATGATATGTCCTGTACAATGAACTCATTATAAACATAAATAATGACCCATGATTTTGTAGGCAAATTCATATTGGCTGTACACGGGGTTCGTTCAAAGCTGTCACATAAATCCAAGAGCAATATGGAAATCCGACAATGATTCTATCTGAAATTGGTGAGTATGAACCGATCTACCCTCAGACAACAAATATTAGGACTAAGTGAGGGCATTTCGATAAAGCTGAGTTTCAGTCATAGCATTTGATAAATTAATCTGAATACTGCTACTACTAGGATTTTTTCATTTTTTCTGAGAGGCAAAAAAAAAAAAAAAATGGTTCAGTGGTCATAAATAGTGCTTCATGTTGTCAGGAATGGATGATCCTGGAAATGTAACAGTAGCAGTTGGGTTAAAGTATACGACAAGGATCAACTACTATCAAAACTACCTACAAAATCTGATAACTGCAATAAATAATGGTGCAAATGTTGTAGGATACTTTGCATGGTCATTGCTGGATAATTTTGAGTGGAAATCTGGGTACACGGCAAGGTTTGGATTGGTTTATGTAGATTTTCAAAACCTTACGAGATATCCAAAGATGTCCGCCTACTGGTTCTCCAAAGTCTTCAGCGTTAGTAGTCACTCCATTCTCTAGATTTATTCATCTAGGTGACTACTAAAATGTCAGCAAACCATTCTTGTTTGTTATTTTAATATTCAATGTACCAAATCTGTGGCTGAGTAATTTATATTAAGTCGGACAAGCAGAGCCGATTTTGTAAGATGGCTTATGAAGTTTTAATTAATAAATGATATTATATATTTCTCTGTGTTTGATTTTGAATTCTTGTGGCCAATTAGCAGAAAAGAAAAAAAACATTTTTTTTTATTAATGGAACATAGAAAAAGTTACAATGATTAAAAAGGTAAATTAGAACAATGCAAAGAGGATTAATTTTACAGGAGGATCCTTCAATAGTACGGATCACAACAAAGAATGGGGGACATAGGTACTTTGTTACCAAATCATCCAAAACAAGGAATATCATACCGAGAGAAGCTATGTGGTACCCAAGATAGCTTTAATGACTGTCAAACAAAGAAAAGGACAATTATAAACACCATGGTGAAGCAACAAAAGGAGGATTCTCTGTCGGGAAGGATGAATGAATGCTTACCACAAGCAAAAGAAATACCAGTATTGGCAATAGCTAAGGATTGTATAGTTGAGGATATAGTTTATAAGATAAAACACAACTTGATAGGCAAATTCATGGGTTTCAGACTATCTGTCCACTTCCTTCACACGTGGATAAGGAAACAATGACATATGGAAGGAGAATACGAAATTCTAACTCTACCAAATGGGTTATTTTCTATAGATTTCACATTAGTGGCAGACCGAAAAAAGGTATTTGAGGGAGGGTCATATCATCATGGTCCAACGGGACTATTCCTACAACCATGGAAGATGGGACTCGACCCAAGGGTGGAACCGACTTCGGTACCAATGTGGGTAAAATTGTTTGCCCTTCTTATTGAATTTTGGAATGAAGAGGTACTCGATGCAATAGGCAACTTACGAGGTCATTATCAAGGTAGACCAAGAGAAATAGTTTTAGTAGGATAAAAAATGTTTGCTAGGGTTTGTGTAGAAATGGACCTCAGTAAACCTCTTCCAACATAGATAGACCTAAAAATAGAATATTTTGTCTGGTGCCAACAAATGGATTATAAGGCTATCTATTCAAATGTTGAGTGTGCCATGCTCATGGACATTTGGCTAGAATGTTCCCAATAGTTAAGGATCATCAATTTGAACAATTCAAACTTCAAAAACAACTGAAATGTGTTAGGACCCAACTAAAGGAGTGGAGTAAACACAAGAAGGAACTCACTAGAATCCAAAAGAATGAAAACAAGGATCAAAAGGAGAAGATTGCTTAGGAGATAAGACAAGGAACTATTACAAAATATCTATTGCAACATGAGGCAAAAATTATTAGGAGAGAGGAAGCTTTGGAGGAACAAGAAGATATCTATTGGAGGCAAAGATCTAGAGTTATATGGTTAAAGGAGGGAGATCAAAACATAGCTTTCTTTCATAAGACAACAAAAACTAGAAGAAAATAAAATAGAATTATAGGTCTTATAGATATGATGGTTCAAGTAAAAACCGGTGGAAGTGAAATGAAAACTATAGCAAATCAGTACTTCCATACTATTTTTAGTAGTAATGAAAATTTGAATGCAATATGGCAGGAGAAGATACTAGAGGAAATTCTACAATTAGTCAAACCAGAACATAATAAATTATTAATGGAGGAAATTTCTTTGGAAGAAACATCGCACATCATACAAAAATTGCAAATAGGAAAGACCCCAGGACCAGATGGATTCCCTATTGAATTTTATCAATTTTTTTGGAGATTGTGGGTCAAGTAGTGGTGGAGGTACTGGAGGAAATCAAGCAGAGTAAGTAAACGTTAAAAGCCTTGTATCATACTTTTATCACTTTAATTCCTAAGGGCCCACCTAGTGAGATAATTGATAATTATAGGTCTATTTCACTCTATAATGTAGTATACAAGATATTAACAAAGCTTATGGTAGAGAGGTTAAAACCTTTTTTACCAAATATGATTTCAAGTGAGCAAGGTGGTTTTGTTGAAGGTAGACAAATTCTAGATGGAATAGTAGTGGCGCAGAACGTGATACACATTATATCCAAGCAAAAGGACCCATGTTTATTAAATTAGATCTTTCTAAAGCTTATGATAGAGTAGACTAGTCTTTTTTGCAAAGGATTTTATAAAAAATGGGCTTTGCAAATGAGTGGAGGGATTGGGTAAAAGCATGTACATAGACCACATCATTCTCAATTCTAGTAAATGGTAGTCCCTCTCCCATATTCTCAGTAGGAAGGGGGTTGAGACAATGGGATCCTCTTTCCCCTTACCTTTTTATCCTTTATTCAAAGGGTCCAGGGAGACTGTTTAAAAAGAGAGACAAGAGGAGAGGCTAAGGGGTCTAAAAACCAGTTATCATATTAAGATAAATCACCTCCATTTTGTGGATGATACAACTCTTATTAATCAAGCCAATCTCCTAGTAGCAAAAAACATAAAATAAATTTGCACCTGGGGGTGCAGCGTAACGGTTTGGGCTTTGGCTCTTCTTCGGGATGTCCAAGGTTCAAACTGTGGCATGGGTGGGTGTGTGAGGGGGTGGGTGTGTATCTCCTTGGTGGATTTTTTGTAACAGGTTGGGCAATTCTTGGTAAAAACCCCATATATTAATATTACAAAAAAATATATATATAAGAAATTTTATATGGGTATATTCAAGCTACAAGGCAAATTTTTAATGGAAAAAATCTCAAATAGTTTTTTCAATACAACGAAGAGGGTGGAAGAAAAAATAATACAATTATTGAACTTCATGGAAACTCCTTTATCCATATAGTATTTAGGAGTACCTATATCTGCAAAAAAAAAAGCAAGGAGTGGAAAGGGTTGATTGACAAACTTCAAGCTAATTTGAGCAATTGGACACACAAATGGCTAAGCTTGGGAGGAAGGCTTACAATGATTAAAGCTATTCTACAAGATCTCTTTGTTTATAAAATTTCCATACTTTAGGCTCCAAAGAAAATTTTGAAAGATATTGATAAAAACACAAGAAATTTGTTATGGTCAGGTGCAGGGGAAGAACAAAAATTAGCACTAGTTGGGTGGGAGAAGATATGTCAACCAAAAAAACAAGGAGGATTGGGGATAAGATCAACATCCCAAAGCAGCAAGGAACTATTAGGGAAGTTATATTGGAGATGGATTACAACTACTAAGGGCTTATCGAGTAGACTGTTACAAGCAAAATATTATCCTGGAGTGGTTGAGAAAGACATCCCAAGACACAGAGTGGAAGGAGAGGTATCTATAGTATGGAGAACAATGGCAGTCTAGGAGTTAATAAAGCCATACCTATATTTGTAGTTAGGGGATGAAAAGGAAAGCCTATTTTGAGAGGATTCATGAAATTAATCTCAACAAATTATTTAGAAATTCCTATATATGGAGTGTTGGAAAGTAAATATCCAAAAGGCAAGGTGGTGGAAAGACTCTTCCTATATGAAATCATGGAATCAACATGTGCCAAACTTACCACAATGGAAACATCCCTAAGAATGGCCAGTGAGGGAGACAAAGAAACTAACTGAAAAACTATGGAGACATCTCCAAAGATACCCAATTTAGGATGGTTCTATGACAAAAATACTTGGATGGGGAGGAATCAAGTTGGGAATATATTAGGCAAAGGAGGAATACAAGGTAGTTTGTGGATATGAGATTACCCTAGTACCACTTCCATGGACATTTGTTTGGAAAAAGGAATTATGACAAAAAATTAACATTTTCTCATGGCTGAATAATCATAGAAAGTGCTTGAAATTTGATAATATGATAAGAAGAGGTTTCTATAGGCCTTCCAAATGTGTTATGTGTGGAAAAGTATAGGAAATATTGAATCATCTATTTTTTAGATTTTCTTTTGCTAAATGCATGGATCAGTTGATGGAGGCAAATGAGACAAAATTGGGAAATTTTTGAGAGCTAGGAAAGCTTTTATGATAAATGGAAATAGTGCAACTGTAAGACTAAAATGATGAAAATGGCATGGAAGCTACGGTCTAGCTTTATATGGTGACAGTTATGGCCAAAATGAAATGCGTGTATATTTAGATCAGAGTACTAAACAACATAACAAGTATGGAAGAGGATTATAAGTAAGGTAATGGAAACACTGTCTATTAGATTACAAGAGGAAACAAACATATAAATGGAGGAAGTGACTATTTTAAGGAGCTTTGGAATAACTGTAAAAGAAAAATAATTAAGGTTTGGATGCACATGTGAGATCTCAAATAACATAGAGAGGAGACTTCCTTCTAGAGAATGGGTGAAGGTAAACACAAAATGTGGCTCCTACTAAAAACCCTAGAAAAGTTGGTTTTGGCATTATCATATGAAATTGAAAAGGAGAATAGGTGTACTAGAGAGCAAAAGGTATGGGGGAGACAAAAAATAATGAAGCAGAAGGACATGTGATCTTGTTACCATCAATGATAGTTGAAAATCTATATTTGCATAAGATATGGATAGAGATAGACTCTTAGATATGGGCTAGAATATTGGATCATATAAAACCCTTTCAGGTGCTAGGAATTGGTGAGAGAAGGAAGGGAGAATTAGTTCAAAATATTTGGAAGGTTTTCCAGGATGTTTTTATTACACATATCAAGTGAGAGGGAAATAGAGTGGTATATTATTTAGAAAAATGGAAAAAATAACTAAAGGAAGGGCAATATGTGGACTCCCATATGGAATATCTAATAAGCTGATACCAAAGAATCCAAGGGATGTGAGATGTGGTACAAATAGATAGCAGAATAGGAAGAGCAACTAGTGATTCTAATGAATCTATCACATTTAGACCACAAAGTGAAACAACATGAAGATAGAGGGATGGGTAATTTTTGAGCCAAGAGGGATTGGTGGAGGATTTTTTCTCTCATATTTCCTATCAAGGTTAGTTTACTTTGTAATACAATTTCTATAAATAAATTATATTTTTCATTTCTTCAAAAAATATGAAAGTTATAACAAAAAATTATAAAAATAAAATGATTTCAATCAATTAAACTTTTATAATTTTAAGAAGATCAAGTTTTTAGTTCTTTAAGTAATATATACACAATTGCAAATTTTTTAAAAATAAGTTATATACTCATTAAAATACTAAAATATTCTATTTGTTGTAACATACCTTTTTATCACATTTTTTTCAATTCTTTTTTTTCTTAAATATATTCTTCAACTTTCTGAAAGTGCTATGTTTGAATCAACTCCTTGACATCATTTTCATTAAGACATACAATTTCACTTGGCCAATTGCCTTCTACAATTTAAATTTTACCACATCATAATTCGTTAATTTATCTACTACTCAATTTCTTTCACTATAAATATGCTCACACTTCTAGGAGATTACCTCTACTAATAGATGAAAAAAATCAACAATAATATTATATTTTATCCATTCTCAACATCCATTTTTGTTAATAACATTGATCATAATTTGAATCCCCCTCAATTGAAATATATTATCATTTTTCTACTACAATTTGTATCCCTAAAAGAAGTGCCCTAGCCTATAGATAGTTGTTAGTTGAAGTTCCATATGATTAATGAATGACGAGAATTTAACCGTCACTATTTCTAAAAACATGACCACCAGATTTTCCTCGATTTCCTTTGGAAGCACCATCAAAATTAATTTTTATAAACCCAATTTTTGTGCATTTCCATTTTACCATAGCTCTAAGTAGATCCTTTGTTTTAATTATGTTGTTGCAAATGACTCTTTCATGAATGCTCAAATCCTATAGCCAAATTATTAGCACCTATTTTTATATAATTAAGACTTTCCATGATGAGAACCATATTTGTAAATATTCTAAAAGAGACAATAATATAGTTCTAAACATGGGTATAATTTTGAGATTTATTTTTATAACACCCCAAGTCAGCCCACTTGGTTGTCAATTCACACCAAGTCTTCCACTTGGTTGTCTAATATCAGAGATCTCATTATGAGAAAAAAATTGTATCTATTTTTTTTTGTTTCATTTTCTAGTATGAGCATGTTAAGTTCATCTTCATGAGTGCCATTCCGCTGTAGTCGAAATACTCATGAGATCGAGATTGGCCAAATCCCGTATTGTTGCCTATTTTGAACTTCACTCTCCTCTCGAGATTCCAAGTTCAGGCAGTGGGTTTCTTTTCCTCTAGGGCCCATAACACCTAGAGGTGTGATGCATAACTTTCCCATGTCTTTACATGAATACATGAACTCGTATCTTATATTAAATTCATGTAAGACTTAGCGCATACATGCTCGAGCTAGACGATCAACCATTCTTTATGGAGCATCGACTAGGGTCTTACCAATACCCTGGTAACCACCCGATGACTTATGCAGATTAACCAACATGATGTCCCATACCATCATGTTGTCGGTTTCACCTAGTCTAACACAAGTCACCACTCATCACTAGCAGGGTTAACCTAGAAGAGATGCCCATACAACTCTTTGTTACCTCTCGTTCTGACCTTTTCCCATCAAAAGTACAGTTAGAGCCCTATTCCATGATGTTTGCCTACCCGTAACATCATCATTATTTGTTCCATCAGATTGTCTACCCACAATCCTGAATTTCAATCAAGGTTGTCCTGCCCACAACCTTAGGTTGCATTTTAAGATTACCTAATCCCACAATCTTAATAATGATAATATATTTTTTTTGTAAACTTAGCTACGGTTTGAAGGGTCTATCATTGTTTTTGACTAATCTATGGTTAATCAAACACCATTTCCGAATGATTTCGAGGTTTAGAAAAGTAACTCAAGTTATCAAGTTTCCACCTTTCCGTATTACAAGTTTACCACTAAAATTAAATAGAAATCACTAAACAAAAGGGACCATTGTAATCATTTTAAAATATCTATGCTTTTGCCATACTATATGTAAATAATTTTTTTTCTACAAATAGAAACTATCTCCCAGTTAAGTAAAATAAAGGCATTTTCTACTAATTAAAAACTTCCACAAAGAATAAATTACATAAACATAGGGATGAATGGTCTACTTTAATCAAAATAAGTATTGGGGTCAAGACTCCACAATGTTTAGGCTTAAAGAAACATAATTATTTCTGATATAATAAGAAGATAAATACCATCCACATTTTGGATAACATTGTACAACGAATACTCTAAAATAAAGGTGGAATATAATTTCTTACAAATGTCTTAGCCCATTGACCCTTCAAGATTGTACGAAAATGACATAAGCTACGTTTTCCCTAACCTCTTTATTGGTTTAAAGTGAACATTATTTAATCTTTACTATCTTATAATTCACTTCTACGCTTCAAGACTTTAGGGCTTACATAAACATGTGTATACAATAAACTTAATAAAATTCATAATATGAAATAGCTATACTCAACGCTAATATATACAATCTCAAGTTGACCTTAGAAGCAATAAATATTCATTGATTTTCATAGAGTATAAACAAGTAATAACTCTTCTAAAAATAAAGACTCAAAATGCATTCTATTTCAATCAAATATTTATAAATGAAAGTAGCAGCATATCCTTTTAAAATTACAATTTACATAATTTACATCTAGCATTCAGTCTTCGACCAATTCATATTTTTCCAAAGTTATGTTTCAGTAGTCAGTGAAAGGTTTACAACTTTTCTCTATGTATAACCAAGGAATTATATACTCCTTTACTAAGACATGATACCGTTTGGCTATATCTTCTCTCTTATGACTCAGGACTCATTACTCCTGAGTGGAGTTACTAAGTATACACAACATAACATTTCATTTCTATGTGCAATTTAGAACCCGAACGCTATCATTAATATCACTAAAAAAATAGCATGCATTGTATTTTGTCGTGCTCAGCAGTAGTCCTTCCCATTAATCCGATTAACCGATGTTTTCCAAGGGTTAGAGTGGTCATCTATGATGAAATGCAGCTAATCCCTAGAATGCATACATCATTTCCTCATTTAAATCAACATGCAGAACTCCAAATATTTTCTAACACAAACACAATATCAAGCATATCTTGACACAATATACCACACCAAACTCGGTCTTGGTTCACTTCCAACCAGACTCCTAGTAAACATTGGTGTTTAATATTATCATAGCATGCAATAGTAATCAATTCAAAGAAGAGTCTAGGTTCACAGCCAACCATTCACACAATACTTGGCAAACACTTGCAGTATAAGCATGTTCAATTCACACATCCCATTGCCTCAACGAACACATGCAATATGAACATCTCCAGTTCACACAACGTATCACTTCAATGAACACATGTATTAAAGCATATCCAGTTCACTCCATTTAACACTTCAACGAATGCATGTATTAAAAGCATATCCAATTCACACAAGGTATTTTTTTTTTAATTTCTATAATACGTTTGTTGTTCTGGGAAAACACACAGAGCACCATCATATTTATTTTTAAAGAAAAACCATACAAACATATTTGTAATAACTATTGGCTTTTTCCCTGAGATTTTAAAATTAGAATGGCTTACTGGTTTTTACATGCAACCAACTCTTGATCTTCCTCTACCGTATTTTATTATTTCCTCCACTAACGCCTAGCTCACCTGCTCTATTTCTCCACCTCCAATGCTTGATTTTATCCTTGCAAAAAGGACACCATGCATACCAATCTGCACCCCCCTTCTCACCCGAGTCCACCATCTAGAGATGGTTTTTTTCCCACTTCTCTTCGCACACAAATCCCATGTTAGTTTTAAAGTCTGTTCATCTTAACCAAGCGCCAAGTGGTATCCACTTCTCCACTTCAACAACCTCCATAAAAAATAATGCCGATAATTCCCTAATTGTCATCTTCAAAAAGTGCCTCAATAACACCTCTATAGTCTACGTATTAGTTTGCTATATAATTTTAATATGACACTTATTTAATTTTCTTTATTTACCTTACCTCCAAAGTATTATTTGCTTCTACAATTTTATATATATTAATATTTATGCAATTAGTATAGTTGTATATAAATGTATGTATATATATATATAAGTTAATTTTTAAATAAGTCAATTTCCAAAGCAAAACACACATATTATTTTCTTTTTAAACTCTGCATACTACTACTTATATATATATATATATTCAGATTATTTTATTAATTTTAAACCATGATTCCTATGCATTAAGCATTTTCATTATCCACCAATAATTTAAACCATGGCTCCCATGCATTAAGCACTTTCATTGCCATACAAACAACTCAATTCATAATTTAACAAACATTAAACACCCCTACGAATGCAACTACATGATATGCATTCTACATGGACCATTGGCGAATGCATTGCCTATAGGGTTCTTTGCCCCTATGAACTGGAAATTACACCACCGCTCATCATCTCCCTTGACTTACCTTACACCGGAATAATCCTTTTTGCCTATTGAGGAGACCTCTTTCCTTTGCATCGCCCTACCAACAACATTTACCTATCTCCTGCAACCACATATACATTAGCAGTATCTCATCCTTACAAATAAATTAGGTGTATAAGAAAATAGAGTTTTGGAGGGTTGTTACATACTTCCCCCCTAAGATTAAACATAGTCCCTATGTTTGCATTCACCATTTTAAGCATAAAATGAAAAATAATACCATGATAATAGAAAATCATATCAACACATCAACAAATTGACATACTTTCTAATCTGATTCATCATCCAAAACATGCATAAATATTAAATACATGTATCATTCTTCATATACCAAGATATGATAATGTTCAAAATAAAACTATGACATGAAATATGCACAAATATCAAGTATATGTATCATACTTCTCAAACCAAGATATGATATTGTTACTGTTCAATCAACATAAAACTATGTCATGATGATAATAATGTCCAAATACTATTCAAACAAGAATGGAAACTATCTTTTCATGATGGCCACATCTTCCCATGTGGCACTATTTTATGAGAACTGGTCCCATTGGACCTTGCACTATTCAATGTTCCTTTTTCTTAACTATTTTGTACGATATCCAAGGATCCTAACTGGTCACACTTCAATGCATAGGGGATCATCCATCTACAATTGATCAACATTCCAAACATGTGAAGGGTCAAGAACATATTTCTTGAGAAGGGACACATGGAACGTATCATGAATTTTTGACAAATTGGGTGGCAAGTCTAATTTGTAGGCAACCGGGTTCAGTTTTTCAACAATTTCAAAAGGTCCTACAAATCGTGGACTAAGCTTAGAGGATTTGATAGAACTTTTAGTAGGTTTAACTCTTAGGAATACTTTGTCTCCCATAGTGAATTCCCTTGGCATTCTTTTCAAGTCTGCATAACTCTTTTGTCGATCTGAGGCTTCCTTGAGCCTTCGACGAATTTCATTGAGTTGGTCTTCCATTTCCCTGACCATATCTGGCCTGATCATCACCCGATCCTCTAGATTACTCCATGACAATGGCGTTTTGCACCTCCTCCCATATAGAGCCTCAAATGGAGCCATACCTAAAGAAGTATGATAGCTATTATTATAAGAAAACTCAACTAGGAAAATATAATCTTCCCATTTCATCTGATGGTCCATACAATACATGCGGAGCATATCCTCTAAGACTTGATTTACCCTTTCAGTTTGTCCATCTATTTTTGGGTGATAGGCAGTACTAATATTGAGTTTCATTCCCCATGCCTGATGCAAAACCTGCCAAAACTCAGATGTGAATCGAGAGTCCCTATCTGATATAATGGTTTTAGGGAATCCATGTAGCCTTACCACTTCCTTGGAAAATTTTTGGGCTACAGTAGGAGCTCCATATTTTATATTTCTAGGAAGAAAATGTGCCACCTTAGTCAATTTATCCACTACTACCAGAATGGCATCATGCTGAAAATGATTCTTAGGTAGCCCAACAATAAAATCCATAGTTACAACTTGCCATTTGTATTGTGGAATGTCATGCAAAAATAAGCATCCAGCTGGATGTAGATGTTCTGCTTTCACCTTTTGACATTCTAGACATTTAGCCATAAATTCAACAATGTCCTTTTTCATTCCTGACTAGTAATATTCTTTTTTCAAATTTTCATACATCTTCACATAGCCTGGATGTGCAGAATATGGAGTACTATGTGCCTCTTGTAGGATCACATTTCTCATGTCCTGATCATCAGGTACCACTATTCTATTTTTGAAGAACAATGTATCATTCCAAATTCTAAATTCCTTTGCTTTATCAGACTCTTGTTGAACTAATTCTCGATACTTCTGAGAATATTCATATTGAATTTGTAATTTTCTTATTTGATCAATTATAGCAGATTGACAATGTGACATAGCATAGATATGCCTTCTCCTACTTAAAGCATCTGCTAATTTATTTTCTTTTCCCTTAATATACTCTATACCAAAGTCATATTCCACTAGAAACTCCATCTAACGCCTTTGTCTAGCATTGAGCATTGGCTGAGTAAAGATATATCTTAGAATTTGATGGTCTGTTCTAAGCTCAAAATATTTACCGAGTAGATAATGATGCCACATTTTCAGAGCATGCACCACCACAACTAATTCTAAGTCATGTGTGGCATAGTTTAGTTCATGTTTCTTAAGTTTTTGGGACTCATAAGCAATAACACCATCCTCTTGCATGAGAACCCCACCTAATCCTTCCAAAGAAGCATCAATACATACAATAAATGGTTGCTTAGGATCTGCTATTTTGAGAATAGGTGTTGTCGTTAGCTTTTCTTTAAGAATTTTGAAAGCTTCTTCACATCGTTTTGTCCATTTAAATGCTTTTCCTTTCTTTTGGAGATTGGTTATTGGATAAGCTATCTTAGAAAAATTTTTAATAAAATGATGATAATATCCAGCCATCCCCATAAAACTTCTCACCTCAGAAATATTTGTAGGAGCAGACCAATCAATGATAGCCTCAATCTTCCTTGGATCAACAGATATCCCTTCAGCTGAAATTACATGTCCCAAATATTGTACCTAGGTTGCATAAAATTCACATTTGGACATTTTTCCATATAATTGATTCTTTCTAAGTATCTCAAGAACAGTCCTCATGTGTAGGTCATGTTCTTCTTTGCTCTTGGAATAGATCAATATGTCATCCAGGAATATTAACACAAATTGATCTAGTTGTTCTTGAAACACACTATTCATCAAATTCATAAAAGTTGTTGGGGTATTGGTCAACCCAAAAGGCAACACTATGAATTCATAATGTCCATATCTAGTTTGAAAAGCAGTTTTGTGGGTATCTTCCTCTCGAATTCTCAACTGATGATATCCAGATCTAAGATCAATTTTGGAGAAAATTGTGGCTCCCTTCAGTTGATCAAACAAATCATCTATTCTAGGTAGAGAGTATTTATTCTTAATAGTCATCTTGTTTAACATTCTGTAATCAATACATAACCTTAGTGTCCCATATTTCATTTTTCACAAACAACACTGGTGCACCCCACGGTGAAACACTAGGTTTAATATGTCCTTTTTCTAAAAGTTCCTGAAGTTGAGTCTTAAGTTCTTGCAATTCTATTGTGGTCATCCTATAAGGTACTCGAGCTATTGGTGTTGCTCCTGGTAAAAGTTCTATAGTAAAATCAAACTCTCTTTGGGGTGGAAGACCAGGTAATTCTTCAGGAAAAACATCTCGAAAGTCATTTAACACTGGATATGTTTGGAAAAGACTTGCTCTGGATTCATTTTCTTCCTTTTTATTGAGTTTAACCACAAAAACTCTACTACCCTTCCTCAGGGCTCTTTTAACTTGCATTGTAGTCAAAATATGTGGTTCCACTATTTCACGTCCATAGTGAACCCGTATCCTTTGCTTGGTGTCATCAGTGAATTCCATCCATATTTCTTCAAAATTTAACAATGCTTTATGTGCCTTGAGCCAATCCATACCTAAGATTATATCGAAGGCATGTAAAGGAGCTACGTATAAATGCCAATGGGTTTGCCCTTGAGGTAACTTTATTTGAGGATCAAATAAACATTGGTTAATGGTATAGGTTTTCCCAGACCCATACTCGAATTTCCACCCATTAGCCATAAATCCAGGTGTTTTTGGTATGTCCCTCAAAATATTTGGTGAAACAAAACTATCAGTTGCTTCGAATCAATCAAAATACAAACATTTCTATTATAAATTTTACCTTTCAATAGAAAAGGTGTTGCTTGACCATTGAGTTTAGAGTTACCTATTGTTGCATATATCTTATGAGTAGGTTCCTCAGGTTCTTTTCTCTTATCTTCCCATAAAGGAAATTTATCAGCATAATGAGGTTCTTTACAAATCCAGCAACTAGTCTGTGGTGCCCTCTCTTTCACATTTCCCTCATTATCTTCATGTGTACCAGCTTTTGGTACATTAGTTCTTTGTTCATACCTATCCCTGAAATTTCTCTAGCCACCCCAGTAGTTTTGATTCCCTCTATTTTCCTGGTACCTATTCTTATTCTTGTCAAACCTATTTTTGTTTCCGTTTCCACGATTCTTGTTCCAACCCCTATCTCCTTTGGTTGGACCCATATTTTTCTTCTTTTGTGGCTCTTCCTTTTCTGAAGATTGTTGATAATAAGCTTTCTTGGCTTTAAAATTATCCTCTTCTTGTCGAGCCAAGTCACAAGCAGCAGTTAGAGTAGCAGGTTTTAACATAAGAATTAGGTGCCCAATTTTTGGATGTAACCCTAGGAGAAATTTTTGGATTTTAATTTCATTTCACTGCTCATATTCGGGCATATATTTGAGCAATTGCACAAATCGTTGGTAGTACTCAATTACAGACATATTGCCCTATGACAACCTTGAAAACTTTGCAGTCCTTTCAAGGTAGAATTGTGGTGTTAGGAACCTATCCTTAAATGCCAAAACAAATGTATCCCAATGAACATCGGTAGCCTCCACATTATGAGTTTTTCTATATGTATCCCACCAGTCAGTGGTAGCTCTAGTTAGTCAAAATACTGCCCACGAGGTTTTTGATTTAGATGAAAGGGTCCTAACTGCAAAGTATGCTTCTACACTATTCAACCATCTTTCAGCTTCCTCCCCATCTCCTTTGCCATCAAATTTGGCTATATCAATTTTTCTCATATCCTTGTCCAACTCTGAACCTACTTGTTTCCTTCCTGGGTCAATAGTTATCTCATCCTCAACTATTACCATTTCTTTTCCTTTGGACAGATTTTCTATTGTTTTCTATTGATGGGAAATCATTTCTTGTTGTTGAGCCAGCTGAGCTTTTTGTTGCTCCATATGCTCTATCATTTGAGCAGTTTGTTGTGCCATGTGTTCAACTATTTGAGCACTTTCTTGCTCCATTTGTTCTTCTCTCCTATGGCTCAAGCTTCATTTATCCTGAGTAGAGATATTAAGGATACACAACATTTCATTTCCTTTTCTATGCACAATTTAAAAATCAAACAGTGTTAAAATCACTTAGAAAAGTAGCATGCATTGTATTTTGTCATGCTCAACATAATTATTTCCCAATAATCAGACTAATTGGTTTATTTCAAGAGTCAGAGTGGTCATATACTATTAAATGTAGCAAATCCCTAGTATGCATACATAATTACCTCATTTATAACAATATGCAGAGCTCCAAACATTTTCTAATACAAATACAGTATCAAGCACACCTTGTCACAACATGCCACACCAAAATTGGTCTTGGTTCACATCCAACCAAACTCCCAGTATCTATTGGTTTTTAATATTATCATAACATAAAACAATAATTAATTCAAAGAAGCAACTAGGTTCATAGCCAACCATTCATGCAATACTTTGGCAAACACTTGCAATATCTACATGTTCAGTTCACACATCACACTGCCTCAATTATTATATGCAATAAGAACGTTTCCATTTCACACAGTGTATCACTTCAACAAAAACATATGTTACAACATATCCAGTTCATTCCAAACAACACTTCAACAAATGCATGTAATTAAAAACATATCCAATTCACATAAGGCATAATTTTTATTTTTTTCTATAATTCGTTTGTTGTTATGGAAAAGCACATAGATCACCCTCATAGTTGTTTTTTTATTTTTTTTAAAAGAAAAACCATACAAACATTTATAAAATAACTAATAGCTTTTTCCCTAAGATATTAGAAGCAAAATGGCTTACTGGTTTTTACACACAACCAACTCTTTCTCTTCCTCAGCTGCACTTTGCTATTTTCTCTCACCAACACCTAGCTTCACCTGCTCTATTTACACTGCCTCCAAGTGAAGCAGAACTAAGATAACACACAGAAAAATTCACGCAAATTTCATTAGCCGAGTTTCAAATTCGCAAATACAGCAGTTATATTCAAATGGCCCAGAACCCCGTTACAATGTATGCATTCCTCTTTATCACAGACCCGACCCCCTTCGCACATCATTACACAGAATGCAGGATTCCCTATAACCGCTTGCACGAGTGTTCTGTCACTGCATGCATTTTGTGGCCAGGTATCTTTCATCATCATGGCATGGGATGGCAGAGTGCCCTGCAGCCGCTTGTCCATCCACCCGCCGAGTCATCATTCATAGGAATGCGCCATAACCATCTGTAATCTGCTACCACGTGCCCTTCTGCAATGGCCTCTATAACCGCCTAGTGCTCTATGGCCACCTGTAATTTGATGCCACGTGTCCTTCTGCAATGGCCTCTGCAATTGTCGGCTGGTCTAGAGTCGTGAGCGTTTTGTCACGATATCGCGACGTGTTTGCTTCCTTACACCCTCTCTCCTCTTTGGTCGCGATATCGCGACGTTTTGGCGTTCGGCCTCTGTTTTCTCCATTGGGCCACGAAATCGTGACATGTCACGATTTCACGACCATTTTACCCCTCGATGCCTTTGCCCCAAAAGTGTCGCGATTTCGCGACCACTTTGCACCCTGTCACCTTGCTTCCGAAAGTGTCACGATTTTGCGACCACTTCGCGCCTTCGAGCCTTGCCCTCGAAAGTGTCATGATTTCGCGACAACTTTGCACCTTCGAGCCTTGCCTTCGAAAGTGTCACGATTTCACGACCACTTTGCGCCTTAGAGGCTTGCCTTCGAAAGTGTCACGATTTCGTGACCACTTTGTGCCTTAGAGCTTTGCCTTCGAAGTTGTCACGATTTCGTGACCACTTTGCGCCTTAGATATTTGCCTCTGAAAGTGTCATGATTTTGCGACCACTTTGCGCCTTAGAGCTTTGCCTCCGAAAGTTTCACAATTTCGTGACCACTTTGCGCCTTAGAGCTTTGCCTCCGAAAGTGTCATGATTTCCTGACCATTTTGCGCCTTGGCTCCATTGCTTCGAAAATGTCACGATTTTGTGACCATTTGGCGTCTAGGCTGCTTTGCTTCGAAAATGTCACGATTTTGCGACCATTTTGCGTCCAGCTGCTTTGCTTAGAAAATGTCATGATTTCGTGACCATTTTGCGTCCAGGCTGCTTTGCTTCGAAAATGTCATGATTTCGTGACCATTTTGCGTCCAGACTGCTTTCCTTAGAAAATGTCACGATTTCGTGACCATTTTGCGCCTTGGCCCCTTTTCTCAAAAAGCGTCACGATATCATGACAGTTTGACCCTTTGGCGCCCTTTCTCAAAAAGTGTCACGATTTCGCGACAGCTTTGGCACTTAAAGAAAAAAATATTTTTGGGTGATGCAAGATTGCTTTTCCACCTCCGGATGCTCCTACATCAGACACCCGGGGTGAATTGAGAAGTGACCTTCACTTCTGATCTGTCTGAGGTAGACCCAGGTGGTCAACCTCTGCCTTCAACAACCAAGTCGCATCTTCTATGGGCCTACCCTTCCACTTGATCAAATACTCAGAATAACACCTGTTTTGAGTACTTCGGCCCTCACGAGTATCAAGGACTTCTTCTATCTCATTTGCGACTGGAGTAACCATGGGAATGCTCCACAAATCCGGGCTTGGTGTTGCACTGCTATCTCCTTCATGAAACTCGACCAAATCCGAAATATTAAAAACCGATGAGATGTTAAGTTCACTTGGCAACTCCACCTCATATGCATTACCCGAATCCCGTTTTCCAATGATCCTGCATGGCCCAAACTTCTTCATTTTCAGCTTGTTATAGGTCTTGGCAGGAAACCTCTCTTTCCTTAGATGGACCATGACAGAATCTCCTACTTCAAACTCCTTAACTCGATGTTTCTAGTCTGCCCTGCCCTTATACTGAGCATTCATCTTGGCAATGTGCCTTGTCACCTCCTCATGCACTCCTTTCAGGTGTTCAACAAAGTCTTCAGTGTTAGCACTACATTTTTCTCTTGTATCCATCCTTCTCAACTCTGAAGCATTTCTTGGGCTGCTCCCATAGATTATCTGGAATGGTGATTTATTGTTACTTCTGTTGATAGAGCTGTTGTAAGCGAATTATGCCTGCGACAGAACTAAATCCCATCCCTTGGGCTTATCTTCGACCAAGCATCTCAGCATATTTCCCAAGCTTCGATTTACCACCTCTGTTTGCCCATCTGTTTGGGGGTGGCATGCAGAACTAAATTTTAAATCCATCTTCAGTTTCTTCCACAGGGTTCTCCAGAAATACCCTACAAACTTGGTATCCCTGTCCGACACAATGCTCCTTGGCAGCCCGTGAAGGCATACCACTTCCTTGAAGAATAAACCAGCCACATGGACCGCATCACTAGTCTTTTGGCAGGGAATAAAATGAGCCATTTTTGAAAACCTGTCCACTACCACAAATATGGAGTCGTGTCCCCTCTACGTCCTGGGTAAACCAAGAATAAAATCCATGCTAATATCCTCCCATGGCCTTTCAGGTATAGGTAGTGGTTGATATAAACCAGTATGCTGCCTCACACCTTTTGCCATCTGGAATATCCTACAACTTTGCATGAATTTTGCCACATCTTGTTGTAATTGCGGCCAGTAGTAGTTTTCACTAACAAGTGAAATGGTCTTGTCTCAACCAAAGTGCCCAGCTAAACCTCCACTGTGCTTTTCCTTGATGATATTCTCCCTCATTGAGCTCCTCGAAATGCATAATTAGTTCCCCTTGAACATCATTCCATCTTGAATTATAAAATTCAACCACTTAGTCCTGTCCAATGTAACAGGCGCAGTGCAGGCTTTCCAAGCTTCTGCGAAGTCGGGGTCTGCAGGGTATAAACCCTTGATTTCAAAAAACCCTACAACCTCCACCTTCATCTCCATAAATAAACATTGCCTCCTACTCAAGGCATCTACAACTCTATTGGATCTCCCGCTCCGGTGCTTCAGCACAAAGGTGTAGCTCTATAGGAACTCCACCCACTTCAGGTGCCTCTGATTCAATTTCCCTTGACTGTTAATATACTGCAGTGCCTGATGATCAGTATAAAGAACAAAATCCTTTGGTAACAAATAATGTCTCCATTTCTTCAAAGCCTGAAATATGGCATAGAACTCCTGATCATATACCGAATACTTCTTTTTGGCATCATTGAGCTTCTCGCTAAAATAAGCAACAGGCTTACCCTCTTGGCTCAATACGGCCCCTATGGCACTACCACTCGCATCACAGTCTACCGAAACACCTTGTTAAAAATCGTAAGGGCTAATACAGGTTGCTCTGTGACCTTCTTCTTCAGCATAGCAAAGATTTTGTCTGCTCCAGATGTCCACTTGAATTCCTTCTTGTTCCCCCTCATTGTCTTCGTAAGGGATGCACAAATACTATTGAAGTTTCTAATGAACTTTTTGTAGAAACTGGCCAGACCGTGAAATGATCTCACCTCAGTCACACTTCTTGGAGCAGGCCATTCTATGATAGCCCTCACCTTCTCGGGGTCCATTTTGAGACCATCGGCTGAGATAACAAATCCCAGGTATACTAGCTCCCTCTTCACGAAGTTACACTTCTTCAAATTTATTAGCAGCTACTCCTCTCGCAATTTCTCAAAAACCCTCCTGATGTGCATCAGGTGCTCCTCCAGGATTTTGCTAAAAATCAAGATATCATCCAAGTAGACAATAACAAATTTGCCTAAAAATTCCTTCAGGACTTCATTCATTAACCGCATGAAGGTACTCGGTGCATTGGTTAGCCCAAATGGCATGACCAACCACTCATACAACCCCTCTCTAGTTTTAAAGGCTGTCTTCCACTCATCCCCTTCTCTAATGCGGATCTGATGGTAACCACTTTTCAGGTCAATCTTCGTGAAGTACTCAGCTCCACTCAAGCAGTCCATGATATCATCCATCCTGGGCAATGGGAATCTGTATTTAATAGTGATCTTGTTAATTGTACGAGATTCTGTGCACATTCTCCACTCCCAATCCTTCTTGGGTGCTAGTACTGCAGGTACTACACATGGGCTAAGATTCTCCCTAATAAACCCCTTCTTTAGCAAATCTTGAACCTATTGGTTTAACTCCTCAGTTTCTACAGGCATCATTCTGTGTGCAGCCTTGTTCGGCAAGCTCGATCTAGGCACCAAATCTATGTGGTGACTGATCTTCCTAACAGGCGATAAACCTTCAAGAACATTATCAAAAATGATATCTGGAAAATCCTCTAACAACCCCATGACTTCCACTGGAGTTTCCTTGTATTCTTCTTCCCTAGCCCTAGGGATTATTGCATAGCACATATGATCTGGCTTCAGACCATCTAAAAATCTTCTGCCATCCACTATATAGACTCGTGCACTGCTGCATACCTTCTCATCTACCTCCTTCAGTGGTTTCAACTTATGTTGAACTCCATTTTTTGACAAGGAATATGTATTGGCTTGACCGTCATGCACAACACTTCGATCAAACTGCCATGGTCTCCCAAGAAACAGGTGACATGCATCCATAGGCAAGATGTCACATAAGACCTCATCTCGGTAAGTTCCAATGTTGAACTTCACCAGGCATTGCTCACTGACTAGCACCCTATGGTATTTTTGTAACCATGCAATCCGATAAGGATGCGGGTGTTTTCTTCTCTCCAGCTGCAACTTAGTAATCATCTCCTCAGAGACCAAGTTGTCAGTGCTTCCATTATCGATGATGATGTTACATACCTTGCTTGCGCACTTGCATCTTGTTCGAAACAGGCTATTCCTCTGGTATGCCTTCTTTTCTTCATTCAACAAGACTCTTATGATGATCATTGCCTCTCCTCGTTCTGCCTCCTTAGAGTGCTCAGATTCGACACCTTCGTCTGCTATAGTAGCTCGGGCCTAACCCTCAGGTCTTCGATTTGGCCTTTCTTGATGCTACGGGCAGTTGTATGCCCGATGTCCTTCTTCTCCATAGTTGAAGCAGGTTCCTTGAAAGACACCTCTTCCAAACCCTCGCCCAGGCCTACCTCTCCCCCTCGGGTAGTTGTTGTTCTGATTGTGTGGGTGTTGGTTATTCTCCTCCTTCTCTTCTTTCTATTTTTGGCTACTGCTTGCTTCACCAGTTTTCCCCAACTCTTTGTATCTTCCTCCACTGGTCCTCCCACCAGCTCTTCCTCCTCAATACTTTCCTCTCTACTTACCATCAAACCTCTTATTCAGTTTCTCCTCCATTTTTAATGCAAACCGGTATGCATCCTCAACCATGCTCATTCGAACCAGAATCAGCTCTTCTTGGATGCTGGTTCTCAATCCATTGATGTATCGAGCAACTTTCTCCTTATTTGCCTCAGAATGACCAGTTCTAATCGAAATCTGGTAGAACTCCTCTGTGTACTCCTTGATAGATTTACTTGCCTGTCTAAGACTTTGCATCTTTCTCAACAGGTCCAACTCATAATCCGTAGGGATGAACTGCCTCTTCAACTTCTCCACCATCCTATCCCACCTGGTGATCTTTTCCTTTCCCCTCTTATTCCTTTCCAGCTGCACTCCTTTCCACCAGATGCTAGCATGCCCCTTCAACTTTGTTTTTGTGAACCTGATCCGATTTGGATCTGAGATATTTTCATACTCAAAATATTCCTCCATGTCGTTGATCTAATCTATCAATTCCTTGAGATTGAGATTCCTAGAATAAGTAGAGACATCGAACTTTAGCTTCTTCCTGATCTGGGATATGGCCCTATACAGCCTAGCCTCTGCTGGATCCAATGCTTCTTCCTCATCATATGGACCCTTTTCTTCCCAAAATTCATCTTCACTAGGTTCCTCCCTTATTGGCTCAACTCCTCTTCTGATTTCTTCCTGTAGGGCTTCAACTTGCCTCTGTAAGGCTCTAAGATCGACCTCTGCTCCCCTATTCCTCACACCACCATGGTTCCTATGCGGAGGCATCCTGCTCGCTTCCTCTCAACCCACAACCACAATCTTGGCACAAACTGCCTCACTATCGGCGATCGGTTTGCGCACTCAGAACCTTCTGGCTCTGATACCACTTGAAGTAGAACTAAGATAACACACAGAAAAATTCATGCAAATTTCATTAGCCGAGGTTTTGAATTCGCAAATACAGTAGTTATATTCAAATGGCCCAGAACCCCCTTACAATGTATGCATTCCTCTTTATCACAGACTCGGCCCCCTTCGCACATCATTACACAGAATGCGGGATTCCCTGTAACCGCCCACACAAGTGTTCTGTCGCCGCATGCATGTTGTGGCCAGGTATCTTTCATCATCATGGCATGGGATGGCGGAGTTCCCTATAGCCACCTGTCCATCCACCCGTCGAGTCATCATTCATAGGAATGCGCCATAGCCATCTATAATCTACTACCATGTGCCCTTCTGCAATGGCCTCTGTAACGACCTAGTGCTTTATGGCCACCTATAATTTGATACCATGTGTCCTTCTGCAATGGCCTCTGCAATCTCCGGCTAGTCTAGAGTCGTGAGCGTTTTGTCACGATATCGTGACGTGTTTGCTTCCTTACGCCCTCTCTCCTCTTTGGTCGCAATATCGCGACGTTTTGACGTTCGACCTCTGTTTTCTCCGTCGGGCCGCGAAACCGTGACATGTCACGATTTCGCGACCACTTTGCACCCTGTCACCTTGCTTTCAAAAGTGTCGCGATTTCGTGACCACTTCGCGCCTTCGAGCCTTGCCCTAGAAAGTGTCACGATTTTGTGACCACTTTGCGCCTTCGAGCCTTGCCTTCGAAAGTGTCACGATTTTGCGACCACTTTGTGCCTTAGAGCCTTGCCTTCGAAAGTGTCATGATTTCGTGACCACTTTGCGCCTTAGAGCCTTGCCTCCGAAAGTGTCACGATTTCGTGACCACTTTGCGCCTTAGAGCTTTGCCTCCGAAAGTGTCACGATTTTGTGACCACTTTGCGCCTTAGAGCTTTGCCTCCGAAAGTGTCACGATTTCGTGACCACTTTGCGCCTTAGAGCTTTGCCTCCGAAAGTGTCATGATTTCGTGACCATTTTGTGCCTTGGCTCCATTGCTTTGAAAATGTCACGATTTCACGACCATTTGGCGTCCAGGCTGCTTTGCTTCAAAAATGTCACGATTTCACGACCATTTTGCATCCAGGCTGCTTTGCTTAGAAAATGTCACGATTTCGCGACCATTTTGCGTCTAGGCTGCTTTGCTTTGAAAATGTCACGATTTCATGACCATTTTGCATCCAGACTGCTTTGCTTAGAAAATGTCATGATTTCACGACCATTTTGTGCCTTGGCCCCTTTTCTCAAAAAGCGTCGTGATATCGCGACAGTTTGACCCTTTGGCGCCCTTTCTCAAAAAGTGTCGTGATTTCGCGACAGCTTTGGCACTTAAAGAAAAAAATATTTTTGGGTGATGCAAGATTGCTTTTCCACCTCCGGATGCTCTTGCATCACCAAGGCTTGACTTTCCTCTTGGCTACCAAAAGATACCATACATATCAATATGCCCTTATTTCTCACCGAATCCACCATCTAGAGATGGTTTTTCCCACTTCTCCTCACACATAAATTTTGCATCAGTTTTAAAGTATGTTCATCTTAACGAAGTGCCAAGTGGCATCCACTTCTCCACTTCAACAACCTCCATAACAATAACACCGAAAACTCCCTAATTGTCATCTTCAAATATTGCCTTATAAACACATCTATAATCTACGTAATAGTTGTTAGATAATTTTAATATAACATTTATTTAATTTTCCTTATTTACCTTACTTCCAAAGTATCATTTACTTTTACAATTATATATATTAATATTTATGCAAATAGTATAGTGTATATAAATGTATGTATATATTTATATTTTTATTTATATAGGTTAATTTTTTTAAATAAGTCAATTTCCAAAGCAAAACATACATAATCTTTTCTTTTTAAACTCTGCATACTACTTATATATATATATATATATATATATATATATATATATATATATATATATATATATATATATATATATATATATTCAGATTAATTTATTAATTTTAAACCATAATTCCTATGCATTAAGCATTTTTATTATCCATCAATAATTTAAACCATGGCTCCCATGCATTAAGCACTTTCATTGCCATACAAACAGCTCAAATCACAATTTACCAAACATTAAACACCCCTACGGATGCAACAACATGATATGCATTCTACATGGACCATTGGCGAATGCATTGCCTATAGGGTTCTTTGTCCCTATTATCTAGTAAATACACAACCTCTTATCATCTACCTTGACATAATTTACACTAGTATAATCATTTTTTCCTGTTGAGGAGACCTCTTTCCTTTTTAGCATCTGATCAATAACATTTACTTGTCTCCTGCAACCACAAATACATTAGCAATATCTCATCCTTGCAGATAAATTATGTTTTTTAGAAAAATAGGGTTTTGGAGGGTTGTTACATACTCCCTCCCAAGATTAAACATAGTCCATGTGTTTGCATTTACCATTTTAAGCATAAAATAAAAAATAATACCATGATAATATAAAACCATATCATCACATCAACAAAATGACATTATTTCAATTCTATTTCATCATCCAAAATATGTATAAATACTAAATACATGTATCATTCTTCACAAACCAAGATTTTATAATGTTCAAAATAAAACTATGACATGAAATATGCACAAATATCAAGTATATGTGTCATATTTCTCAAACCAAGATATGATACTGTTATAGTTCAATAAAAATAAAACTATGTCATGATGATAATAATGTCCAAATACTATTCAAAGAAGAATGGAAACTATCTTTTAATGATGGCCACATCTTCCCACGTGGTACTATTTTTTGAGAATAGGTCCCATTGGACCTTGCACTATTCAATGTTCCTATTCATAACTATTCTGTACGATATCCAAGGATCCTGACTGGTCACACTTCAATGCATAGTAAATCATCCATTATCAATTGATCAATATTTCAAACATGTGAAGGATCAAGAACATATTTATTGAGAAGGGACACATGGAACATATCATAAATTTTTAATAAATTGGATGGCAAGTCTAATTTTTAGGCAATCAGGTTTAGTTTCTCAACAATTTTAAAAGGTCCTATAAATCATGGACTAATATTAGAGGATATAATAGAAATTTTAGTTGGTTTAACTCTTAGGAATACTCTGTCTCCCATAGTGAATTCCCTTGGCATTCTCTTCAAGTCCGCATAACTCTTTTGTCGATCTAAGGCTTCCTTGAGCATTTGATGAATTTTGTTGAGTTGGTCTTCCATTTCCCTGACCATATCTAGTCTGATCATCGCCCGATCCTCCGGATTACTCCATGATAATGGTGTTCTACATCTTCTCCCGTACAGAGCCTCAAATGGAGCCATACCTAAAGAAGTATGATAACTATTTTTATAAGAAAAATCAACTAGGAAAATATAATCTTCCCATTTCGTCTGATGGTCCATACAATACATGTGGAGCATATCCTCTAAGACTTAATTTTCTCTTTTTAGTTTGTTCATCTATTTTCGGGTGATAGGTTGTACTAATATTAAGTTTTATTCCCCATGCCTAGTCTAAAACCTACCAAAACTCATATGTGAATTGAGAGTCCCTGTCTAATATAATGGTTTTAGGTAATCCATGTAACCTTACCACTTCCCTTGAAATTTTTTGGGCTATAGTAGGAGCTCCATCCCTTATATTTCTAGGCAAAAAATGTACCACCTTTGTCAATTTATCCACTACTACCAGAATGGCATCATGCTAGAAATGATTCTTAGGAAACCCAAAAATAAAATCCATAGTTACAACTTGCAATTTATATTGTGGAATGACATATAAAATTAAGCGTCCAGCTGGATGTAGATGTTCCACTTTCAACTTTTGACATTCTAGACATTTAGTCTGAAATTCAGAAATGTCCTTTTTCATTCCTAACCAATATTATTATTTTTTCTAGTTTTCATACATCTTCACATAGCCTGGATGTGCATAATATGGAGTACTATGTGCTTCTTGTAGGATCACATTTCTTATGTCCTGATCATCAGGTACCACTATCCTGTTTCTGAAGAGCAATATATCATTCCAGATCTTAAATTCCTTTACTATTTTAGATTCTTGTTGAACTAAGTCTAGATACTTCTGAGAATATTCATCTTGAATTTGTAATTATTTTATTTGGTCAATTATAGCAGATTGACAATGTGACATAGCATAGATATACCTTCTTCTACTTAAAGCATCTTCTAATTTATTTTCTTTTCTCTTAATATACTCTATTCCAAATTCATATTCTGCCAGAAACTCCATCCAATGCCTTTGTCTAGAATTGAGCATTGGCTAAGTAAAGATATATCTTAGACTTTTATGACCTATTCTAAGCTCAAAATATTTATCAAGTAGATAATGACATCATATTTTTAGAGCATGCACCACCACAGCTAATTCTAAGTCATGTATGGCATAGTTTAGTTCATGCTTCTTAAGTTTTTAGGACTCATAAGCAATGACACCTTCCCCTTGCATGAGAACCCCACCTAATCCTTCCAAAGAATCATTAGTACATACAACAAATGCTTGCTTAGGATTTACTATTTTGAGAATAGCTGTGGTCGTTAGCTTTTATTTAAGAATTTTTAAGGCTTCCTCACATCATTCTATCCATTTAAATGTTTTTCCTTTCTTTTGGAGATTGGTTATTGGATAAGCTATCTTAGAATTTTTTGGATAAAACGATGATAATA
This sequence comes from Wollemia nobilis, assembly GCA_028583015.1. Classification (NCBI taxonomy): domain Eukaryota; kingdom Viridiplantae; phylum Streptophyta; class Pinopsida; order Araucariales; family Araucariaceae; genus Wollemia; species Wollemia nobilis. The sequence goes on from JAQPPZ010001683.1 coordinate 348,398, forward strand.
TCCAGCCATCCCGATAAAAATTCTCACCTTAGAGACATTTGTGGGAGTAGGTTAATAAATGATAGCCTCAATCTTCTTTGGATCAATGGATATCCCTTTAGTTGAGATTACACGTCCCAAATACTATACCTGGGTTGCATAAAATTCACATTTGGACATTTTTCCATATAATTGATTCTTTCTAAGTATTTCAAGAACAATCCTCATGTGTAGATCATGTTCTTCCTTGTCTTGGAATAGATCAATATGTCATCTAGAAATATTAACACAAATCGATCTAGTTGTTCTCGAAACACACTATTCATCAAATTCATAAAGGTTTTTGGAGTATTTGTCAATCCAAAAGGTAACACTGTGAATTCATAATATCCATATGTAGTTCGAAAAATAGTTTTTTGGGTATCTTCTTCTCAAATTCTCAATTGATGATATCCAGATCTAAGATCAATTTTGGATAAAATTATGACTCCCTTTAGTTGATCAAACAAACCATCTTTTCTAGGTAGAGAGTATTTATTCTTAACAGTCATCTTGTTTAACATTCTGTAATCAATACATAACCTTAGTGCCCCAGATTTCTTTTTTACAAACAACATTGGTGCACCCCACGATGAAACACTAGGTTTAATATGTTCTTTCTCTAAAAGTTCCTGAAGTTGAGTCTTAAGTTCTTACAATTCTATCATAGTCATTCTATATGGTGCTCGAGCTATTAGCATTGCTCTTGGAAAAAAATCTATAGTCAAATAAAACTCTCTTTGTGGTGGAAGACCAGGTAATTCTTTAGGAAAAACATCTCAAAAGTCATTTAACACTGGATATGTTTGGAGAAGACTCGCTCTGGATTCATTTTATCCTTTTTATTAAGTTTAACCATAAAAACTCTACTACCCTTCCTCGAAGCTCTTAACTTGAATTGTAGTTAAAATATGTTGTTCCACTAATCACGTCCATAGAGAACCCGTATCCTTTGATCAGTATCATCAGTGAATTCCATCCATATTTCTTAAAAATTTAGCATTTTTTTATGTACCTTGATCCAGTCCATACCTAGAATTATATCGAAGGCATATAAAGGAGCTACGTATAAATTCCAACGGGTTTGTCCTTAAGGTAAATTTATTTGAGGATAAAATAAACATTGGTTAATAGTATAGGATTACCCAGGACCATACTCGGATTTCCACCCATTAGCCATATATCCAGGTGTTTTCGGTATATCTCTCAAAATATTTGGTGAAAATAAACTATCAGTTACTCCGAAATCAATAAAAATACAAACATCTCTATTATAAATTTTACCTTTCAATAGAAAAGGTGTTTCTTGACCACTGAGTTTAAAATTACATGTTGCTGCATATATATTATAAGCAGGTTCCACAAATTTTTTTCTCTTATCTACCTGTAAAGTACATTTATCAGCATAATGAGGTTCTTTATAAATCTATAAACCAATCCACGGTGCCCTCTCTTTCACATTTCTCTCATTATATTCATGTATACCAACTTTTAGTACATTAGTTCTTTGTTCATACCTATCCTTGAAATTTCTCTGACCACCCCGGTAGTTTGGATTTCCTCTATTTCCCTAGTACCTATTCTTATTCTTGTCAAACTTATTTTCGTTTCCATTTCTATGATTTCTGTTACAACCCCTATCTCCTTTGGTTGGACCCACATTTTTCTTCTTTTGTGGCTCTTCCTTCTCTGAATATTGTTGATAATAATCTTTCTTGGCTTTAAAATTATCCTCTTCTTATCGAGCCAAGTCACAAGCAGCAGTTAAAGTAGCAGGTTTTAACGTAAGAATTAGGTACCCAATTTTTGGATGCAACCCTAAAGGAAATTTTTGAATTTTGATTTCATTTGATTGCTCATATTTAGGCATATATTTTAGCAATTGCACAAATTGCTGGTAGTATTAAATTACAAATATATTACCCTATGAAAATCTTGAAAATTCGTAGTCCTTTCAAGGTAGAATTGTGGTGTTATAATATTATACTTAAATTCCAATACAAATGTATCCCAATGAACATTGGTAGCCTCCAAATTATGAGTTTTTCCATATGTATTCCACCAGTTAGTACTAGCTCTAGTCATTAAAAATATTGCCCATGAGGTTTTTGATTTATATGAAAGGGTCCTAACTGCAAAGTATGCTTCTACACTATTCAGTCATATTTTAGCTTCTTCCCCATCTCCTTTGCCATCACATTTGGCTATATCATTTTTTCTCATATCCCTATCCAATTATGAACCTAATTGTTTCCTTCTTGGGTCAATAGTTATCTCATCCTCAACTATTACTGTTTCTTTTCCTTTGGATATATTTTATATTGTTTTCTATTGATGGGAAATCATTAATTACTTTTGAGCTAGCTGAGATTTTTGTTGATCCATATGCTCCATAATTTGAGCATTTAGTTGTGCCATGTGTTCAGCTATTTGAGCACTCTCCTACTCCATTTTTTCTTCTCTCCTATGGATCAAGGTTCATTTCTCCTAAGTAGAGATATTAAGGATACATAAAATTTTATTTTCTTTTCCATGCACAATTTAAAAACCAAACACTGTTGAAATCACTTAGAAAAGTAGCATGCATTGTATTTTGTCATGCTTAGCAGAAGTATTTCCCAATAATCATATTAACCGGTGTAATTCAAGATTCAGAGCGATCATCTATGATTAAATGCAGCTAATCCCTAGTATGCATACATAATTCTCTCATTTATAACAATATGTAGAGCTCCAAATATTTTCTAATACAAATACAATATCAAGCACACCTTGTCACAACATGCCACACCAAACTTGGTCTTGGTTCGCATCCAACCAGACTCCCAGTATCTATTGGTTTTTAATATTATCATAACATGCAACAGTAATCAATTCAAAGAAGCAACTAGGTTCACAACCAACCATTCATGCAATACTTTAGCAAACGCTTGCAATATCTGCATGTTCAGTTAACACATCACACTACCTCAATGATTATATGCAATAAGAACATTTCTAGTTCACACAACGTATCACTTCAACAAACACATATGTTACAACATATACAGTTCATTCCAAACAATACTTCAACAAATGCATGTAATTAAAAACATATCCAATTCATACAAGGCATAATTTTTATTATTTTCTATAATTCATTTGTTGTTCTGGAAAAGCACACAAAACACCCTCATAGTTGTTTTTTTCTTTTTTTTTAAAGGAAAAACCATACAAACATTTTTACAATAACTAATGGCTTTTTTCCTAAGATATTAGAAGCAGAATGGCTTACTAGTTTTTATACGCAACTAGGTCTTTCTCTTCCTCAGTTGTGCTTTGCTCTTTTCTCTCACTAACACCTAGCTTCACCTGCTCTGTTTCCACTGCCTCCAAGGCTTGAATTTCCTCTTCACTACCAAAAGATACCATACATATCAATATGCCCTCCTTTCTCACCGAATCCATCATCTAGAGATGGTTTTTTTCCACATCTTATCACACGTAAATTTTGCATCAGTTTTTAAAGGTTGTTCATCTTAACCAAGCACCAAGTGGTATCCACTTCTCCACTTCAACAACCTCCATAACAATAACACTAAAAACTCCCTAATTGTCGTCTCCAAAGATTGCCTTATAAACACATATATAATCTACGTAATAGTTGTTAGATAATTTTAATATCATTTATTTAATTTTCCTTATTTACCTTACTTCCAAAGTATCATTTAATTTTACAATTATATATATTAATATTTATGCAAATAGTATAGTGTATATAAATGTATGTATATATTTATATAGGTTAATTCTTTTAAATAAGTCAATTTCCAAAGCAAAACACACATACTCTTTTATTTTTAAACTCTGCATACTACTATATATATATATATATATATATTCATATTAATTTATTAATTTTAAACCATAATTCCTATGCATTAAGCATTTTTATTATCCATCAATAATTTAAACCATGGCTCCCATGCATTAAGCACTTTCATTGCCATAAAAACATCTCAAATCATAATTTAGAAAACATTAAACACCCCTACGGATGCAACTACATGATATCCATTCTACATGGACCATTGGCGAATGCATTGCCTATAGGGTTGTTTGACCCTATTAACTGGCAAATACACCACCGCTCATCATCTCCCTTGACTTACCTTACACCAGTATAATCCTTTTTGCCTATTGAGGAGACCTCTTTCCTTTGCAACATTCAACCAATAACATTTACTTGTCTCTTGCAACCACAAATACATTAGCAGTATCTCATCTTTACAAACAAATTAGGTGTATAAGAAAAATAGGGTTTTGGAGGGTTTTTACATAGTCCCCCCAAGATTAAACACAGTCCCTGTGTTTGCATTTACCTTTTTAAGCATAAAATAAGAAATAATACCATGATAATAGAAAACCATATCATCACATCAATAAATTGACATTATTTCAATTCTATTTCATCATCCAAAACATGTATAAATATTAAATACATGTATCATTCTTCACAAACCAAGATATGATAATGTTCAAAATAAAACTGACATGAAATATGCACAAATATCAAGTATATGTATCATACTTCTCAAACCAAGATATGATAATGTCATAGTTCAATCAAAATAAAACTATGTCATGATGAAAATAATGTCCAAATACTATTCAAACAAGAATGAAAACTATATTTTAATGATGGCCACATCTTCCCATGTGGTACTATTTTTTGAGAACTGGTCCCATTGGACCTTGCATTGTTCAATGTTCCTTTTCCTAACTATTTTGTATGATATCCAAGGATCCTGACTGGTCACACTTTAATGCATAGGGGATCATCCATCTGCAATTGATCAACATTCTAAACATGTGAAGGGTTAGGAACATATTTCTTGAAAAGGGACACATGGAACTCTTGTCTTATACTAATTTCATATCAAAATTAGCACATACATGCTCGAGCTAGACGATCAACCATTCTTAATGGAGCATCTACTAGGGTCTTACCAATGCCTTGGTAACCACCTGATGGCTTATGCAGATTAACCAACATGATCTCCCATACCATCATACTATTAGTTTCACCTAGTCTAACACAAGTCACCACTCATCACTAGTATGGTTAACCTAGAAGAGATACCCATACAACTCTTTTTTACCTCCCATTCTGACCATTTTTCCATAAAAAAATATAGTTAGAGCCCTATTCCATGATGTTTTCCTACCCGCAACATCATTATTATTAGTTTCATTAGATTGTCTACCCATGAATCTCAATTTTTAATCAAGATTGTCCTACCCACAACCTTAGGTTGCATTTTTAAGATTGTCTAATCCCACAATCTTAGTAATGATAATTATTTCTTTAAAACTTAACTATGGTTTGAAAGGTCTATAGCTATTTTTGACCAATATATGGTTAATCGGGAATCATTTTCGAATTTTTTTGAGGTTTAGAAAAGTAGCCCAAAACATCAAGTTGTTCTCCTTTCTAAACTACGAGTTTTCCACTAAGACTAAATGGAAGTCACTAAACAAGGAACCTTTGTAATAATTTTAAAGGATTACTACATCTATCATATTATATAAATATTATATATTTTTTTAACAGATAGAAACTATCTCCTTGTTAGGTAAAAGATAGACATTTTCTATTATTTAAAGGCTCCACAAAGAATAATCCACTTAAACATAGGATTAAACGATCTACTTTAATCAGAATAAGTATTGGTTCAAGATTCCATAATGTTTAGACTTTTAATAAAATCATAATTCTTTCTGACATAAAAAGAAGATAATTACCATCCACTTTTCTGATAAATATTGTTCAAAAAACACTCTAAATAAAGAAGACTTAAAATTTTCATACAATTATCACAGTCCATTGTCTCATCTGGATTATGTGGTTGTGTTAAAAAAAATACGTTTTACCTATCTTCTATTGGTTTAAAGTGAACATTATTTAATCTTAAAAATAAAGCTTTACTTACTAACTAAGTCACAACTAACTTATAATTCACTTCTATACTTCATTTTACAAGGTCGATTAAAGACATGCAACAGGCATAATAGAATCTTATACTAGATATCAAAATCAGACTTATGCTATATACACTGCTATCTATTTGCCTTTACAAACTAAACAAAGTGTGTTTTTTAAGCTTAACACTATGTTTGAACTATGCAATCAATCAATTATTTTGACTCAAACTCCAAGTAAAAACAAACCAAGAGAAAATAACATTTAAGATTACATTTGTTGCATGCAAGTATGATTTCCTTGTGTTTATTGATTCACGGATAAGACAATCACACCTACATTTCAAGAATTTTACGCGTACACAAAGAGTGTATACATTACACTTAATAAAATTCTAAATCTAAAATAGCTATGCTCGACGCTAATATACATAGTCTCAAATTGTCCATAGAAAAATTAAATGTTCATTCGATGCCATAGAGATTAATCAAGCAAAAATCAAAATGCATTCTATTTCAATAATAATTTATAAATTAAATAACAACATTTCCATTTTAAATTACATTTTACAAAATATACACCTATCATTCAGTCTTTGGCTAATTCATATTTCTCAAAACTATGTTTCAGCAATCAATGAAAGGTTTACAATTTTTCTCTGTGAATTACCAAGGAATTGTTTATTCCTTTACTACGGTATGGAACAGTTTGGCTATATCTTCTCTCCTATGGCTCAGGGTTCATTTCTCCTGAGTAAAGATATTAAGGATACACAACGTTTCATTTCCTTTTCCATGCACAATTTAAAAACCAATCATTGTCAAAATCACTTAGAAAAGTAGTATGCATTGTATTTTACCATGCTCAACAGAAGTCTTTCCCAATAATCATATTAACCATTGTATTTCAAGAGTTAGAATGATGAAATGTAGCTAATACCTAGTATGCATACATCATTCCCTTATTTATAACAATATGTAGAGCTTAAAATATTTTCTAATACAAATACAGTATCAAGCACACCTTGTCACAGCATGCCACACCAAACTTGGTCTTGGTTCACATCCAACTAGACTCCAAATATGTATTTGTGTTTAATATTATCATAGCATGTAACAATAATAAATTCAAATAAGCAACTAGGTTCATAGCCAATCATTCATGCAATACTTTAGCAAACACTTGCAATATCTACATGTTCAGTTCACACATCACACTGCCTCAATGATTATATGCAATAAGAACATTTCCAGTTCACACAATGTATCACTTCAAAAAACACATATGTTACAACATATCTAGTTCATTCCAAACAACACTTCAACGAATGCATGTAATTAAAAACATATCCAATTCACACAAGGTATAATTTTTATTATTTTCTATAATTCGTTTGTTATTCTGGAAAAGCACACAAAGCACCCTCATAGTTGTTCTTTTTTTAAAAGGAAAAACCATACAAATATTTTTACAATAACTAATGACTTTTTCCCTAAAATATTAGAAGCATAATGACTTACTGGTTTTTACATGCAACTAGATTTTGCTCTTCCTTAGCCATGCTTTGCTCTTTTCTCCCACTAACACCTAGCTTCACATGCTTTGTTTCCACCACCTCCAATGCTTGAATTTACTCTTCATTGCCAAAAGACACCATACATATCAATTTGCCCTCCTTTCTCACCGAATCCACCATCTAGAGATGGTTTTTCCCCACTTCTCCTTGCACATAAATTCTGCATCATTTTTAAATTATGTTCATCTTAACCAAGTGCCAAGTGGTATCCACTTCTCCACTTCAACAACCTCCATAATAATAATGCCGACAACTCCCTAATTGCCATCTTCAAATATTACCTTATAAACGCATCAATAATCTACGTAATAGTTTCTAGATAATTTTAATATAACATTTATTTAATTTTTGTTATTTACCTTACTTCCAAAGTATCATTTACTTTTACAATTATATATATTAATATTTATGCAAATAGTATAATGTATATAAATGTATGTATATATTTATATTTTTATTTATATAGATTATTTTTTTTTAATAAGTCAATTTCCAAAGCAAAACACATAATCTTTTCTTTTTAAACTTTGCATACTACTACTTATATATATATATATATATATATATATATATATATATATATATATATATATATAGTTTTTAGATTAGTTTATTAGTTTTAAACCATAATTCTTATGCATTAAGCATTTTTATTATCCATAAATAATTTAAACCATGGATCCTATGCAGTAAGCACTTTCATTGCCATACGAACAACTCAAATCACAATTTACCAAACATTAAACACCCCTACGGATGTAGCTACATGATATGTATTCTACATGGATTGTTGGCGAATGCATTGCCTATAATGTTCTTTGCCCCTATTAACTGGTAAATACACCACCGCTCATCATCTTCCTTGACTTACCTTACACCGATATAATCATTTTTACCTAGACCTCTTTCCTTTGCAGCATCCAGCCAATAACATTTACCTATCTCCTGCAACCACATATACATTAGCAGTATCTCATCCTTGCAAATAAATTATAGGCGTATAAGAAAAATAAAGTTTTGGAGGGTTGTTACAATTTTTAAATATTCTGTTATTTATTTCAAGCAGTAAATTCCAAAAAATAATGGTGGGGCCAGTCCTCCAACAAATACATAATGTTTTAGATTTGAAATAATTTATCCAATATTTTATCAACTCTTTTAGTGTTGATGGAGCTATCCGATATAATTTCATATTTTTTAAAAAATAACCCCAAATGGTGTGATCAAATGAATAATGAAGAAGTAAATGGTTTGATGCTTCTAAATCCTTCTCACACAAGGCATATATGAAGGGTCCATAATATCCTCTTCTTTGTAGACTCTCTCCTATAAGAATATTTCTTTGAACTGCTAACCAAAGAAATGTTGAGGCCTTAGGGAGATCCTCTAATGACCAAACATTCTTCTAAAGAAAATATTTGGGAGAAGCATATTTTGATTATTCTAGATCCTCATATTACAACTTGACTGAGTGTCCACCATCCTGTGATAAATTCTAAACTAAATCATCCTTTTGTGTAAAAATCAGAAAATCAAGCTCTTGAAATATATTTTCAAGTTCATTTGTAATTTGTTTGGGTTCCTCTCTTGCAACTAGGTTACTAAAAAAAATCATGATTTGGAGTTTTGCTCATAATAATAATCTTGGACCTTTGGACCTTTACATGCTAGGCACACTTGAGCCAATGATTTCCATTTTGAGTTAGAGATAAGAGGATAAGGTTTCAACCAAGTATCAGATCAAAAAATTGCATAACTCCCCTCATTTACTGACCATCTAATATGTTTCCTTATCAATTGCAAACTCTCTAATATGAAGTTCCACGTTAACGATCCTTTGGGTAGAGTTATTTTCCTAAATAATCTCATTGCATCAAGAGAACCTTACCCAATTCTTTTCTTGCTCTTTGAATAATCTCCACCTAAGCTTTTATCCTAATGCCAAATTTATAAATCTCCAATTTTGCAAGCCTGCTCTTCCAATATTCTTTCCTTTGCAAAACCTATCCCAATTACAAAGAGGAAACCTAAATTTATCCTCACAACCTTTCCATAAAAATTCTCTTTGAATTTTATCAATTTCTAATGCAATACCTATTGGCAGTCTTGAAAGTGACATAATATAAATAGGAATGGATTACAATGTAGTCTTTATGAGTTGTAGCCTTCCTTCCATGGTTAAAAAATTACCTTTCCAAACTACCAAGAAAGCTTTCATTCTATCCATAAAATATATCCAAAGATCCTTTTTATTTTCCTTTATTAGTTAAAGGAATACCCAACTAGGTTGATGGAAAATTTTCAATTTTAAAACATAACATATTCAAAGTAATTTGTTGTAAATCTAAAGCATTATTAATGAAACAATTCATATATTTTGTAGTATTTATTAATTTTTCAATAGTCATCTCATAGCATAATTATATTGATTTAAACTGCATGGCCTCGCTGACTAAGGGATGTCCCAAAAGAAAAGTATCATCAATAAATTGAAGATAAGATTCAAAGGGACCATTTTTTGCAACTTGAATACCTTTGATTTTTCCTTCTATATTTATCTTTGAAAAGACTCACCCTAATATTTTTTCCAGTATAATGAATCTATAAGAAGAAATTAGATCACCTTGATGAAGTCCACAAGATGACTTGAAGTACCTAGAAGGAGAACCATTAATCCGAATAAAACATTTGTAGTGTGATAAAAATATTTAATCCACTCACACAATCTATAATCAAAGCTAAAATTTCTGAGAATAGCATGTAGAAAATTTTGAGAAACCATATCATATGCTTTGTTCATATCTAATTTCAAAAACATACCTAGTTTTACCATTGAATGGAGAGAATGTATGACCTCTTGAGTAATAATTGTACCATCAAGAATTTGTTTACCATGAACAAAACCACCATGTTACTATAAGATAAGACACCCTAGAATACCCTTCAACATATTTGCCATAATTTTTGAAATGATCTTATACATAATATTACAGAGGCTTATTGGATGAAAATTATCAAAATATTTTGTGTCATTTTTCTTGGGAATGAGGTAATAAAAGTAGCATTGATATCACTTATTATAGCCTTCATTTTTAGGCCTTTTAAACCGTAACTAACATATCACTCTTCAATAAATCCCAAATTTTTTGAAAGAAAATTATAGGAAATCCATCAAGGCCAGGTTCCTTGTTAGGATGAAAAGAGAAAATTGCTTCATGGAGCTCCTCCATAGATATCTTCTTCATCAAGCTTTTATTTTGTCCCTGACTGATAATTTATGGAATATTTTATAGAACTTTTTCTTGTGCCTCCTTATCTTGCCTAGAATATGACAAAATATTTTTAAAATAATTAATTGTTTCCTTTCTTATAGCTTCTTCATCCTCAATATTTCTTCCATTTGTAGTTATAATATTTTTGATAAGACGATTAGAAAATTTTGTTTTTTCTTTAACATGAAAAAAAGTTGTATTTCTATCTCCTTCCTTGAGCTATTTCTCTCTATATTTTTGGAACCAATATGACTCCTTTTTCAATGAATTATAATAATCGTAAAGTAATTGTTTTTCTTTCACAAAATAATCGTAATCCATTCCATTAATTTCTACTGTCTCTTGTAAATTTTTGAGCTTGGATTCAATTTCTTTCTTTTTGTTAAAAAATATTACCAAATTGGTATCCCTTTGAGATTCATTTTTTCCTTAATTTTGCTTTGAGTATCTTCCTTTCCTCTTTTCAATTGCATAAAACATATTCATCCTCATAAAAATATATATTTTTAAACTATTTATAATATGACTTATTATCCATAGGTTTATGCTTCCTTGAATAACTTGAGATGCACGGAATAGCTTCAGCATTCGCCAAAGTACTTACTTTAAAATTTTCCCCTAAAAAACCTAAAGTGTAATGGGTATCCTCCATGCTCCTTTTCTATTATACTCCTGCAAAAATAGATAAAACTAATTTTACTTTCATCGCAAGGAAAATAATTTCTACTACTTGATAAAAATGAATATGATTTACCTAGATTAAACTTGATGTCTTTAGCTTCAGTTAAAAATTTAGATTCACATCTTCCTTCATGCCTTTAATTTATTTTGAATATGAACTTGCAAAGTATAATTCCTTATCCATTTCATCCTTTATAGTTTATTCTAATGGCTGATAAAATGAAATATGAAGGCCTTTGCTATATAATAAGGAAAATAGGATTTATTTGCCACTTTTTAAAAGTGGAAGTGTAACTACCCAAGTCTGCTCACTTGGTTGTGCCACTTAACATCAAACATAGCATTATATTTTATTTAATAAAACATCACACAACATATATTTTTTTCTTAATTTTCATAGAAATCATATTTTCACCCAATTTTCTTTTGTCAAAATTCTTTTCATCACAGGCATAACACACCACTTTTGGGTTCAATACTATTGCAGATAATCACCCAAGTGGATGATATTGGTCATATCCCGTAAAGGTGCCTTTGGTGGAATTGACTTATCTCATTTATGTCCTCATTTTTTGGCATGAGGGTCAAACCATGACAAGGGTTATCCTCTAGGGCCCATACACCTAGAGGGGGATGCTTACTTCCCTATTCCTTATCACTCTAAACCTTTCAACTAATTTTTATACTTGTTCCTATATCGAGTGAAAGGAGAATATCATACTTATACCCAGTGTCTAACCCATTACCCTATGCATGGGTTTTGCATGGGGTCAGCTAGAGCCATGCCAATGAACTAGCCTTGGACTTAATTCCTCATGCTCTTTTAAACTCCCATTAGTATGTCCCATACCATACAATGAGGCCTTACTAGCTTAGTCAAAGATACATAGAATCTATCATAGTACTATCCTAGATGCAACCTAGAGAAGGCATCTCATATCGCCTCTCGTACCAGTTATGACCTAGTCATTTCAAATCGACCATACTTGTCAGATTGTAGTTTTTCTAGGTATTGTTGTGTGTCTACCCACACCCCAACAGTTTTTGGGTGATTATGGAATATTCTCTCAATGTCCAAATATAATTTTTGTTTAGGGTCTCGTACCCTTATTAATTATTTTGCATTCACACTCCTAAGCTTTTACCAAGGTTTCTTATTCAACCTTATAATTTTAGGTTATCAATGAAACATTGCTACCACGATGTAATCCAACATGTGACTCTAAGACTTGATGGAAAGTAGTAATATTGCTTTTTAAGAATCAACATAAGCACAAATATATAATTTAACTCATTTTCCTTCCATAATCCCAATTCGTTTATTTCTATTTTAAAGTGTTCAGATTAGACATTCCTTTCAAAGATCAAAGAAAGGATTCTATATGATTTGCTGAAATAAAGCATATTATTTTATTTTCATTCCTAGCTTGGCAACCAACATATTATCCAATCAAAATATTTTAAGAGAGTTATGCAAATATGGAGTGTTACTAACTCAAGGTATTTATTTTCAATGCAAACATAATACTTAAACCGAATATAAAATATATTTTGGTATCATAACTTTTCCATAGAAGTACACTAGCATATCTTAGCTAAGTATGCAAGGGAAGGAACACCAAGCTCTTCAACCAAAAATAAAAACTCACATTTAACTATTTCTACACAGAACGTCTTGGCATTCTTTTAAAAGGAATTTTACAAGTTTCAATTTCACATGCATACATGAATAAATAATCCATCCATGCAATCTTCACATCTGCTAAACTTTATAGTTTAAAGCATACACAAATGTTTAAGTTTTGATTTATTTTCATCATTTACATAGAAAATATCTTAACCCCAGACTGGATAACACTTTTAGCACCAATCCACTCAAAAATTATGTGTAAGATTATTAGGGATATCCCAATACTTTTCATCAGAGTATTTTGCATACGGATTAATACTATCACTTTTTCTCTTGACATCTCGGTGGGTACTGAAACTTCTCTTCGACTACTTTCACTCGTTCAGGCCGTCCATATTGCATTTGAAGCTCTACTATGGCTGGGTTTACTTAAACTTGAATTTTGTGGTATCATATTTCAGATCTAACACATGTATGCATCCCTATAACTCAAGCAACACACAATGCATATACGTTCATAGAATTCACACTAGATTCTTCCTTTCCAATGCATGCATATTCTATAAAAACACTATCTCCCTACCAGATAATGGTGGCACTCATAAATTAATAAGTTCACATCCATTTATGAGCAACATAGAGCAATCACAATAAAATACTCTTCAATATTATTTTCCATTTCTTTCACACAGAAAACAACCATGAATAGGGACATTGAACAATCACAACTTTCACAAGGAACATCCTACAATATTGTTTCCCATTTATTTCACATAAATAACAACAATTGCAAGCACTCAACCAGTCAAGATTTGTAATGTTCAATAACATAGTAAATACAAAGCATATTTTCAAAAAAATCTCCTTAATTTACTTTTAAATAAATACGATCAAGCAAGAGGAAACCATTTGGAATAAATATACCTCGAGTCCTACACTTAGCACCTTCCAATTACTTTTCTCATAATATTTTCCTCAATGCTCCCAATATTTTTCAAATTCCATTGTTCTGCTCTTCCTCGCCCATCTTCTTCCTCTCTCTCCTCCAATAATTAATTTTCTTTTTTCTTTTTAACTTCCTTTCCTCCATTCTCAGTTCACGGTTGAGAGAGAGTTTTGCATCATCATTACTACAACTAACACCTCTCCATTACAGTTGGGTTGGCCCCATAATCTTCCATGATTACCATCCCATGATGATAAAAATAAGCCTTTCCAATTTAAATATTCACTATCAAACTCCATAGTTTAATTTGCTTTATATTGCAATATTTCAAGCAAAACATTTACCTTTAATTTTAAACAATTTTACATCCACATGAATACTTTTACTCTTGGACCTCTTTAACCATGCATTTATGCATATCCTTTTTAATATTTATTTTTCCTTTAGTTAAAACTATTTGCAATAAATAAAATAACCAGTGGCTCCCATCATCATCGCCACTCAACCAAATGCAACACTCAAACAAATATAAAATCTACATAATATGCCATCATGGGAGTGTTCATGTACTCGTGAGCCAAATCATCACTTCCCTTATTACCTTTTTGTTGTTAATCAACTACTCTTTTATCATCAACTTCAAAACTAATCCTGCACACACAAGCCAAATCATCACTTCTCTTATTACCTTTTTGTTGTTAATCAACTACTCTTTTATCATCGACTTCAAACCTGATCCTACACACACAGTAGCAAAAAACAATACCACGATTCACAAGAAAAGGTAAAGTTATTACCAATTTGTTCATCTACAATTATTCGTGTGAGGAGGGTTGTTACATCCTTCACCACTTAGGACAAATGTAATCCCTGTATTTCATGCTATTCTTAAGTAAAGTAAAATTTTACATAAGGATTTAATAAATGCCAAAGCAATTCAAACAAAATCATGATTTCCTTTTCAAATATATAGCTAGTGTGTATATATATATATATTCAATTCAACATAAAATCATGATTGTTTTACCATGACATACAGATCAATCATACATTATGCCATATTATATTCATCTGGAATATTCCAGATGAATATAATATGGCATAATGTATGATTGATCTGTATATCATGGTAAAACAATCGTGATTTTATGGTGAATTGAATATATATATATATATACACACACACTAGCACACGTATAAAATAAAATTTCTTTGCATAATTAACACAAACTAAAATCAAGTTACTTGTTGTGACCATTTCACAACAACCCCAAAATTGGGGACCCACTGAAAATTTTGTTGAAATTTTGATGTTTGATTTGTATTTTTTTTGTTTTGGTCCACAAAGTTTAATTTGGTTGTTATGTTATGTTCTGTTTTTCTTGAAGTTTTCATAAAAGGTTTTTCCTTTATAGAATGTTTTAATTTAAAAAATTTAAAATTCTTTAAATCATTTAAAGTATATTGAATATTCAATTTTTAAAGGTTTGAATTATATATATATATATATATATATATATATATATATATATATATATATATATATATATATATATATATATTTCAATAATGCTTCTTATAAACATCCACCTTGGGATCATCGATAATGCAAGTGGTGTTCTTGTCGATAGACCACACTCACATAGATCATTATATTTAATTTTAAATATTTATGTTATTTGAATATAATTTAAAAACATTTAAAATTAATTTAATACAATTTATTAATTGAAAATTTAATAAAAATGTTTTATTTGTTTTTGCAGGTTGAGTTTTGATGTTGTATTACTTCTTCTTTTCAGAATAAAATTCAATTTCATGTCTTTTGTTCCTTTCCTAACTCGTGTTAATATTTTTTTCTATTTTCTAAAACGTATTTGTTGTCGGTATTATGCTCTTCACTTGTCGTGTAATGTGATCTAGGTCAATAAAAAATCCTACAGCACTAGGAGTATACTCTTCACTTACGCATCTATGATCTGGTGAATCATAAACAACTTGTTTATGTTTTTAGTACTATTTCGCCATGTTTCTTTTTTTATTAATTGAAAATTTAATAAAAAAAATTATTTATTTTGCAAGTTCGTCAAGGGGGGTGGTGCGGTTTACTAGGTAGATAAGGAGCAGTCAACATGGTCAACACCACAACATAATTTTTGAAGAAGTCAAAGAAGCGTGAATAGCCACCCGGTGGCTCTAGGTAAATCAAATACCTATAGAGGCCTTTGTGATTATAAAGTGTTTATCACATGTTTTACTATACATGTGGGATTACCCTTATATTTGAAAATTTAACTTCAAATTTTGAGAGGAATGAAAACAACAATGAAACATCACCGACATGGAGTGTAAAGCAGGCATTGATAAAATGTGGACGTGCACAGTGAGGCATGGGATGGAACTGGATCTAGAACGGTGGATGTCTCATTTGTTTATGCATCATTGACATATTTTATAAGTTTGAGATTTGGTCATGGGATTGGAGTGTGATGGATGAAGTTTGGGGATGTTCAAGACCTGTTGTTTGTCTAAAGAATAATTTATATCATGCCACATCTATGGATAGGTTGTGTACACAAACAAAGTGATGAATAACATATAGAATGATTGGCATTTAAGTCAAAATATCTACAAGGAAGGTTATCATTTGCAAAAATATAAAATGAAGTCTGCAGCATTAATCATAATAGTTCGAAAATGTGAATTCACAACATTCCCAACATGATAGATGAAATTTGAGAGAAACAATATGGATATTCATAATTTTCATGATTTTATATGACAAATGCTTGAGTAGTGCAATTTTGTTCTTGAAGAATACGTGAGAGAATGAAGAATATGACGGTCTACCCAGATGATGTCCAAGTCACAAAGAAGAGTTACTTAGGTGAAGCCAAAAATTGCAAATACTAAAGGAGACATCACAGTAAAATAAGTGTTATGAATGATATAAATACAACATAGGTAGACTGTGAGAAAACATAGGGGATGTAAGTGAGGTGTTATCACATGTTGGATGTAGAGGCTACCAAGGATGAATACTGAAGATACTTCATTAATTACATTCAGAATGAATGAATAGGCCATCATGGCTAATGACATAAGTTGACAATAATATAAAATTTCAAAAACTCTTTTAAAATCATGCGATGAATCTGATTATAAACCAGAGGAAATGAATTTCAAAGTTGAGGAAATATTTACACAGATATATAGTTTTAAAGTTTGTTGCCGAACGAAATAGAATGAAAAAAGTTTTAGAAATTGATATTAAAATTGAAACAAAAATATCCTCACAAATATTATAAATTACCATTAAAATTTAGAGAGCAAGGTCAAAGAGAGAGAACCAAAATTGTACGTGGAAAATATTGTTAAGTATTGGATTTATTTTGGAACTCTACTTCCATGCTGGATTGTATCATTTCACATGGGATGCCATTTTGAATCAGGGTATTCTGTATTTTTAAGAGTACTGAAAATCTTATTTTGTAATATGTTGAAAATACATGAGTTTTATACATGTTTATGGTTGACTCATCCATAATTTTTCAATATATTACACCATTCCTTAGAATATTGCACTACATTAAATGTTAGATTGTGTGAATACGGGTCACATTAATGTTGGTTTTGCAGGATACTAATGTTGCAGGGTCTGTGGGAAATTTTAGAATTTCAGCATTTTATTTTATTTTATTTTTATTTATCTAACCCTATATTTTTCATTTTTTAAAGTTTTCCAAATAAAATAAGAAATGTAAAAAAAAAAAAAAGAGAGAAAGGCATGGGTTCAAAGAATAAGTTTTAAATTGTTATTCAAAGCAATTTCAATTTTAGTTTGAAGCAAATTGGAAATTATTTATAAAATTTATATTTTGAAGGAATTTATAATTTCACAAGAATTATTTCACATTTCAAGCTTTGCATTTCATTTTCAAGCAATAAATTAAATTTCCTTTATGAAAATTATAATTTCACTAAATCGAGTAATTTATATGGCATTTAATTACTGATGAAATCCTCAAGCCTTTTATAGATTTACCAGATCCCATTGTGGGTGGCACTAATTTGGTGGTAGATTTTCCTAGTCCTACTGGTGGTGGCTCTAAGGTGGTTTTGGAGGCTAACTCTGAGTGTAGTGAAGATATTTATTCATTTACCTCTAAAATGGGTCATGAGAAGGTTTCTAGAAAGTTACAAGTTTCTGCCAAAGGGGTTCGGAATAAGGCCTTTGATGATGGTAAATGTATTCCCTCGGTTGGCCCCACTGTTAAATTTGATGTGGCTCCTAAAGAGGTTAGGGAGGAGCCTGTGAAGGTGGATCTAAAATCCACTCGTTTTGCTATGGGTAGTGGCTTACGTAAATCTAAACACCTATGTAGTAAAAGTGGTGAGGATGACAACTCCTATCCTCTTTCTTCCCTTTCTAATTTGGATATCCTTCCACATGATTGCCATAGAAATAAATTGGTTGAGGAGGTATATGCCCTAGAGTCCTCCAAGGAGATTCAACACTAGGTCATTTACAATCTCATCGATATTAACAAAGAAAAATTTGGAGTTTGCTGGGATCGATGATGGATCATTTTGAAAATATTTCTTGTATGGTTGCTTCTATTGCTAATGGGATGGGTAGGTTGGGATAGAACTATCTCATTTCTCCTCTTCTTATGTGTCCTAGGATATTGGTCCTTGTAATCGTTTTTGGTCTACCTCATGTTATCTGGTGAGGTTTAGTTCTGTATTTCTTTCCCAAGTGGTTTTTTGATTGTAATGTTTGTGGGACTCCTTTAAAACCCTCTCTATTTTTAATATTACCAAAACAAATTTATATGGCATTTAAAAGGTCATTGTATTCAAAGCTATAAATTAACTTTCCTTATGAAAATTTCGATTTCATTAAAAGAGCCTAATTTATAAGTTATTTCAAAGGTTAATACATTTTAAATTATCATTTGGATCATTTTCTTTCATTCTTAAGGCAACATTAAAAATAATTTCATTCGTAATTTCAT